>PVIW01001555.1:177059-286437 GCA_004026585.1 Noctilio leporinus
CCCCCCCCCCCGTTTTCTTCCTTCCTTCTCTCCCCCTCCCTCACCAAGTTCACGGACGTGGCTTCTGAGCAGTGTCCCTCCTGCAGGCTGGGAGCCGGGTCTCACGTGAAAGCAGTGACGGGTATCTGTCCCTTCCCATTCCCTACCCACGAAGCTGACCAAGTCTACCACCTCCTGCTGACTTGTTGGGGTGCACGGCTGCTTGCAACAAGGGGCAGAGGTGCTGTGATTCATTCAAAAGGGAAAGAATTCCTACAAGGGTGGGAAGAGGGGCAGAGACCAGGAAATTCAGGCTGCGCTCACGGTCTCCTCCCAAGCCCAGCGGCTGGGAGTAGAACACAGGTTTCCACAGCCCAAGCTCAGGCTGTGAAGCGAAGGTTCACGGGCTCCCTGTGCTCAGTGGCCCCTGGGGACGTGGGGGTGGAGCTGGGACAGCAGAAGGGAGCTGGAGGAGGCAGGGGAGCTGTATGGGTCCTGGGGTCTGGAGAGTGTGTATTCAGAGTGGAGGACATTTCCTGAAATCAAGCTGGGACGGTGAAGGGAAAGGACATGTGACCTAGTGAAAACAAGGAGACAGCAGGGGCTCTGGGGACAGTTTCACCAGGAAGCACAGATCTCCAGGCCCTTTATTTTTGCTCGAGGGGCACCCTTCTGCACTTCACCTAAGTTTCAACGTCAGCACTTGAAAATGTTTTTGCTAATACTGTAGGTCAACTGGAGTCGAAGAATAATTTTTTTACACATGGGAAGATGTTTTAAAGAATGCTACCCAGCCCAGTGCTCCGCATGGTACAATTAGTGACGAACTGGGAGGCAGGGCAGGTAGGGCGCGTGAGCTGTGGCTTCTGGAACCACACCGGTTGGGTCAGCTGTGACCTGTGACAAGTTCCTGAGTCTAGGAGGACCCAACTTCCTTTCTGGGTAGCACAGGGATGATTTATGACATTTGCAGGGATATTATGAGAAATGTGAAGCCCAAGGTGCTTGATACGTGTTAGCAGTAACTCGTGAAACTGGTTCACCTTTAGTTCAGCTGCTGCTTCACGCCGATTGCTGTGCAGTTAAGTATGAACAACTCCATGGAGGGCTGGCCCTTTCGGGTCGCTGTCACTTGGTTTCTTTCGGCCCTGTGGGCACCTACCTACTTCTCGCATCTGTTTGGGCGTTTACTTGTTGATAGTCGTTTCTTACTAAATATAAGATACTGAATTAAATTACTGGCAGACCATAGCATGTCCCCCAATTTTCTCAGTTGGTTTAAAATGAGTGGGCACGTAAGCCACCGGGAAAACACACGGTTTGCCACCTGAATGCTGGGATTCTCCGAAGCTACCAAGTTCCACGGAGCCACCAACCCCCGAGAAAAGGGGGCTCCTGTCCTACGTCTTTCTCTGTTTCCCGAGTTCCTCAGCGGAACTTGTCCCCAAAAACATTCTTCACAACAGTAACACTAACGCGGATCATTTGGACCCTAAACGAAGATTATAAATTCAGGTAACAGTATCACAGTTCTAGTTAGGACACAAAGCCAGGCAAATTATCTGCCAATAACAATGACTGCTGTAGGTGTACTCCCTGATTACACAAACATATTTTTATTTGAAGATGACCCCTGAATAAATGTTACATTTAACAGTACAAAAATAAAAAATATTTTATTTACAAAGAGTAGAGGTAGTGAGACTGTTTGTCTAGCTATAACTAACAGTAAAAGGAAACATAAATATATAATTACTTTTTTGTGGCCATATAAAAAACTATCTTGTTAAAAAACCAAATAAATAAATACATTTAATAATTATCTTGAACTACTACACTGTAGCTACTCATCTGAAATAACTAAACTTCCTATCAGAGTCCTGGCTTTACAATACTGTATCTTTTCACTAACTTCTTCATCCGCTTAATTTTCTTCCTTAAGGCTTGATCATCTTGTTTTGAAAGATACCGAAAATATCTACAACCTAAAAAAAATAAAAGCAAAATAAAGACAAAAAAGTTTTAGTACTTATGAAACTCTTCAAAGGTCTGTCCACACTTTCACTTTTGCTTCACTCCGGGCACACGGTGACTCTGGACGCGGAGCGGCTGATATCATCCACACCAACCCGCGCTGCGCACTCAGAGCCACCATGAAGGCAGGTATTGCTTCCCACCCGGAAGGTGTTTGGGCTCCGTCAGAATTAAAGTACAACCCCAGCTTGTTTTCTACCCCGTCTCCCAAACCCTAACTAAGGTGTCATGCATGTTACACACACTCTTTCGTGTATTAACCGAGCCTTCTCCGAGAGCAAATGACTGAGCAGACTCCCTCTCCATATCCACTCGTAAGGCACCTAGACCAACGAGGAGGCTCTCTGCAGAAAAGCCTTGATGTGGAGGATTAAACACATCACAGGTGAGCAGAGATGAGCAACGACCTAGTCCCTCCAGCCACCAGCAAGCAGCTGGATGGCGCTCCTGCAGCTGTGCCCCGGGGCACAGTGCGCAGAAGTTCTGTTCGGGTCCTCTGTCCATTTAACTGGACTCTTTGTTTCAGCCGTTGACTTGCAGAAGTTGGACATTAGCCCCTTCTCAGCGGCGTTGTTTGCAAATGACAGGTGTTGCAGGGACCACTTCCCAGAGGAGGCTCCCACAGGTCAGCGGCTGGACTGAGGTGACATGGAAAATTCTGTGCCAGAATTGGGCAATAACCCAGGTCTTGGGACTCTGCTCAAACGCAGGCACTTTTAGGTGGCGGCACTAGATACCCCTACCCTTGTGAACAAGCAGAGAATCACAGTTCAAATCACATTTCTGTTCCTCGTCATCCACGTATTAGAGAGAAATATTAAAATTACTTTCACTCTTGTTAATCTCTTTCCTCGTGCAAAACCAGCATTTTAGTCATCTTAGTAACCACCCGAAACAGTCACTGAAAGTACAAATTCCAAAATAACATCTCATCTATAACTGACCTGAAAAATCTCTGATGTATTTTAAACTCTGGCAACAAACGCTACTCGCAGTCACTGCAGGGTTCATGTTCTTCACCCCTGAACATATCTATGGCTGTTTCATGTCACTATTGGTTACTTGTTCATATTTGACATGCAGCAGGTCAGAATTTTAACAGCCAAAATACTCCACATACAAAAATCTGATTTACCTTGCTTTTTCAATTCAATTAATAGGAGGTATACTTTTTCTTAAGAGAAAATGTTTCATCCTTACAGGAACAGGTAAGTAAATTTGCTATAGAGCTATTATAAAACATTAAGGTCAACAAAGAATACTTCCCTATTCCCAATAAACTAGCCAACCTCAGTACACTTTCCATACAGCATGGCCAAAGGGTTATTGGTTGTGGAAAGTCTGCATCTATATCTTAACGGCTGCTGAAGATACTCAAGTTAGAGCATAAAAACCCGTCGCAATCAACCACGTAAAACCACCGTTCTGATCCACCAAGTTCCCCCAGGCAGCTCACCTGGCCCCAACCCAGGATTCGAGCTGCTAACCAACAGCCAATTTTTCTCTCTAGTATCTAATATCCGTAGGTGCTGCACCACGTAGGCTGTAGGATGAACCAATGGCTACACTTGCCATTTCAGGATCGTCTGAAGGCACCGTCCAGATCACAAAAAGCACGTACCTCTCCCCAGCAGCACCCCGGCCACGAAGGCTTTCTCATAAGCCAGAGCTCTATCCTCCTTCCAGTCGCTTTTTGCCCAGAAGCTGCTGAAGTGAAAGCCTGGCCACCAGCTTCTCCTGGATTTCCACTCTTCCTGCACCCAGGCAAGATGGTTTCTGGAAAAGGAAATGTCCAGCAGAAGGTCTGCAACTGAGCGGATCTCTACTGTCAGAAGGTGAACTTCTGAGTCCATGGGGCGATGACAAGGAAGACGATTTCCAACGGACGCCTGGGTCCAGCCATCGCAGAACGCACGTGCAAACTCACCTCCGTTTACTTCTCTTCGCCTCTAGGTCCCATTTTCCCCTCAACGGAACAGCCGGTGCAGTGCAGCGCAGTGGTTTAACAGCACCGGCTGTGACGCCAGATTCCTGGATTCAAACCTCGGACCTCCCAGGTTCTACTTATGTGATCCCGGCCAAGCTGCCCCACTTTCAGAGCCTCAGTTTCCCTCTCAGGGCACTGTCCTTAGGACTAAACTGGTCCAGCAACACAAAAGTCTCACACAAAGCTCCTGGCTTACTGTCTTACATAGTAAATGTTCTATAAATGTTAGCTATAGTTATTAAAAGTTACTTTAAAACCTTATTTTAAATCACATGCTACAAAAAATTGCTATCCAAATTCAGACACCATTATTACACAAACATAGGAACAAACAGGTTTGACAGCCACACTGGACAATGCTAAGTGCGCATCAATAATTTAATTGAGCAAATAATATTTAGGACCTATTTGCATCCTGTGGTGGAACTTCTCCAGGTTAAAAAAACCTATAGAAGAATAGCACATTTCTCTGCCTTCAGAACTTCATGATTAGGGTTTACACAATACTTTAGATTTGCAAAGTGGTTTACAGTGAGTATATCAACACACTGTACCAGAAATATTTTATAATCACCTGTTCTAACTCCAAGGTCTGGTCATATCTAAAGCCTGAAACCTATTCCCACTGATAATGAACTTCCTAAGCAGCTAAAATGGACACAATAAATAAATGAAAGAATTTTTAGATATCCCTTCTCACCAAGTTAAAAAAACCAGGGCTGCTCCTTTTCTTTTCCTAAAAATGTTGCACTAATGATAATATGATCAAAGGTATCATTTTAGATACCCAGATCTCAGTGGACTTAATAAATCTTTGCTGAATAAATAACCTATGATGATCCTATGATGCCCCAAAACCCCACTGAAAATTATTGCAAACAGTTGCCACGTGATCTTGGACACTGCTGACACACAAGCCACAGAGAGCTTCCCCGACACCTAGCATGGTGGGAGTGACCCTATCTGTCTTACGTCCGTTGGAAAACCTCCAGGCGCCCTTACAGTGCAACAGTACTTGTTTTGCTAGCAAAAAAAAATCTTGATAGAATTTTTGTAGGTTTATACTTCTGATTTTCTATGTCCTTGCTTCTGACAGACTCAGAAGAAAGCAGTTGAACAAAGGGTTCCAGAAATTCAAAAAAGGAAGCAAAGAGCTTTATTTATAACTTAACAGATATCACCTATAAAATTGGGAAATATTACTTATGTTGATCAAGCAATAAATACTATGGGTCTCTTACTTACCCCATTAAGGTCTGTCTGAGGTATTTTGCCAAATATTGCCAAGCAGTTACATTTTTGGTGCATCCAGCAAAATCTAAGATGGCAAACAGCACCTCCAACCCCAGTTTACGGTGCTCTTCTTTTTCTGCAAGGGTCACAACGATTAGGGTTTCCATAAGGCCCTGAAGTACACAGAGCTAAAACAATACGTCCAGTTGATAAGCTATTACTGAAACATACACCTGCTAAGTTGATTAACAGTTTAGAACAATTCGTTGTACTCATCGAGTGAATCTGAAAAACAATAGTTTAGTCCAGGCTCCTAAACAGTGAATTCGAAGTCTAAACTGATTGTCCCATGAGTTGACACCCTGTCCCACCCTAGTCAAAAATCCATGTCTAACTTTCAAGTCCCAAAACACCTAACTGATAGCCTACTGCTAACCAGAAGGCATACCGATAACATATATTTTGTCTGATCTATGTATTACATACTATATTCTTATAATACAGCAAGCTAGAGAAAAGAAAATGTTATTTAACCTCCCAAAGAGATGCGGGTGGGATTAAAACAAGGTGAATTACCTAAAATAAAATCATTTTTCTTTTGCTGACGAATGCCAGACATTCTACAGCAGGAGTCAGCAATTTTTTTGGTAAAGGGCCAAGCAGTATTTTAAGCTTTGAGCCACGTGGTCTCTGTCACAGCTAAGTAACCGCTGCTCTAGTGCAGAAGCAGCCACAGATATTACATAAGTAAATGGACACGGCTGGGCTCCACAGACCTTGACTCACAGCACAGGAGTCCTGGGTTTGGCCCACGGACCGTAGTTCGCCGATGCTCCCTAGTTTGCAGCTTGTCTGCAGTGAAAGAGGCATAAAACACACGTGACTTACCTGATTTTCTCAGTAATCTGTGGAATTCTAACATCAGTTTATGAGATGGTACAATCTGATACAAAATCTGTAAGAGAGAATAATTTTGTAACAGTCACACGTTCAAAAGGCACTTCTCCAATTTCAGTTTACTTTCAAATAAATAAAGTTCTTACTGTCAAACAGACCCTTAGTGAATGAATCACTGACTTAAAAGATACTTTGCTTTTATCCAGTTTCAATTTAGGTACAAAAGGTTTTCTACATAAAGCTATTTTTAAAAAAATACTGGTCAATAGCAAGATAATCAGAGGGATCGGGCAAATAGATGGAAATTTATTTTCTCCTTATACATTTTTATACTGTTTACCACACTTAAAAATTTAACTTCTTTTCAGAAGCCAAGACTGAGAACAAATGAAGGGGGAAAAAAATCAATATCACATAGAAGAGACTTTTAATATTTATTAATCACTAAAGACAAGGATGCTATTTTGGAAGACTGTGTTCAGGAGCACAGTACAGTAAGAATATTTAAGGAAACAGCTGTACAATCTTTTTACACCATAGAGAGAAATTAAAGGATTTTCTTCTTAGGAATGGAAAAACCCATTTTTATAAATATGCAAAAAACAGGATTTAAAGTAAAATTCTACTTCTCATCCCAACACAGTTAATATCAAAAATGAATTCATTCTGTATGCTTGCTGAGGTTCTTTGACTTTACACTAAAATAAAGTCCTATAAAATAATTTTTATTTTTTCTTCTAAATAGCTTTGTAAGAGGAGATCGATCAAGATCAATATACCAATATCAGAGAATATTAAAACTTGATTCTTATGAAATCACATTAAGTCTTATATATGGAATTATGTATATGGCTGAATTCACTTCGCTTTTCAAAAACTTTTTGTTAAACTATAATAGATGTGTGTGCAAAATATGAGCATCATTCAATAAGTATTTACAGACTTACACACTAATGTAATCAGCACCCAGATCAAAAACAGAACGATATCAGAACTCCAGAAATCTTTGGTCAGTTTTAGAAAATTCTTAGCCATCAGCTCTTCACATATTGGCTTTTGTGTGTTGCATGTTGGATTATTTGCCTTCGCCCTGTTCCCGCTCCATGACTCGTCACGGCAGACCCTTTCACCAAGGCCTGGGTACACTCTCTGCACCTTTTATCCTTTCTGCGTTCCTACGTTAACCTGCTATTTTCTATACAGCTCGCTAATCCTTTCTTCTGTTATGTTCAACCAGTGAGTGCACTCATCACTGAGTTCATTTCAAACTGCAATTTTCAAAAGGAAAAACTGAATTTCTCTAAATCCATCTTATCTTGAACATTAAGCAAATATTCAGTCTAGTTATCTTTTGTTAGATATATACTCATTTTCATGAAAGTTACCCATGTAAGTCAATGGGGAAAAGATAGTCTTCCCAATAAATGATGCTGGAACAATCATAAAAAAACCTATGAACCTTGAACCTCACCTCACACTACACACAAAATACTAGCTAAAACAGCCCTGGCTGGTGGCACAGTGGATAAGGAGTGGGCCTGCGATCCCAGAGGTCACTGGTTCCATTCCCAGTCAGGGCACATGGCCGGGTTGCAGGCCAGGTCTCCAGCCAGGTCCTTGGCTGGAGGCAGGTAAAAGGCAACCATATGTCGATGTCTCTCTCCTTGTCTGCCTCTCTCCCTTCCCCTCTCTCTAAAAATAATAAATAAAAATCTTTTAACATAAAAAAATAAGTAAAATTTTAAAATTAGCTAAAACAGGTTGCAAGCCAGGTCTCCAACCAGGTCCATACTTGGAGGCAGGTGAAAGGCAACCATACATTGATGTTTCTCTCCCTCTCTGCCTCTCTCCCTTTCCCTCTCCCTAAAAATAAGAAAATTAAAAAAAAAAATTTTTTAATTAGCTGAAAAATCGCCCAAGAACAACATTATAACACTTCCAGAAACAAATATAGAAGATAATCTCCATGAACTTGGGGTAGGCAAAAATGTCTTAGATAAAAAGTACTAACTAGAAAAATAGAGGCATAAACTACAATGTGTCAAAACTGCAAGTAACACTTTAAAAAACAATAGGCTACTTACACCATACACCAGAATAAACTCAAGATGGATAAAGGACTTAAACATAAGCAGTGCCACCATAAAGGTCCTGGAGAAAAATATAGGCAGGAAAAATTTAGATATCCTATACAGAAATGTTTACTGATACTTCACCAAGGGCAAAGAAAATAAAAGATCAAATCAACAAATGGGACTATATTAAATTGAAAAGTTTCTGTTCAGCTAAAGAAAGCATCAGCCCTGGCTGGTAGCACAGTGGATAAGGTGCCGGCTTGCGAACCCAAAGGTCGCAGGTTCGATTCCCCAGCAAGGGCACATAACCAGGTTGCAAACCAGGACTCCAGTCAGGTCTGTGGGTGGAGGCAGGTGAAAAGCAACCATACATTGATGTCTCTCTCCCTCTCTGCCTCTCTCCCTTCCCCTCTTTCTAAAAATAATTAAATAAAATCTTAAAAAAAAAAAAAAAGCATCAGCAAAATTCAAAGGGAAACCAACTGTATGGGAAAACATAATTGCCAATGATACCTCAGACAAGGGTTTGATCTCCAAAATATATAAAGAACTAATGCGACTCAATACCAGGGAGACAGACAGCCCAATTAAAAAATGGGCAAAGGGCCTGAACAGATAACTCACCAGGAAGGCATACAAAAGGCCCAAAGGCATATGAAAGAATGCTCAACATCACTAGCCATCAGATAGATGCAAATTAAAACCACAATAAGATACCACCTCACACCTGTCAGAATGGCAATCATCAACAAATCAACAAACAACAAGTGTTGACGAGGATGCGGGGCAAAGAGAACCCTGGTGCACTGTTGGTGGGAATGCAGGCTGGTGCAGCCACTGTGGAAAACAGTATGGGGTTTCCTTAAAAAACTAAAAATGGAGCTGCCTTTTGATCCAGCAATTCCACTACTAGGATTATACCCAAAAAACCCTGAAACACCAATTCATAGCAGCACTATTTACAATAGCCAAGTGCTGGAAAAAGCCTAAGTGCCCATCAGTGGATGACTGGATCAAAACACCTTGGCAGGTGGCCCACTGCTCTTCAGCCCTGCTCGCAGCCCTCGAAGCGCATCGCTGCCACCACATCTTCTGTCCCCAGCGCAAACGCCCTGCAGCGCATGGTGGACCAGCTTAAGCTGGAGGCGTGGGTGGAGAGGATCAAGGTCCCCAAGGCTGCCACTGAGCTTCAGCAGTACTGCATACAGAAAGCCGGCAAGGATGCCCCGCTGGTCGGAATTCCAGCGGGAGGCAACCCCTTCCGGGAGCCCAAATCCTGTGCTTTACTCTGAAGGCAAGGAAGAAGCTGGCCACGGGATGCCTTCAGACACAAAGTGGTGAATGACTGCCTCCAAGTCTCAAGAAAGCCTTTTTCTCTAACCAAATGATTTTAGGTACTTCTGACTTTTCCAGTGGCCTGGTCTGACAGCCAAAATTCTACAGAAATTGATGAGTTTCAACTTAAGTAAGGTACCTGGGTGAAGGAGTAGACTTTTAAATAATAATGGCCTGGTTTGTTGGGTGAAGTGCTTTATAGTTAAGACAAAAACCTTACTACCAAATATACAAAAATGAACCTCTTTCACAAGAGATTTACTAGTGTTTCTACACCTAGAATACTACGTATGCTTTCTTTACCGGATGTTTACATTTTGGGAAGGAAATCATTTTGATTAAAAAATTGAATATTTGTCCCTAGCTGGTAGCACAGTGGATAAGGTGCCGGTCTGCGAACCCAAAGGTCGCAGGTTCGATTCCCCAGCCAGGGCACATAACAAGGTTGCCAACCAGGTCTCCAGTCAGGTCTGTGGCTGGAGGCAGGTGAAAAGCAACCATACATTGATTTCTCTCTCCCTCTCTGCCTCTCTCCCATCCCCAATTTCTAAAAATAATTAAATAAAAAATCTTAAAAAAAAAAAAAAAAAAAAATTTGAATATTTGTAATTTGTTGTTCCTAGGATTTTTATGCCATAACAAAATTGGTCTTTTTCTCATGAATTTACAATTTCTAAATGAAGGTAAGCCAGTGTAAAATTGTGGGAAGAATTGGCTTTATTAATCAAAAGATATCTTGATTTTTATAACTGGGAAGATTGTTTTATTCTTAACACTAAATATGGAAGCTATTTCTTAGCAATCTTGTTAGGAAAGATTAATGGGTCATGTATTAGATCCCCCTTTCTGTGTATAAAGCAGATATGATGTTGTTGAGATTATAATTTTTAAAAAGGCTACATTATTTCCTGTCTTTAAAAAATGCAACCCATGGAACATTCCAAGTGATTAAAAACAAAGTAATGTGGAAATCTTACCACCTAAATGAATTCCAATGTCATTTTATTTTGATCACGTGCCTTTGTACTAATTTGGAACTTTTGAAAGGATACTTTGTGTTTGTAATAATCTTTGAAAGGCTTGGAAATAAAATTTCTGCTTAATTCATCACTTAAAAAAAAAAAAACCCCTTGGTACATTTACACAATGGAATACTACACAACAGAAAGAAAGAAGGAACTCCTACCCTTTGCAACAACATGGATGGAACTGGAGAGTATTATGCTTAGTGAAATAAGCCAGTCAGTGAAAGACAAATACCATATGATCTCACCCATTACAGGACAATAATGAATAAAACAAACAACAAGCAAAACAGAACCAGATACACGAATACAGTGAATAGACCTTCAGTTGGCAAGGGGAAGGGGGAAAGTGGGAGGGGGGAGGGGGAGGAAGGGGCAAAGAAGAGGAGCAGTTTAGTCAAGAAACTAGTATGGAAGAACCATGGACAGGGACAAGTGGAATTGACTTTGTGGGGGAGTGGGTGGGTGGGGAAGGGGACAGGGGCAAGGAGAAAGGAGATGGATGTATTACAACAACAATAAAATCAAATTAAAAAAAAATAGGCTTATTACAAGATGTTCTGTATCACTAGTTATTAGGGAAATGCAAATTAAAACCACAAGGAGACCCAACCACAAAATACAAGGGCTACAGATGAAAAGACTGACAATGCCAAGTGTTGACACAGATGTGGAGAAACTGATCTTTCATACATTGACAATGAAAATATCAATGCTCCCTACCAGTTACTTCAGAAAATAGTTGGGCAGTTTCCTAAGAACTCACAAAGATACTTTCCATCAAGTCCACTTTTAGACAGACACCCAAGAAAAGTGAGAATATCTATGCAGGCAAAGAACTGAACATGACTGTCTCTGGCAGAATTCATAACAGCCACAGAGTGGAAAAAAACCCGCACATGCCCATCAAGAAATGAACGTACGAAAATGGAACTCTACTCAGCAGTAATAAGAAACAATTACTGGGAGGGTAGTATGATGAATCTCCGAAGCTTTATGCTGAACAAGAAAAGCCAGGTGAGAAGAGTACATATGGTAAGATTTCACTTTTGTGAAATTCTAGGAGAAATCATTCAACCTACAGTGACAGAAAGACCAGTGACTGCCTGGAACCAGAAGTGGGTGGGTGGACTGGCTCTATGGCAAAACAAGGACTTTCTAGGCTAATGGAAACAGTATTTCAATCATCACGGTGGGTACATGGATGTATATATTTGCTAAAATGCACCTCAGAGTACACGTATGTGCCTTATTGCATGTAAATTAAATTTGTTTGTGACTTTTAAACAAATAGCAATGCAGAACTTTCGAAGCAAGGTGGC
Organism: Noctilio leporinus; assembly: GCA_004026585.1. Lineage (NCBI taxonomy): Eukaryota > Metazoa > Chordata > Mammalia > Chiroptera > Noctilionidae > Noctilio > Noctilio leporinus. Next base: position 188,947 of record PVIW01001555.1, read on the forward strand.
AAAGGGTTTCTGAAGTACCAATCCTCTCCCCTCAGCCCCGGGCAAGGGGCGGGGGTGAGGGGGGGCTGGAGTGTGCAGCCTCCGGTGTACCTCAGTGTACCAGGCAGACACCACACTGCCCTTTTCTAAGGGTGCCGCAATAGGGAAGCTGGAAAGCAAGGAACTAACAACGCTTTCAAGTAGATCCCCAACCCTGTTCAAACACTGACAAAAACATTCTATACCTTAAGCACACTTATCAGTTTCTCTCTTGGAGCCTTCTCTCTCTTTAAAAAGTTGTATAAGTAGATATGCGCATTCGGGTTTGATGGGAACTTTTCATCATAGGCATAGTTAGTGAGCACCTCCTGGGCTCCTTCTTGGTCCCCGTAGAATTCCAGCATCTATGGAAAGACATACCATCTTAGCTATGTTCTGTAAGAGGGCCACGTGAAAGACAACGCACCCCTACTGACAGGTACAAGAATGTCGCAAAACTGAAGAAGAGCAGACTCCTGGCAGCACAAGCGAGCCCTGCCTTTGCTCCCACCTGCATCCACCACAGCCCCCACAGAGCACAGATCAGTTCGACAAGGGCCCGCATGGGTTCCCACTGTTTCCTTATCAGAGTTGGCTACTGCAAAATGCAGCAGCTTCACGTAGGAACTGCTCCCAGGAGAAAGCAAGTGCTCAAAGCAGAGCACACTAAGGACGGAAAAGGCTGCAGGACATGGCTAACCTCCTTGCCTGACCCAACTGTTGCCAGCAAAGTTGTGCCTAGGAATCACACTTCTGTTCACTTCATTCCTGCCCTACCCAGGGATTTCCAGATTCACCAGCATTTGGTTTCACAGATTATTTTCTAAAAGCACCTTATTCTATTCATCTATTCCCAGTGCTCAGTGCCAAGCACTGACCCCTGTCATTTCACAACGCCTCGAACACATCCTGTGACCTTCCTAAAAGCCATTCTTGTTTATCTAATACACTGTGACCCAATTTCAGATTTTTGTGTCCTTCCCCTCCATATCCCGTCAAATCATAAAATATCTTTCTGCATTTCTTTTCAGCTCAATAACAGCAACACAGAGTTGATATTTACAACTATACTGCTATTTATTTTATAAATAAATGACAGGGGTCAGTGCTTGGCACTGAGCACTGGGAATAGATTTTATAAGTACTTGGCTATTATACATTATTTTTAATGTATTATTTTTTAAAAACCCACAAAATAACATTTACAGTATGCCAGTAAAACAAACATTGTTCAGACCAAAAAAAAACATCATATTTTTAAAGACAATTTCTTAATATTAGTTTCCTTCTGATCAATAGAGATTAGGCTTATAATGAAATGAAACTATTAAAACTTTATGAAAAGTCTACAGACCTCTACATAACTCTTCACAAAAGGGTCCCAAACTCCTGGAATCTTAATCAATGCACAGAAGTTTGTAGAGGTCTTCCAGCTGTGGTTGAGCATATTCTGAGACGCTGTGTTGTAAGCATAATCATCCTCATCTGCTCAAAGATAAAAGATTTTTAAGAATCATTTAGTCATGGAGACTTCTCCTGAATTAGCAATCAATACCTACCTATAAGAAAAGTCCAGGCTCTGATGGCTTTGTTGGTGAATTATAACATTCAAAGAATGTGAATTCTTCAAAAGTTCTTCCCCCCAAAAATATTAAATGTAAAATTCCAGAAACACAGTTCCTAAGTTTTAAATTGTACATCCCTGTGAGTAGCACAAGATCCTTCAACTATTGAGGATTCCAACCACAGACACATCATGGCCTGGTGGCCCAAACCCACTGAAGCAGTGGGCCTCACACCGCGTCTCAGCGCCCATGCTGGTCACCTCCCTGTGCCTCTCCATGCGGACACTATGTAATCTCACGTCATCACCACTGTACATATTGGATGATAGCAACAATCTGGCAGTAACATGTATGAAGGAGATTACAGACAAAAGAAAACCTTGATCACACTACTTGTGGAGCATGAACTGAAAACCACTTTGGAAAGAGCTCAGTGTACTAAGTACTAAAACTGAAAATGTAGTTACTCTGTGACAAGGACCCCACTTTTGGAAATGCACGCCTATGTGTACACGCCCAAGAATTAGAAGCAGCACTATCTATTAACAGCTAAAAACTGTTAATAACCTGAATGGCCTGAATATAGAGGAGTAAATTGTACAACTACCATACAATGAAATGTTTTTAAACAATAAAAATTAACAAATCTAAAGCTAATTTAAGCTATGCGGACGTATGTTAAAACTAATGTTAAACAAAACATGCAAAAAAGACATTCAGAGATACAGGCCAAGCCTCACGCACAGATGAGTGGTCAGTATTTGAAAAAGCAAGGGCATGAGTACAGTTAAGAGTCCGGCCAGGATGGTGGCTGTGGGGTCAGGAAGGCGGGACCTGCAGGGTCACAGTGTGATGGTGTGCTCCTGAATCCAGGTGGTCATGACGTGGACGTTGGTTGTGCAAGTACTCATTCCATCACACATCTGTTTATACTTCTTTAGCATACGGCAGGTCCTCAAATGACATCTCATGTGGATGTCATTTCGTAACACTGATGAAACGCCACAGGAACTTAACTCTCGTTTATGTCAGTCAGCCTAGGGTAAATGTGGTCGTGTTGCCTGTCATTTCACTTAAAGTCACAGCACCTATCAACAACGTTAATAGGTCAGGTACTATATACTGCATAATCTTAACAGTTTAAAGAGAAAATTCAGTCTTTCAAAAGCAACAAGACCAAAATACATTTTGGTACCAATGCTATGTTTTAGCCAAAAAGAAACACCCCCCTCACCCAAAAAAGAGCTCTCCCCAGGGAATCACTGAATAAAAATCAACATGGACTTGGAAATGAGGTGATAAGGGAAAAGTACATAAGAAATGATAAGAAATGATGGAGAGCCCTGGTTGGTGGCACAGTGGATAGGACGCTGGCCTGCAAATCCAAAGGTCGCAGGTTTGATTCCCAGCCAGGGCACATAACCAGGTTGCCAGCCAGGTCTCCAGTCAGGTCTGTAGCTGGAGGCAGGTGAAAGGCTGCCATACATTGATGTCTCTCTCCCTCTTTGCCTCTCTCCCTTCCCCTCTCCCTAAAAATAATAAATAAAATCTTAAAAAAAAAGAAATGATGGAGGAGAGTATTTTAAAGGTAAAGGCCGATCCCTGGGAGCGTGAAAGTCGGGTGTGAACTCACTACAGGAGGTGGCTCCCAGCCTCCAAGGTCACCACATCCAACCTGACAGGCCGCAGGGCCGCAGAGGCTGCTCTAAGCCGGCTCTAGGCATACGTTTATGTGTAACGTTCTCATGAGCTTGGTTATGTAAAATCAGTCCTAACCTATTAAACAGACATTTGAGACTGGAAATCATCTAAAAAGCTCCATGCATTAGCCACAGGACAAAGTGCCAGCAGCAGGAAGGTAGCGAATCACCTGTCCGTGAGGAGATGGTGTAAAGCCAGGGTCCAACTGCTTTCACCATCAAATATTTGCTTAAGTCCTACCTAGCCACGTGTAAAAAGTAAATATTGACTCAGGACTGACCTAATCAGTATCAGCAAGCCTTTAAAAAGCTAGGACAGCAGGCATTATGGCCAGGTAACTGAAAAAACAGACAGATATGTGACTTCAAAGGATGTGAAAAATCTAAAAACAATGAAAAACCAAGAGGTGAAGAACCAAATAATACAGGCTGAACATGTGGCTGATCAATCAGGTTTAAGGAATGAGAATAAGGGTCTAACGAGCCTTGTGGGACAGAGGGCATTCTGGGTAAGGAGGCTGCACAAACCCTCCCACATCACCCTGAGGAAGATGGCACTTCAGGGGTATCTTGGGAGAGATCAAAATAGGAAGAGGGAAGGGAATTTTGAGATTAGTAAAATCATGTGACCAGAGACCAAGGCAAAACTGCTACCTCCTACATGCAACAAGGAAACACTGCTGAGCACACAGGACGAGGTAAGCAGCAGGACAGATATGGCAAGAGAATGAAAACATAAAAGGACATGGGTTAATCCGGAGAAGCAATAGGGAAAAACTAAACAAGAGAAAAAAAATGCAGAGACTCTACAGCCCTAAAGAGCACAAACCTGGGGCCAGCACAGCATACCTTCCCCGCTGGAAAGTTCAGAGCAAGGGAATGAAATTGGAGGAGGACACACGGGTCAATCTGTGGTATGATTAGAATTGTCTGTTGTGACCTTTGTGCAGAGATGGAACGACTATCTTGCTCTGTTCTGTAAACGATGTACTCTAAGAAACAATGTAAGGCACACTAAACCCCATTCTACACCTACAAGAGACATTTATTATGTGCAATAATGCCTGCTGAAGGAAATCATCACCCTTTCAGAATGATGTTTAAAAAAAAAAAAACAATGAATCTAAAATGGCCATAAACTTAAGAATCACTACTCTTTGTCTAAAAAGTTCTTTGATCTGTCTGAAACATAAGGATGACAGAACTTCACATCCATGCAAACATCTGTTCTCTGGAGTACCTGGGAAAAGCTCAGCTGGGCAGCTGGGGGACCAGGTGACACGTTAAGGTCCCTGTGAGGCAGTCTTACCACTTTAAGAGGAAGTTGGGTTCACTCATACCCACTCACCAAGCTCAGACAACTCCATCTTCCTTTTAGACCAAGTATAATACTGCAGAAGCCCCTTATAGGCCTGAACCAGGTTGATTAAAACCTCCTGGGAAGACGACTTGTCACCATACCGCCACGTCTCCGCCTGGCTCAGATTTCTGTCGGCATCATCAAGCATCCCGTGGTGCACAAGGTACAACGCATGCTGCAAGGAGATCTGCAACAATGATAAAGAGACACCCATTCCTCAGACAACCATTCATCAGAAAGCTCAGTAAACATGACGTATGAGGTCTGTCCCGAAAGTACTGAGCTGAGGTCAACATAATTAAAAGTTTGTGAGGCCGATGCTCTCAAGACAGACCTCATATGCCGAGCTAGTGAAAAGAACCTGGGCTCAGTACCACATACAAGCTACATAGGCAGACAGCAAACTGCTGGCTGCCAAGGGCTGCAGGTTGAGGAAACGGGGAGGAGCTGGTAAAAGGGAACACATTTTTAGTTACGAGTAAGTTTTGGGGACCTGGCATACAGTATGGCAACTACAGTTGATAACACTGGTCCTTGAAAGGTGCTATGAGGATAGAGCTTTAATGTTCTCATAACAACAAGATGGAAAGGAAGCGCTAACTCACCTTGCTGTGGTAAGTGCTTCACAAGGTACACATGTATCAAATCATCACACTGTACACATTCAACTTACACAATGCGATGTGTCAATTGTATCTCCATAAAGCTGGGGGAAAATCATTTCTATGTATTCAAATTCCCTATTTGCTTAGCTCTACCCTTTTCCAAAAGCACCAAGTCCTAGAAGCTCAGATGACTTAGCAAAGGGTGAGATTGTGGCCCGTCACACTATGAACACAGGTGCCAGCTCTGAAGGATGCGCTGTGGCAGCTAGAGGCATACAAAGAGAAGGAACTTCCGTCGGAGAGTGAGGTAAAGCAACTGGAAGTGGAGAAGTAAATGGTTCTCCCAACATTGCTTTCTTTCAGGTTCCCTTATCTTTCTGTCCCTGTCTTTTACTTGGCTACCTACCTTCCACTGAGACAAGCTATTTTGTTCACACGAACACCACGTAGGTCAAGTCACAAAGCTACATTCTCACCTTTAGGTAATTCATGACGCCAATATTTTTCATCCTGTCAGCAAAGGCATTGAAAGTCTCCACACTGCTTTTGGGATGATAATAGAGAATTTCACTTCCAAGTTTCCAAATAATCTGTCAAAACAGAAATTACTAACAAAAATGTAAAATCTTTGCCTTAACCAATATGTCTTAAGAAAACTACTTTTTTTCTGATTACATTCAAAAGCAACTGATAGTTTCTCTTCCTATATACCACTTCCATCACTTTACTGTACTTCCCTAGTGAAATTAACATTGTAGCGTATATGAAAAAATCTTTTCCAGCAACTGAATCAAAATATCAGATAACTATTAACACTACCATGCTTAAGTTAGTATTCTAAAAAGGCTAGTGTTATCAATTTTTGATTGCAGATAAAATTTTTAATTGGGAGGAAATTAAAAAACCTTGCGTTCTATTAATATCGCTTCTTCATTGCTCCTGGTCTCATCTTCATTATCTACAAAATGAGAGCAACAGACTAGATACTGCCGGAGATTTCTAAAAGACTTATCACTACTGACTATATGTAATCTGGATGTAGAACTCCAATTTAAGAATTTTTATCAGGTACAGATGTTAATGAAATATATTTCCTTCCCAGAGTACCAAAACTTGGGTGACAGGACTTGGAGCTCGTCTTTTTCATGGACATGAAAGACAGATGGCAGGGCCATAGACATACAATTGGGAATCTCCAGCAGAGACCAATTTAAGGCTATGAAACAGACTGAGATCATCCAGACTGAATTCGGATGAGGAAGAGGACTAAGGCCAAGTTCTGGGACACCCCTGAGTCAAAGGCCAAGAGGAGGAGCAGTGAGAAAATCAGACGGAGGAACAGCCAATGAGGCCGGGCAGTAAGCAGAGAGCGAGCCTAGTGTCCTGGAAGCCAGGTGACAGTTTATCACACAGGAGGGAACGACCTGTGCCACAGATCAAGTTAGGTGAGCACTGGGAACTGGCCACTGGATTTCACAACAGAGCACTGTTGACCCTGACAAAGCATTTGGTGGGAATGGTGACACTGGTGGGCAGGGAGGCCTAACTGGAGACTGTTTGGAGGGAACAGGTACACACATTCTTTCAAGAAGTTTTGCTGAAAGGGAGAGTGGAAAAATGGGGCATAGCCAAGGGAGGGAGAGGAGATCAGAGATGATCTTAAGAGGAATAAATAGAGCCCTGGCTGGTGGCTCAATGGATACGTGCCGGCTTGCAAACCGAGGTTGCTGGTTCGATTCCCAGTCAGGGCACATAACCATAACCAGGTTGCAAGCCAGGTCTACAGTCAGGTTTTTAGCTGGAGGCAGGTGAAAGACAACCATACACTGATATTTCTCTCCCTTTCTTCCTCCCTCTCTGCCCTTCTCTCTGAAGATAATGAATAAAATCTTTAAAAAGAAAAAAAGGACAAATAACATATTTGTATGATGATAGGCAGCATCCTACATAGGGAAATAATGACAAGGAGAAAAATGAATTAGATTAAATGAATGAGTATTAGGGAAATCCGAGATCCTACAAAAGCTACTCTGGGTGGAACTCAAGAGGCTGCCACCCCCAAACCTGGGTGACCTCCTCCAGCAGACTTGCACGTTCCTTACCTCGGGGGCACCCTGCCTTTTATTGCTGTCGGAATCTTCCAGGATCTGCAGGTAACTGTGCATGTATTCCGCCGCCTGCTGCCACTGGTGCTTGAGCAGAGCTTCCTGGATGAAACGTAAACACGCACTTGTTGTCTGAGCAAAATCCTTCTCCTTTTTCCCTCCAGTCGCTGTAAGGATTAAAGGGAAGAGCTTTCAATCGTGTGCATTAATTAGCAAAAATAAAATGAGAAGATGGGAAAGAAACTAATTTTTCCAATACTCACCATGCTTTATGCAAGGTACTTTACATGTTATGCAAGGTGATACTTTATGCAAGGTACTTTACACGTTATCTTCATTTTTCTCACATATTTCAGTCATTAAAAGTATGGGCTTTAACAATTGTAATACAACAACAATAAATAAAATTAACTTAAAAAAAAAAACAAAAAACGTACGGGCTTTAATCTGGCTGGTGTGGCACAATGGATTGAGCATCAGTCTGCAAACCGAAAGACCACTGGTTCGATTCCCAGTCAGGGCACACGCCTGGGATGCAGCCCAGGACCCTACTTGGGAATGCCTGAGAGGCAACCACACACTGATGTTTCCCTCCTTCTTTCTCCCTCCCTTCCTCTCTCTCAAAGAAAAAGAAAGGGTGGGGGGAGTAATGGACTTTGAGACACAGGTAGGTTTGACTCCTGAGACCAGCACTTAGTTATCTGAGATTCAAAATGCCTAGCACACAGGTTTACTAATAATCTACTGATATCATTACATGAGCTGAGATTTAAATCAAAAGATACAGAAATAGGAGCGAAAGTCTGGAAGCTAAGGGGAAAGAAGGAGCACTTGAGGTCTTGCTTCCCAGCATCTGACCTCAGTTTAGGCTCAAGGAAACTCTTCTAAAAGTTCTTTATAGGTTTCTTACATCAACAACAAATTCAAGTTAAAGCCATCATTACTTGATGTAATGTACTGCACAGTAAAAAAATGAGTCATTTTAACTTAGACATTAGCATTTTACCTTGGGCTAATTATTATTGTTGTTATTATTTTTTTTTTAGAGAGAGGGGAAGGCAGAGAGGCAGGAAGGAAGAGAAGCATCAATATGTATGGTTGTCTTTCACCTGCCTCCAGCTACGGACCTGGCTGGAGACCTGGCTTGCAACCTGGTTATGTGCCCTGGCTAGGAATCGAACCAGCTACCTTTGGGTTCGTGGGCCAGCACCTTATGCACTGTGCCACCAACCAGGGCCACTGGGCTAATTATTTTCAAATGCCCTGTTTTCTCTTTTTGTGTGTGGATATTTTAGGACAATATGAAGGGGAAAAAGAAGCTAAAGATGACCTTACAAAGAAAACTAATTTGTACAAGGTCAAAGGTTAGGACACATGGGTGACAGTGCTTTCCTTCACCCTCCACCTCATGACCTACTGTTTTACCTGAAAACAGTGACAATCAGTAGTTACAGAGCCTGGTTGGTGTTGGGGCTCCCTCTGAATGTACCCCCACACTAGCACTTTTTCTTTTCCATGTAATTTAACATTTGTTTCTTTTTCAAGCAAGAAAAATAAAACCCTGCCTATAACCGTCCATCAGCCACAAAAAGGGGGTGAGAGGACAGAAACCTGAGAAAGGTGTACGGAGGGCAACAAGAAAAGCGCTGATTTAAATGCATTCCCAGAACTACAACATCCAATGTGCCAACACACAGATAATTGCTTCTTTTGTGCATTCTTCTATGGAATTTATCCCAAAGAAAAATTTGTTTATATTTACATTAGATGAAAATGGGAGAAAATGCCTCCTTGGTATGCCCCGCTCAAAGCCAGAGACCACATCATCTTCATCTCTATAGTCCTGATATTTAGCCAATGCCAGGGATATAATAAGCACTCAGTTTAAAAATAAAAAAACTGTATCTACCATAATATAGACTGTTATTAATTCAAGGGAAAAGAATTCTTAAAAAAAATCAATTTATGATTTTTTTTGCTACAGCATTAATAACCCTCATATATTTATTCCTATCTTGAAAAGTGAACAAGCTTAATTATTCGTTTTGTATCCATATTGAATCTTATCATCTCATATCCTGCACTGGAAGTAAAACAGTTGTTTGTTATTTTACTTACCCACACTCTCTACAAGCTTTTGGAGCCAAGGAAAGCGCATTCCTGAACCAGAGGGCGCACTACCTTCCCCTGGGGCATCCTCTGTCATGGGCCTTGGCAAGTCTTCGCTGCAATCACTCATACCTATTTCACAGTGAGAATAGCAGTCACCTTCTGTACATCTTAATCCACAGCCTTCTGAGTTACACACAAAAATCGATATTTTTAAATCTAGAAAATAGCATCTGATGAGCAAAATTAACTGTCCTGGTCATTCCTTCAAAAAAATAAATGTCAACAGCCAAAATAAATGATCCACTCAAAACCAAAAAAAAAAAAAAAAAACACACACACACAGACAAATGCTATGCTTCAAGAAAACACAAAAACAGTAACATGTTACCTCTGGATTTAAAACAATAACAAAGAGCCTCCTCAAATCTAGTGGAAGAAACAGCAAATAAAAACAATAAAATAACAACAGTAACACTAGTTAACAATCATTGGCCCTTTGTATACATGGGTCATAGAAATCACCTAATTTAATCCTTATAGACATCCTATTATTTTCCTCCATTTTCAGGTTTAAAAAATTGAAGGGCTTAGTACTGTCACGTGGCCCAGCCTCCCAAGAAAGGTGAGGACAACACTCTATAACCCATGGTTCGTTGCAGGTCCCGCGGGCACTGTCTGCTAGCGCTGCAACCTTTCCTCTTCCCAGCAACCCTACACCACCACCCTCATCAAGAACACCTTCCAAATCACGAACACCTTCCCATTGGGTCCAGGTACCTACACTGCCTTTCCACCTCATGACCCCGCCTCCAATTGGGCTACCTCAAAGCCCGAGTAAATCTGCCGGAACCAAATTCTATGGTTCAAAGGGCGAGTTTTAAATATAACACGTGAATTTAAAATCCCACGCACTTGTGTTTTACGGGATCCTGAAAGCAGCAGCTCCGCCCCCCCAAACTCCCCACGACTTCAGGGGTGTCCTGCAGCAGCACGTGAACCGCTCTCGGCGCCCTCCCGCCGTGTCCGACTCCAGGTCCGGCGCATCGGGAGAAAAACCGGGACAGCACGCGTGACCGCCCGCGCAGCCCTTCGGGTTCCCCTGTGCCCGCGGCACCACCTGCCTAAGGCCGGGCTTCCGTACCCGAACCCGGTCCCCTGCGCGGCAGCCGCACACCCCGGAAGCGGAGCGAGCGACGGCTTCGTGTGAGCATGCGCAAAACCCGCTCCCGGCTCTCCCGCCGCGCGGACCAGCCGCAGCCCAACTTCCGCCGCTCGGACCAGCCGCATCCTGACTTCCGCTTCGCGGACCAGCCGCAGCCCAACTTCCGCCGGGCTGGCGTGGCAGGCGGTGTCTCGTCGTCACCCCGGCACCCAAGTTCTCCAGCTCCTGTTAACCCGGGAGTGGCGGCGCGCGGCCGCCGCCCCGTGCGTTCGCGGCTGGTGTAGCCCCGTGGGAAAAACAGGGGACTTTATCTGCAAACGGATGCGGGGGTGACGGCAGGGCAAGCGGGTGGGGTGAACGGTCGAGAAAGTAGAAGGTCGCCGGACCCGATTTAAGGTTCTGCTTGGCTGATGGTCCTGACAGAATAAAAGTGTCTAGCTTTTACATTGCTTCCTTGAAATTATTTTTCTTTTCTTTTTTTAACTTTTCTCTTGTATTAAAGTTTAACTTCGAGTTTAGGTGACCCTTGGCCACAACCGCCCCCCCTCCAAAAAAAAAGTGGGCAACATTTTTACCACCCTCATGCCCATTAGCAATAGTCACTGTTGTTCATGAAGAACGTTGATAAACTTAATGAAATAGAGGTCAAAAGTAAGGGGTGGGGGGAGATGGCTAAACGGGAAATACTGGGAAGTTGAGGCTTGTGGGGCAGACGCTGGGAAAGCAGAGACCAATGGAAGCACAGCGTCTGCGGGATTGGGAAGGTTGAACGATGAAGGAAGAGTCTGACTACTTTTTGAAAACCTCAGCGTTAACAGCACTAGGTCTAAGGAGTGAAAGGTAAAGGGAGGAAGCTCTACCAAGTCATTACAGGAATTCTGTGAGGCTGCACGAAGAATACCATAGGCTGCCACAGCAATCTGAGTTTTCCCCACCCAGAAAGGGGCACGTTGAGCAGAACCAGAGTATGAGAGTTGATTAAAGGGTCTAGTAAGAGCTTGTCCAGGAATTCCTTTACATGCTACAAATTCTTGATCCTATGTTGTCCTCATAAACACCAGGCAGTAGCCATGAGCTTGCAAGAAAAACACCCTTCTGCTGTTCTTTGTGTCCTAAGTCTGTGGCCTCACTTGACCCTGTGCTCTAACTCTGCTATCAAGCCTATTCTAAATGATGATGTGGTCCAGGAAGGCACACAAAATCACATACATAGAGACTTCTAGCCTAAAGACTTGATATGGCTACATTTTTTCCCTTGCCGTGAAGCATAATTTCACCCAAACCAACCCAGAACTGATTTTATGTGACTAGAAATTCATACTCTCACAAAAATGAAGAAATTTCTGATTTACCTTAACATTCTTAGACAACTCTAGGTAACATTAGATAAAAGAGAAAAGGTTAAGAAATATCTTTATACTCATATGCCCTACCTAACCCTTCCCTTTCCCACAGTACAATTCTGGTAGAAAATGTGTTAGATGAAGAGAATAAAAAGAAAATGACTATACTATATCACATCCAATAGCATTAATAAGATAAAGAAATGGCATGACAAAAACAATGTAAAACAAAGCATGCAAAATGCTTTATAGAATCCATTCTACCAGAAAACATACTCTTAGGAATAACGGCTTTCTGACTAATAAGCTTGGTAATCAATGTCTGTAAAGAGCTATTGTTTCAGGAACCAGAGGAATGACCCATCATCACTCCCATTAACCCCAAGCAGTTCCAACTTTGTGTCTCGGGAGGACCGCAAGTCATCAAGGTGGTATCTGAACTCTTATCCTCCAGGGTGAGATGATACTGCCCAGGACACAAAGACCACCACCCAGAACACAAATAGAAGAATGCTGCAGCTTTTAGCTCATTAACTTCTTCCAGAACTCCAAACCCCTTACCTACACCTTCTCCTTGTAAGAAGGGTCTGTTTATAATGGAATTGAAGATAGCCTGTCAGGATACAAACCCCTATCTTCTCAGATCTCCAACCATCTGAATAGAGAGCCCATAAAGATTCAATCCCTGTCTCTGCTTATTGGGTTTGGTAGATGACAGGCAGCATGAACACTGGCTTCTCTGGTTTCGCATTGGTGTCATTTATTTATCCTCTTTTGTATTCCATACCATTTCCTATCCTATACATATTTAATTAGGAATGAACTTTTATACTTGCAGGGAAATCCTACTCTTTCTGTATGCAATTGCTCAAAAGCCACATTGAAGTAGTCATCATAATGGTATTTATGGATCTGTTCCTAATTTTACACTGAATGTGTCCATTAACATGCTGAGGCTTCAGTAGCTTTGCTTTGATTGGATGTGTGATCTATTAACAGTTGGGCTATCATTGTTTGTTATTACCCTCAAGAACCTATTTTCTTCCTCTCAGTTCTTAGTGTCTGCTCCAGGAGGGGCATCTGAACTGCCAAGCACAGCTTGGGAGGATGTTACTTACCGACCATGCTGACTTTAGTAAAAAGGGAAGTGTCCAGGGAAAGGACAATCTAAAAATGACTCATCTGTGACCAAGGCATTGGTTTCCTGAGACCCTTGTTGCACCATCAACCATCCCTGCTGGCTAAGAGCCAGATGTGTTTCATTTTAAAAACAATGTAAGTGGGCAACTTTTAATGTGATGTTATTTGTTTCTTAAAGAAATGTCAGGAAGTGTTAACATGAGCCCCAATTTTATAGATGGGGAATCTAAAACACAGAAAAATTGTTGGCTTGCCTAAGTTCACATGACCAGGCTTCCCATACCTAGCTTCATTCTTCTGACTACATTCACTGCCTCTACTATTGTCCTGTAAGGAAGTACATACTCATACCTGACAAGTGCAATGGATAAAACCAGTCTACAGCATAGAAACTGAGTTGTTCAGGCCCTGCCCTGAAGTTTGTTCTGCATTTGTTTCAAAGCACCAAATATTTGATGGCTGTGAAAACAGTGCCAAAGTAAATGAAGTAGAACTTCGAACAGGAACTTACAAGTGAGCCTACATATTAGCAGCAATTTCAGGTGTTTGCATTTCTTTGTACAACAGAAATTGGGATATTGCCAAGACCAGACAAATAGTACATGCTGATAGAAGACCTTGCCTTATATGACTCACTCCCAGTAGGACATACACTTTGACATGGCTTTTTAATTATGGAGAAGGATTTAACCCACTGGCCATGCTTAACACAAAACTTCTTTCTCCTTGGCTTTCAGAACAGGATACTGGCTTTAAGTTCACTTTAGTTTTACAGTCTCTTTACTTAAGTTCTGATGGCTTTCTGTCTTTGACTCTACTAAGTCTAAATTCGCGTGATTGGTTTTCATGATCTGACCTACCCAAATTTATCCCCAAGTACTCAGTCTCATTTCACTCTTCTAAGATTAGGTCTCCTTACTGTCTTTTAAAAATTACTTTCTGTTCCCTTTAGTTTTATGTTGCTCTTTTCACTTGCCCTTTCGTTTCTTCTTAGAATCTAAATCCTACTTAACTCGCCAAGACCTAACTCAAATACCATCATCATCATTTACTTTCCTCCTTCTTGGGGTTTAGAATTTGTACCAAAGCACATTTTAGCACTTGCTGTGTGGCAGGGTGCTTTATTTCTTCCCATCCCCCGCTTTCTTACTAAGAGATGATTGGTATAAGCAAGAGAAATTTGTTGATCTTTTAGGTGTTTCCACTTTAAAGAATAGGATGAGGATACAGAGTCCTTCTCCACCCTCAGGGGTGGAGCCAAGAGTGAGGCTTCTTGGCACAGGTGTAAAAGGTGGGCCCATCTCCTAGATAGTGACCACCCAGGATGACACTAGACACAAAGGCCAGAAATCTGGAACCAAAGAAGAAAGGAAGATCTCAGGGTACCCAGTAGGAAATAAAACTGTGCAGGCGGACCTGGCAGAGTAAAGAAATGTGCTTGTTGGTTGATCATAGTGTTTTAGTTTTTATTAAGGTCTTCATGATTTCCCTGGTTTATAACTCTTACTGAGACTTTAGGAAGGCAAGGACAGAAGCAGGAAGGACAGTGCAGAGGCTACTGCAGTCTGTTAGGGGAGAGGCATGGCTTGGCCTGCAGTGTCAGCAGAGGAGATTGTGAAAAGCAATCAGATTATAGGTGTATTTCAAATGCTTATGCTGGGTGAAAGAAGTCTGAGAAAGAAGTAATTATTTTGTACGCTTCCATTTACAGCAAATTTTCAACATTACAAATCCACCCATAGCAACAGAAGGTGGTTGGAGACAAGCAGGAGAGGACAGGAAGGAACTGCAAAGGGGCATGAGGACTCCTTTAGGGAAGATGGTAATGTCAATTATCCTGACTCTGGCGGTAGTTTCATGGGGGTAAACGTATGCTGAAACTTATCAGATTGCATACTTTAAATATGCACAGTTTAATGTTCATCAATTATCCCTCAGTAAAGCTAATAAAATAGTGTCTGCACAAGACTGTCTGATGGATCGGACTTGGGGTACAAGAGAAAGAGGTGACAGTAAAGGTTTGTACATTTTTTACTTGAGCACCTGGAAGACAGGAATTCAAATGTTGTTATGTACGCAGATAGTTGAGCAGAGCAAGCTTTGAGAGAGAAAATTGAAGAGTTTAGTTTTTAACATTAAATGAGAGATGCCTATTAGACACACCTAAGAATCTAAGGCAAGCAAACACATAGAAGAAAAGCGAGGCATTGCAGAGGGCACTTAAACCCATCGTGGTCTTGTCCACACGGCATTCTCCCCAGACAGCATGGGAATACACTGGACCAGTGGAACATCTCTGGGAAGGCCCCATCTTTCCCATTATTCAACATATATGGATTGCACGAACAAACCACATTCTTCCTTCTGGCTTTTAAAGAATCCAATAGTTTAAGAAACCAACTAATGGTTGTGACTGGTGTTCCAGGCTGACGAATAAGCTTAACAGAACTGCAATGAGTAGGCCTTAGTCTCACACGAACGCAAATGCAACACGGGCCGAACATTGTAGCCCTGCCGCCCTTACTCAGAAGCAAGCACAGAAATTGCGTGTTGCTAGATGGGGGCTTTAAAGAGTTGTGATTAACAGGGAAGGTTGTACATGGGTTTGACATTTAGCTCCGTCGCCCACCACAGTTTGCCTCAATTTACTCATCTTGAAAATAAAGGGAGTAAGAGGATCTACTGTGGTTAGGTATTATGGTTGTGAAGATCAAATGAATCAATGCGTACAAACACCTTAGGAAAACACCTGCTCCTGAAGAAGGCTCAGTAAATGGTAGCGGCCATTAGTTAGCTGTCTCCTACTGACATTGATTCGTTCCTCAGGCCTTCTTATGGCACTTGGTTTCCACCCAACTGTGGGCTTCTTTACACAAGGATCAGGTACCTTGTCTTTGACCTACATGTTGCTGCATACCAACACCCTCGTGCCTGGCATGAAATGGTGGCATTTGTGTTGAATTAAATTACTGCTTACCTCGTGGGTAACGACTCAAGAATCTTAAGACTCCAGCATGGGCACCCATTCATTGCCCACCTCTTTCTCCCAGGGCTCCTAAAAAGACGAAGCCACATCACCAATGGACCACCCAACTCCCTAATCAAAGGGGGTGTCTGGAACGGGGCCCCCAAATCACTGGGAGTCTGAGAGAGAGGGAGCCTCAAAACCGGGCTCACAGTGGCAACTGTGGGTGGGGTTTCACAGTTGGGAAAAGGAGGTACCAACCAAGAATGGGGGTTGGCGATCAGAACAGAGAAGCAGCGAAAACCTCGTGCCATCCCACCCAGAGGCTGGCGCGAGGTTAGGGGCTCCCGGCCGCGCAGCTAGGGCCGGCGGGGCCGGAAGGATGGCGCCTCGGTCCTCCCGTCCGCATCCCAGATTCGTGCTGACGTGTCAGGCGGGAACCACTCCAACCGTCCCCTCCGCCCGTGCGGCCCCTCCGCGGAGCCCCGCCCAGGCCCCGCCCGCTGGCGCCGGTCCTCGCGTCACCCGCCTGCGGTGGCCACAACATGGCTGCGGCGCCGGGGCTGCCCTTGTGGCTGCTCCTGCTCGGGCTGCCGTGGGGGGCGCCGGGCCACCCGGAGCCTGACAGGGGCCGGCGCTTCTCGGAGCACAAACTCTGCGCCGACAGCGAATGCAGCAGTGAGTGCGGGCCGGAGCGGCGGCGCGGGGCGGGAGGCACAGCCCGCCGGAGGGCAGCGCGCAGGGGAGCGGCTGGGGACCGAGCGCCGGGCCCCTGCGTGTGCGCCGGCGGACACGGGCCGGTGGGCCTGGCCGTGGGGGCTGCACCTCCTCCCACTTGTTGCCGCGTGTTATTTTCCCGGTGCCGACCGAGGCGGGGCGTTGGGGGTTGGAGGGGCCCCTGGGGCCCCGGGCTGCTCTCGGCGTCCTCTACCCGTGCCCGGCGGCGGCTCCAGGGAGACGGGGAGCGCGAGCCCTGCCCCGGAGCGGCTTCCCACCCCTGCTGCGGGCCGGGTGGGTGCTGCCGCGGGTAGGGGCGCTCAGGGCTGGGGGGGGGGGGGCGGATTCTCTGCCGAAGGATGATGATGGGGCTCTGGAGGGGCACCCGGCGCCCCCCCCCTTCGCCCTCCTGCGGCAGTGGATTTGGGGCGCACACCGCCTTTCCGACGGGGACTGGAGTTTAGGTTCGGGACAGTCTCGGGGTCCGGGCAGGCGTGTATTTCGAGGTGGCCGTCCGGCCCTGCCTGAGCCCTGTCATTTCTGTGCTGGAAGGCTCCCCGCGGGCCGCCGGGCGGAGAGGGCGCCGGCAAGGCCGAAATCTGTGCGCCTGGAAAGTTGCGGCGGATCTACACGCCGCCGGGGACCTGCAGCCTCCCCTTCTCTGCGCAGCAGGCGGAGCTGTCCCCAGCCTCGAGCGGGGGTAGGGGATGGGCGAGACTGCGGACGGCGGAGATGTCCAGACTCCGATGAAGAGGATTACTAAAGTAACAATAATAATACATACTCCAGGGGCTTTGTAAACCAATCCAGCTTGAGCCGTGGGCCCTCGTGTTGTTGGAGTCTCCTGTGTTTGCTGAGCCAGGGTCGCTCTTGCCTCCCAGCAGGTGTCAAATGCCCTTGTAACCCACTGATAACCGCTCTGGAAATGGTTGCTCATGAATTATCAAAAGGTATAGAAAATGTTCTTTCTGAAAAGGCCATCGGCCTACAGATTAGCTATTTATATTCAAATTGGTGTTATTCAAAAAGTTCTCAATTTGGAGTTTGTATTAGTGCGACATGATTAAATAAGAAAGGAGGCGACTCTGATATGCATTAAGCCTTTCCTGGAGGTCCCCATAAGGCTATTGTCCGGAAGCACTGGAAAAGTAGAGCAACTTCCACGCTTTTTTCCTAGTTTCCTTGGAGCGAGCCCAGTATTAGCAAGCAGGGCTGGCTGGCTATAGCAGATGTTGGCTGTTCTTTGCTTTCAAGCACCATCCTGGGCTCTTCCAACCTGCCATGTGCAGAATCACCTCGCTGATGCTTCCTCGGTGGGTGACATGGTGTTGAAAGTGCCCTTCAGTTGTCAGATGGCTTCTGTCCAAACAGATGTAACCAGACAGCAGGAAGAGCTGACCCAGGAGCTGCGTCGACCGGCATGTGCTTTTCAGAAAGATGTTTTACACTATGCACTGCTTCGTCATCTCACTACTAGAAATCCTCAATGGTCTCTTCTGAGGGGGACAAGCGAAACTTGCTGTTTACCATTCTGACAGAGCCCCTGGCTCTCACCCAATTATATCTGAGTTAGGATGCTGACATGTATTAAAATAGAGATTTTTGGCTTCAAAATTTATAAAAAAAACTTTAAATCAATGTTTGCCTCTCAAATATGTACTTAAAGATACATTTTAATACATGTATTGCTAATGGGCTTACAGAAAAGTGTTTCCATTTCCTCCTTCTTTTTCTCTGCTACTTAATTGCATTTCTTGTCCATTGCGTCTTACATCAGAAATTGTGTTTGGTCAACCAACAGAAAAACACTCCCAGCAGTTTCTAGATCAGGTGTAATCCTGCGTTCTAATACTGAAGGAAACTACTGAACAATTGCTCCAAGTTTTGCTTGTCCCCGCCACATGAGATGTCCGCTTCTGACTTATAGAAATAAGTAAACAAGAGTATTTTAACTTTTGTTTTGAAACCTTGTTAATGTTGGCTACAGTGAACATTACTTACTTTCGGAAAGTATCATCATGTCATGTGATGGGACCCATCATATAGGAGGTGATATCCTTTCCTATTAATTTACCCAGACATTGTAAGGAGAGAACAACTCGGGGGCAAACGAAAATGACAGTGGTAACGGAGCCACTTAAGGATAGTGCCTTTTAGTAGCTCGGTTAATTGATCCCTTGGGGGTTTCCGGGTGCTGTCCCCAGCTCCCTATTATTTGAGAACAGCCTTTTGTGGGGAACATGTTGCTTTTTGTTTTTAAGCATTATTCATGAAGAAAGCTAGTGAGAGTTTCCCTCTCCCTGAGTTGTCAGGTGGGTGGAGGGTCATGATTAATAATGATAAACATATAGTGATAAAGATTTGAGATACTTTGAGCATATGACTTGAAAGTGAATGATTTCAGACTAGTGGAGAAAGTTATGTACAGTGGGCTCTTCTAGCTCCTGATAAATCAACCTGGCCTGTGAAAGTTGAATCCTGATGTCTGGTTATTGCTTTCCTCTCTTTATTTGCAGTGTTAATGTACCGGGGTGAGGCTCTCAAAGATTTTACAGGCCCCGACTGTCGTTTTGTGAATTTTAAGAAAGGTGACCATGTCTACGTCTACTATAAGCTGGCAGGAAAATCACCGGAAGTTTGGGCTGGAAGTGTAAGTGAAAATTTGACAAATACTTCGTTTGTCTTCCCTTTTTGATTACCAAAAAGGATTTATTCAAGAAGAAAGGACTGCAATTTAGATTTGCAGGCTTGGTGAGCCATGTGCAAACTCTGTCAGGAAAAAGACAAAGTTGACATACTTTCTCTTCTGACTTTTTATTGGCTTGTGTAGCACCGTCAGTTTAAACAACTGTTCTTGGGGTCCTTGAGGGCGTTCACCAGTCCTCTGCTGCGGCTCCCAGCAGGCATGGGCTTGGCACGGAGGAGGGGCTCAGCAGAGAGGCTTCTCAAACAGAGCTGAGCTGCTTCAGGCCCTTGCCCCTCAGCGTCAAGTTCTAGGCCTTCTCTGCCATGGGCACTCCTTACGGGGCAGAGGTTGAAATGGTGCAGCGTGAAAATTCCTAAATTCATTGTTTTAAGGTGGGACAATTCATGGGCATACACTTACTCCTATAAACTCTGTTCGAGATAGTGTTTCAGGCATACACGATTAAAGCTGATTTTGTGTGCATTTCTTTTTGTAAAAATTATTCATATTTGTGAAGCACTGGCAGCGCTGGGAACAGTGGCCTAATCCTGTGTGCTGCTCTTAGTCTGTTAAAAGGCAGAACGTCATTTTCCTTGTGTGTTTTCTTGATTATACGTTTGTTTGGCTTGAAACTTCTGAGTCATCCTTTTCCTGCTCAGACTCTTGCTCCCGGTGGTCCCCCAGTAGCTTGTTGCCACTCCGTTCTGTGGGTGCCCTGCTATTGGATTTGGAAATCAGTGAATGAACGCATCGTGCTCTGATGCTTTGAGTGAGGGGATTCACTAGGAGCGAGCCGATTGGGAGGCAAATGAGTTCATTGTCCTTTTTAAAACATGCAGACTGTGTATTGATTGAGATCATTAAGAGTCTTTGATATCCTTAGAATTGTCCAAACTTAAGAGAAATACCCAGCCCCATCTGCGAGAGTGTTCAATCTTGACAAGACACCAGAACAAACAACAGAAAATAATCCTTGAGAAACCCCTGTAGGGAAAACCGATTTTGCTGGCATTCCAGACTCCCAGGAAGGAATACTGAAAGGCCTGCTGGTCAGGTACAGCCTTTGTATTTATGGAGAACCCAAGTTCAATCACATGATACAAAGAACCTACTCTATTCCTTTCAAGTCTACCACATGTGATTTCTTAACATGATCCTTAGAGAATTATTCTATGACCCTAGGCTGCATTTTTAATCTAGGGGTCAAGTTTGAGCACTTGAATCACTGACCTCCACTTGCATTGTTCTTCTCCCTGCCCACTTTGGTCACAACCATGCCCACCTGTAGAAAGCCTGCCATCTTTCTGGGTCCCGACTCTCCTGCCTTCTTTGTTAAGCGCTTCCCTCAGCTCCCAGCCCAGAGGACCTCTGCCGCCTGATCACTGTCTAGGAGATGCTGTGTTTGTACTGCTCACATGACATTTTTTTCTGCTTTGTATTAAAATTTATATTTATAGTTAGTACATGCACTACGTCAGCTCCTATACAATCAAAAGCTCTGTAATGGAAGGGCCCATGTGTGATGCACATTCCTTTGGAGTATTCCCGTACAGGGTGCTGGCATTTATGTTTGTCCTGATAGTAGCTGTGCAGAATTTGTCCTCTTAAAACCACATTCTGCTTTTTTCTTTTTTCATATCATCAGTCCCTTGGCAGGGATGATATACGGAAGCAAGATTGGATATAAAGATTACTTCTAGATATGAGAGCCCATAATTCTGCTACACTTTTATGGGGGGACAGGGTGGTCAGGTAATAAGATTTGGGACCCCACCAGTATAAAAATACAGAGTTTTATATGACAAAGATTACACAGAGGTAAATGTATTTCCTTTCTCTACAGAACTCTGATTTTTTTTTTTCTCTTCCAGATTTTCTCTAAATAAAATTTTCCTGTGAAGGAAAAAGAAGGATATCTTCCCTCATCTCTCTCACTTTGTGAACCTTATACTTTAGGAAATTAAGAACTTTCTCCTGAGCTTTCCAATGGTTCTTCTTTCTATTTCTTAGTTTTCAGCCTGCAGTCTTTTTTTTTTTTTTTTTCGGTTTCTTTGAGTTTCCGACTTGAGCCACCAATTTTCATTGCCCTGGCTTATCTAATCTCCAAGGCAGTGCTTCAGGTAGTTGCCAAATATAACAAGATCACTTCTAATGAGGATATTGTAGGAGTTAGTGATAAGATAGCGTTTCTTCCCTTTCTTTTTGTGCATTTGATCTGCCTATCAGCCTCCTCCTTTAACGACTGGGAAGAGATCTACACTCTCTTTCACACTGTAGTGCATGTTTCTCAAGAGGATGTACTTGGTATAACCTTAGCTGTTGGTGCTATAGATAAATTGGGTAATCTTCTACAGAGGTTTATTTTGCATAAAACTATAGCTTGATATATAGATTAGTATGAATTTTATTTTCTCCCCATATACTTGAAAACCTTCATTTTTGAAAAAGCTAGTACAGCCCATAATATCAATAAATACTTGCCTTTTGTAGTGTTGATCATGTTTCAGAAATGTACTTTTTACTTTTTTTTTTTTTTTTAAGAGAGATTACTTTCTTTTATTTCATTATTTTTAGAAAGGGGAAGGGAAAGAGGCAGAGAGGGAGAGAGGCATCAATGTATGGTTGCATTTCACCTGCCTCTAGCCACAGACCTGACTGGAGACCTGGTTTGCAACCTAGTTATGTACCCTGGCTGGGTAATCGAACCTGCAACCTTTGGGTTCGCAGGCCGGCGCCTTATCCACTGTGCTACCAGCCAGGGCCTGCCTTATTAATTTTTTTAATGGCTGATGTTTATTGGTTTAAGAAAGACATTTAAGTACTGGTTTATGAGCAGTACTATGAAATGTGCAGGTAAATTCTTGCTAGAGGTTATTTGGAACTGTTTTCAACCATCTTTGATTTGCATAGTTTTAATCATATAACGTACAACAATCTTTCTTATGCAGATATTTTATCTGCCTCAAAAACCTAGCTTCATATGCTCTGTTTCAAATTAAGCTGAATGTTGAAAGACAACTTTAGTGGTCTTAGAAAAGTTGGCTTGACAACGTTATATATTTAATTTTTCTGAGAATCATAATCTCTGTAATCATTTAACTGACTGTGCATTTCTGTGGTTATCACTACCTATCTAGTTACTTCTTACATTTCTCTCATTTATATTTCTTATACAGTATTTTGATTGAGATTTGTTTCTTTTGCCCATTCTTTTGTACAGGTTGGACGTATTTTTGGATATTTTCCGAAGGACTTAATCAAGGTAGTCCATGAATATATTAAAGAAGAACTACAGGTTCCAGCAGATGTAAGTTGTGGATTTTGGGGGTTGGGGGAGGGTTCCCTATTATAATTGGTTTACAGATCATCAGTTATTAACTACATTAAGTCCTCAATGTTGTCTGTTGGTTCTTTGACTTAAGCAAAATGACATATGTACAAGGTCTGTCCTGAAAGTACTGGCCACACAAACTCTTAATTATATTGACATTGGCTCAATACTTTTGGGACAGACCTCATGGAACAAAACCTGTTTTATCAAAGGCTAATTGATGTAAGAAAGTTAAGCTTCTATGTTGTTTCTTCAGTGTTATAACAAAATGATATCAAACAAGATATTCAAGGACCTGCTGTCCTTTTTTAGTCAAAAAAAAAGGTCATGTTTGTGTATCAGATTTTAATTTAGAATCAGACTGCCTTTAAAAATGGAAAAACATCACCCTGGCTGGTGCTGCTCAGTGGACTGGTGCTGGCCTGCAAACCCAAAGGTTGCTGGTTCGATTCCCAGCAAGATCTCCAGCCAGGTCCCCAGCTGGAGGCAGATGAAAGGCAACCATACACTGATGCTTCTCTCTCTTTCTTCCTCCCTCCCTGCCCTTCTCTCTGAAAATAATGAATAAAATCTTTTTTAAAAAGTAAATAAAAATAGAAAAATAAGAAGACTGAAAAGTATTTATAGGAGACTTTATATCATAATCTGATAGTTATCTAATACATTGAAGCAGGTGTTCTTATTCCTAGCTCTGCACTCATACTGGGTTTTTCTTTGCTGCTTTATATGAGAAAACAAAGAATTCAATATCTGTACATGTAGCTATTAAAAGGTGAATAATTCTTTTTATAAGCAAAAGATGTCTTAATTTGAAAACTACTCCTTGAATGGCTGTTAGACAGTGTAAGTATATAGAAATCAGTCTAACATTGATCCAACACCATAAGTTATGTACTAGGCCAGAAATACAAGGATTTTCTTTATTCCTGACTCATGATTTGAGGGACTAGGTATATTGTAGATGTGGAAAAGGGAACATGAGAGTTTCAGATGAAGTCCTGTCTCCAGTCTACAAGGTACCAGCTGCACATCCCTAAAGCATTCACAGACTGCACCGACTTAAAACAGCTTTGAGAAGACAAGGATTTTGTGTGCTGGGATCCTCGTTCAATGGATTATTTCTGGAGTTTTAAGACTCACAGCAACTGGTGCCCAGCCTCACTCAGAAGCCTCTGAGCAGCCTGTTGGGGCTGCAGGAGAGCATGGTAGCTGCTGGCCTAGGGCGCTTCTTCGGTGAGGCCGGCAGACCGGGTGACGGATTAGAGCCACTGCCATTCGTAACATTTCTGGGTGACCCCAAGGGTCGTAGATCATCAGCCCTACTGCCACGTGGCCCCACTCCCAGTGAGGAGACGGCCGGGGTGTGTGCGAGCAGCAGTTCGCTGGTCACAGGGGCCTCACTGGTTGGGGAGGCCACCTTCTCCCTGCGCCCCCGTTGCACACTTCTCTCGGTGGCAAGTGGCTTAGCAGTGCGTGCGATGGAAGCAAAAAGGCGTTTACTCCTACCATGCCGAGCCGGTCTCCCCAGAGTGATGGGAAGGCTTAGTTAGGACAGGAAAATTGTCTTGTTTTTTTGTTTTTAACTTTTTCCTCTCTTATGGCCCCTTTTATGTCACTGTGGTTTTTAAGGGAAGAAAGGAAGAATGTAGATTTCTATTCTGAAAGCAGATTTTAATGACACCAAGAACCCTGATTTAGAGCACAGGATACTCCTTACTGAAGTTGTTTTCAAGTTATGCTTGTGCTAATAATTAAATTAGTGGGAGCCCCTACCCGCCCAACACCATTCTTTACATTTTACTTCCTGTGTACCTGTATTTCAATCAGGTACTTCTTAAGCTGATTTCTTTCCCAATCCAAGGAAACTTCATGTGAGCTGCACAATCTGGGGGACTCAGAGGCCGCCTGGGAGGGATTCTGCATGTTTCCAGCTGGGTGAGCAGGAAAGTACAGCCTAGAAGGCAGGGTGACAGCTGCCGGGTGGTTCTCCAGCTTTTCCTGCACAAATCATTACGTGGTGAATTCCCAGAACATCAGGTATAGATGCAAGTTGGGGACCCCAATCAATGACCTCACTTTCTCCCACTTGTGCTCAGAACAAGTTGAGAGGCCCTGAGTCAGGCAGACAAAGACTAAAATGTCACCATGCTTTATTGATAAAGCTTTCTAGCAAACATGACTCAAGTGTGCAGAAATAATGGGCTCTCAGAAATTGCAGTCTAGAATAAGACAGACGAACAGCCACAGGCAGAGCTGGGTAATGGGGTGGGGTGGGGGGTGTCCCCAAGGGAACTGCCCCTGTAAAACTGGCAGCCTGGGAAGCCAGGAGTGTTTGTTACTCAAGCGGAAGTCCTTCCTCAGGCCGCAGAAAGCCAGGGAAAGGTGGGCCTCGGCCGCCGTCTCCGGGCTACCCAAGAACAGTAACTGCCAAGGTGGCACAAAAGCCCCTCGAGGGCCAAACCTGCATGTGAGGTTATCCCAGTCATTAGCTGGGTGAAAGTTCCCTTGTGACACACGGCTAGCAACATACTAATGTTCTTCTTTCCCTTACAGGAGACAGACTTTGTTTGCTTTGATGGGGGAAGAGATGATTTCGATAACTACAATGTAGCAGAACTTCTCGGATTTTTGAAACTGCACAATTTTGCAACTGAAGATTCTAAGGAAGCTATAGAGAAAACTTCTCCGCACGTGGAAGGACCTCCTGAAGAAAGTGGCCCTGAACCTGATTCAGGACAGGCCCCATCAGGGGCCAGACACAGCGACTTCTCAGAAAGCACTAGGGAACAAAAGGGAAGCTCTGAGGCTCAGAAGACTCACCCCCACATAAACAGTCAACCGGGTCACGCTCAGGGGGGACAACCTCCATTTGAACCGTTGGAAAAAACGCTTCCAGATAAATTAAAAGTGCCAGACGGCGAGAGCAACAAAACCAGCAATGGCTCTCAGAGTGTAGATGAACAGGAGAAGGTTGATGCTTATAAACTTTTGAAAAAAGAAATGACTATGGACTTGAAAACCAAATTTGGCTCCACTGCTGATGCACTGGTGACTGATGAAGAGACAACCAGACTTGTTACTTCATTAGAAGACGATTTTGATGAGGAATTTGATGGTGAGTATTACGTAGTTGGGAAGGAGGAAGAGGAAGAAAATGAGGAAAACTTTGAGGAGGTACCATTACTAACCTTTACACATGGAGAGGAGCTGAAGATGCCAGCAACATCTGAAGTTGGGAAATACTCAACCGATACAGAGCAGAATTCAAGCGAAGAAGATAAGGTGGGAGTAATTCAGCCCCTTCGCATCGAAAACGATGATGAAGATATGCTAACAACGTGGGAGGATATGGTCACCTCTGCTGGCGCAGAAGGTGAGGAACAAACAGGTATGGCTTTTGAGAGTTCTAATTCAGAGGAAGCAAAGGAAGGCGATGCTGGACTGGTTCCAGACAGCCAGTGGGGGAAACTGCAGTCAGCACCAGTTCCTGCTGACCCTCAAATGGCAGAAGATGGTCTTCTGACAGTAGAAGCTTCTGAAACCAATCATGATAAGGACCCAGAAATGGACACAGAACTTCACTTTAACAGAAAAGGGAGGCCAGCTGAGGAACCCGAGAAGAACCTGGTGCAGGGTAAGAACGGACTAGAAGACAGAAAGAAAGAAAGCAGGATTCTGCCTAGTCCTATGCAAAGCAGTGGCCTCGACTCTTTGTCAGCTACTGTGAAGGGTAAAGAAACATTAAAGTCAGTCTTTGATATAAAAGAACATGATCTAAAAGGAGCGGCTACTCCTGTCGCAAAGGGAATGGTCCACGAGGAGAAGCCTGGAGAGCCGCTGTCGGAAGGCGGCTTGGACAGCGGGCAGGAGCACAGAGCCCCTGGGAACCACGGGAAGGAAGAAGACGGTCGACAGGAAGCCGTGGCTATTACCCCACCCTTGGGAGATGAGCAGCACAACGCGTCTGTAGTCGGTGTGGAGGCGGGAGCAGCTAGCTTGGTAAGTGGACCCAAACCAGGGGAGCGTCCGCGTGAGAATTCTAAAGAGGAGCCGCGTCATGAAACGCAGCAGCAGCCTGGGCTCTCCCCTCCGGATGAGCCGGGTGTGTCAGCGGGGCTGCAAGGTGAGGGCCACATGCTGGGCAGGAACACATCCCAGCAGCAAGGACGCCATGCGGCTGCTGCCGTTACTGAGCACGGGAGCGAGAAGACAAGGCCGTCGGAGGCAGAGGCCCCCGGAGACGCTGCTGGCGAAGAGTCTGTTCCTCCAAAGCCGGGCTCTGCGGACACAGAACCTGCAGGTCTGCACCCTGAAACACCAGGGGCAGAAGGTGAGTCCACTCCCGAGGAGCTATTGGAGGATGAAAATGCTGTGAGTGCAAAACTGGCTAAAGACAAAGGCCCTGAGCTGCAGGACAGGTCGTTCGATGTCCACCCACAAGTCCCTGAAGGAGGAATTTTAGGTGCCCTGAACACTGATGCAGAAACTGAAGCAAACAAGGAAAACACCAGTAACATTCTAGAAACTGAAAGAGAAAATGAAATGGTGGGCCAAGGGGCAGGCACGCCAGACAAGGAACCTGGTGGGCTGGCGGCAGAAAAAGCAGCCAGCCCTCCTGCAGATAAGAAAGCGCAGGGACCCTCTGAAGGAAGCGACTTTCCCAGCGAGAAAACCTACGAGGCTCCAGAGGCAGGTGGCGTTACAGAAGACACCCCTGAGGACCACCCGAAGACCTCTGGGCTCGCAGAACAGCCTTGGGAGGGACTCTCACAGGAGGAGCAGGAGGGCGTGGAGAAGTTCATGGATGCTGGGAGCCAGGGAGCAGCTTGGGAGGAGCGTGAAGGCGACGTGTCCCAGCCAACTGCACAAACTGCCGCAGAGCCAGAGCCCAGCGACCGCATGGCCGACTTGCCTATAATTAGCAGCTTCTTTAAGGAGCAGCAGTCTTTGCAGCGGTTCCAGAAGTACTTTGACAGCCACGAGCTGGAAGCCATGTTGCAAGAAATGTCCTTCAGGCTGAAGGCAGCCCAGCGGGAGAGCCTGCCATACAATGTGGAAAAAGTCCTGGATAAGGTCTTCCGTGCATCCGAGTCCCAGATTTTGAACACGGCAGAGAAAATGCTTGATGCGCGTGTGACTGAACGTAGAGATTTGGGAATGAAGGAAAGTAACATATTTGAAGAGGCTGCAGTGCTAGATGATGTTCAAGACCTGATCTATTTTGTCAGGTACAGACACTCCGTAGGGGAGAAGACCGGGCCACAGGCGATGGCACGGACCTCAGAGGAAGGCGGGGACGGACCTGTGGAAGGTAAGGTGCCTCCCTGTGGCCTTGTCTGGTGGCTGGGGAAACAGGCATGGGGTTGGGTTGCAGGAGTGCCTTGCACCTTACTTGTGAAGCCCCACCCAGTGTACAGCGTCCAGCAGCAAGGGGCACTATCGTGACACCCACACGTTCCTTGCTGTCTTTTTCAGGCTTGGATAAGGATTTCGTACTGTTTTCTCCTTAGAGTAGTTGAGAATGGTAGTCTTTTCAAAAGGAAACTTTATAAGATAAAAATATAAGTAAGAAGAAGATGCACAAAAGAGACCTGTTAACAAAGCACACATTTCATGTTAAATTTGGAAAGCGCTTTGTGGACCCAATTTCTTAATCACACAGTAACTGCTGTGGGACCAAGGATGGACAGGCATCAACCTTGCAGTTGCTGCCTTGAGAGTCTTCATGCCCCCAGCTGCCGTGTTGTGTAGGTGTCATGTTCTCTCGGCCTCTTGGGAACAGTCACCTAGGCCAGTCAAATCTGGGCCCGGCGTTCCTGCGTTCGGATTGGTCAGGCATTGAACCAGGACGCAGCGCCCGACACGGAAGCCATGCAGTGGGTGGTGCTGCGCTGACCCCGAGCCAATGTCCTGATGCAAGCTGGCCCTTAGCTGCATGCTGTCTTCAGGATCTCCCTGCTCTTCCAGCCGAGGCACCTGAGCGGAGGGTCTGTGGAGAAATAACACCAGGCAGGCAGGCAGAGGCACAGGGTAAATGTCCCTCTCCGGAGTGCCCATTTGGCCTGAGCATCTGAGGAAGGGAACATCCTTGCATTTCATTAAAGCAGGAATATATTGGACTGGAATGTAAAACTTGAATTTTGGGAGGAAATTAGGAGGTTTTGAAACAATTCATCTTTGTTGTGGGTCACATTGGGCTATGCCCGAAGCCTCTTGGGGATGGAATCCAGTTCTCTGACCGTTAGAGGTACTTCGGAGGTCGCTCAGGCTGCTACTTGTGTGACACTGCCCCTGTGCCAGCTCTGTTAGACAGACACGCCTGTGTACGCAAGAGTGCATGTCATTTCTGTGTAGAAGAGATGTCTCATATTTTTGCTCTTGATTGGGGTTCTCTTCTGCACGATTATCCATGTGCACCAAAGGAAGATAGGTTATTGAGGTCCCTACTGTCGTAGTTATTTATCAAATACTTGGCATAGGGTTCCTTTGTCATTGTTATTGTATAGATTTGCCATCTTTGCAGTGAGGGAAAAGCATTTGAAACTGTTGTCGCCCTGCCCACTTGGGCTCCCTGGCAGCCAGCATTTGGGGCAGGGGGTGCCCCAGAGCTGTGTGTTGGGGTGCTGCTCAGTGGGAGAGATCGAACGGGGAAGTCAGCAACCTTTGTCAGCTGGTGCATCCTTCTTCCTTGTAGAAGTACAACCACCCCTGGGAGATAATTTCCCTCAAGAGAACACAGAAGATCTTAAAATGCAGATTCCTGAAGAGCCTGGCCAATTGGATCAACCTGAGACTAGTAACACGGGCATCTTAGAAATGTCACAGAAGCCCAATATTGAGGAAGACAGACACCCAGGTAAAGCTTCCTCATTCTCCCTACGAAGTAGAGGCATGTCATAAAGAAATGCTTCTAGGAGATTTGTTGTTCAAGGTAGGAAGTAGAGGGGAGAGTAATACTGGTATGAATGGACTTCAGTCATGAGAAGTCCTAGAACAGAATGAAAAAAATTAAGATCCACTCCTAGGAGTCAGGCTGGAGACTGGAAATAATCCACACACCACTAGCTAACACTGGCTAGTGTTAGCTTACACAAATAATTTTAAACTAAAACACGCTTTAAAATCCTTATGCTCTAAAACAGTAGTTTTCAACCAGACCAGCAGCATCAGAAGTTCTGGGGGTGGACACCAGCAATCTGAGTTTAACAGCCCTCCAGGAAATGCTGAATGGTTGAAAGTGAATGTTTGAGAACCACCGCCCAAAGCCTCACAAATTCCATTTTCCCTCTACTCCACCCCACCCCCCCATACCCAAGTAAAATATAATGGGGCTCAGCTCTTTTATTACATGGTAAAAAAAATTTAATGGGAAGGGGATACTTATGTCTAGGTGTCTTTATACCGTAAGAGTATAGGAAATAGTCCAGAATATTGCACTGTGTAATTGTCCAGTGTAGACTGACTCATGAACAGTAACTGAATCACAGAGGACAGTGAACGTCTAGTTGGAGAGTAACTCATTTCATTTGAATTGAGGAAGTTGTTTTAAAAACAAAATCTAAAGCCCTAGCTGGTGGCTCAGTGGATAAGGTGCCAGCCTGTGAACCCACAGGTTGCTGGTTCAATTCCCAGCCAAGGCACATAACTAGGTTGCAAGCCAGGTCTGTAGCTGGAGGCAGGTGAAAGGCAACCATACACTGATGTCTCTCTCCTTCTCTGCCTCTCTCCCTTCCCCTCTAAAAATAAAATCTTTAAAAATATATATTTTTAAATGCAACCCCAATGATGGTGTTAAGAGCTTTCTAATTTTTATATAATTTACTCATTTTAGCAGGAAATCAGAATAGTTGACTGTATTATTTTGTCTTTCCATAATGGTGATAAGACATTATAACTGTGGGTTTTTTTTTTAAGATTTTATTTATTATTTTAAGAGAGAGAGGGGTAGGGAGAGAGACAGAGAGGGAGAGAAACCTCAGTGTATGGTTACCTTTTACCTGTCTCCAGCCACAGACCTGGCTGGAGACCTGACTTGCAACCTCATTATGTGCCCTGGCTGGGGAATCAAACCAGCGATCTTTGGGTTTGTAGGCTGGTGCCTTATCCATTGTGCCACCAGCCAGGGCCTATAACTGTTCTTAAAGGTCTAGAAGCCCAGGTACAGCTTTACCCTCTACTGCAAGGTTTGGTGGCCCTAGGCTGGCCTTCCCAACCCCCTGCCAAGTAGAGGAGAAATCACAGCAGGGAGGGGGATCAGCTAATGTGGTGGAGTGTGTTGGAGATACGTTCATTTTATAATCAAAGGCTATGATGACTAATGGGAATTCTGAATTTTTTCTCTGTAATTGTCTTTAAGAGCTACAGAGTCAGGTCCAGTAACTGCTATTTAGCAGACACTCAAATATTTTAGGTGAAGAGAAAAAAATCTTTAGGGTCTTATTCTAAAGCATAAAATACAGTACTAGTTTCCCCCCCAATTTCAGGGACGCTTGCAGCGGAGAGCACCCCTGACAAGGCTGCTGACGGAGAAGAGCAACCGGAAACGCTCGCCGAGGAGCCAGCAGGTGCCGCGTCGCCTTCGGAAAAGGCACTTCTCTTGCCACTGCCATTCGCGTCTTACTTTCCTAAGACGGTAAGTTTGCCCTCTGTAACTTCTTCAAGTAGAATGTGGACTACAGTTTTTAAGTTGGTTTTGAACGTGGGGAAACCCAAAACGGTCCTGTGAACGTGACCCCTGCGCCCGGGGCGCAGCCCAGGAGGAGCGGCCGCGGGTACAGACGCCCGCTCACCCGCCCCAGGGCCTGTCGCGCAGGCAGGAGGAGAAGCGCCTTGCTGCGGGGGATTCCGCGTGGAAGGGACTGACCTGCTGTGGCTGTGCGGGGGGGGGGGGGGGGGGCGCTCCGGGAAGCTCAGCAGGGGGCTGGGGTGTGTCTGCCCGCACATGCAGCGGCAGCGCGCGTCTGTCTGCCGTGGAACAAGGGCCGGGAGGCGACGGGCCTCCGCAGTTGAAGAAAGAACTCGTTCGCGGGCGGGGGGCCGGGGAAGCTTGCCGGCCGTGCTCGGGTGCGAGAGGGAGATGCAAGTTGTGTCTTACGGTCCTTTACAGACTGTTAGGGACGGGTATCCTTGGAGGTTCTTAGCAGGAGGAGGGTATGGTTAGGTTTGTTTCTTAGAGTCATTTATGCCAGAATATTTATTCAGATTTATCTTTCTAAAGGAAGTCAGGGTCCAAAGGAGACCTGGAATCCGGTTGGTTAGGTCCTGGCGCCCCCTTGTGGTGTTAGTTGGAATTGAGTCTTTTTCTTGGTAAAGGACTGAACCGAGCAAACTTTTAGAAGGGGAAGGTCAAGCTGCCCTGGGAGCTATGAAGTCTCCTCCTGAACAAAAGAATTTTCCCTCCATGTCTTTTATTTCAAGACTTGTGTAGGAAACAGGGTTTTGTTGTTGTTGTTTCTGTTTCGTTAAAATGCATGGGTTGTGAGCCAGGACGATCGGGTTTGAAGCCCCAGACATGTCATTTAGAAGCACAGGCAAATTACTAAGTGGAGTTATCAGCTTCCTTGTCTTTAAAGTGTGGATAATACCCGCTCCGGCTTCTGTAAAAATTAAGTGAGTTGGTAACGTAAAATATCCAGCGCAGGGCTTGGCATTTTGTAGGCATCATCACTCCCTACTCGCATTTGGATGGTCAGAGGGCAGTATGAGGGCCCCGGATATGAAGGAATTCAGGAGAAAGGCCACCACGAAGGGGAAGATGGAGAACAACCAAACCCTTTTTCAGGTTTTCATGTTTATTGTGGCAGTGACCCCTGTGAGGTAGAATAATGACATTTCCAGGGGTTAAGGGAGTCTCGGAGTTCAACCTGATCATCAGAATGCATCACCATCCCTCCAAAGCTCGACAGCCTCCATGTGTGGGAGGAATTATTTATTCACTTTATAGATAGACATGCACAGAGCCCTGTCCTAGTCCACGATTGGGGGACACAGATGTGAAATAGGATGCAGACTCTGCCTGGGGGATGATAGGAGAAGACAGACAGAAGAAGAGCAAGAGAAAAAGGCATAGTGTTACAAAGTAACATTAATTTGAAGGATACTGTCAAAGTATCTTGCTGGTCCAATATGTGCCTGAGTATTGTGCTAGGAATAAAAGATTTGAGGAGTTAGAAAGCATAATTCTGATTTCTGAAAGCCTTAAGAAAAGGTCACAGCAAGTACATATGAAAATTGGGAAATGGAAAGTATGTGACATAGTTTTTATGAATTATTGAATAAGTATAATTTTTGATAAGGCTGGGGAATAATTGGGTGCTGCCTTGATTGGGAAAACTACATTGGAAGTCAGATGCAGAGATCAAGTCCATGGTTAGAGGAGACTTTGGAGGGCAGCTAGCCCAACTTCTCACTAGTTGTAGTCATTTCCTCTCCTGCAGCCCCGACAAGTAGTTATGAAATCTGGGCATCAAGAATTCCTGTCTTATAAGGCTCTCTTGTTCAATTCTTATATTGACTCCAGATTTTCCTCCATATGATGTTTTCTAATAGCTTTTCTACGTAGTAACCCTTGAAATATTTGAAGTTATGCTTTAATTTTTTAAAGTTTTACATCATGAAACATTTCCAACCTACAAAAGCAGAGGATATAGTAAAATGAATCCATGGACCCAATGCTTAGCTTAACAGCAGACTACTGATTGGCACACACATGTGACAAAACTACGCACAGTCAGAGAAACCTTCTAATGATTTGAGACAACAGATCCTGATGCAGTGCCAAAAACAGTACCTTATAATCTAGGGAAATAGGTAGAATACTCAGAAGGCTAAATGCTGTTCATGTGTCACTTAACAAATCTAAAAGCAAGATCCAAAAGAATAGCTATGTTTAGTAATTTACCTGCATCCCAGAAGAAAGCTCAGGAGTGTTTATTGCATTAGTCAGGGTTCTCCAGAGAAGTAGGACCAGCAGCACATATACACCATACCTCAGACAGTGCCGACTTGGTTCTGGGCCACTGCAATCAAGAGAATAGCAAAATGAAGTGATTCCCATGGATTTTTTTGGTTCCCCGTTGCATATAACAGTTGTGTTTACACACTACTGTAGTCTGTTAAGTGTACAATATCATTATGCCTGAAAAAACAACGTATATACCTTAATTAAAAATAATTTATTGCTACAAAATGCTAACGATTATCTGAGCTTTTGCTGAGTCATAATCATTTGCTAGTGGGGGTCTGGCCTCCGTGTTGATAAAGGTGCAGTACCTGTGCAGTGCAGTCAAGTGCTTATGCCTTTATAGAGGAAGAGAGTTATTATAGAAAACTGACCTATGTACATATGGAGACTGGAAGTCCCATAGCGGTCTGCAAGCTGGAGACCCAGGAAAGGCAGTGGTATAATTCCGGAAGAGTCCAAAGGCCTGAGAATCAAGGGAAAAGAAAGTTTATTTTCTAATGGTAAAAAGAGTCAGTTAATCAAGAGACCATAACAGTCTTGAACATTGTGCTCCTAGCAAGAGACCTTCAAAATGCATGCAGCAAAAAGTAATAGAACTAAATGGAAAATTAGGTCTACGAAGACCTAAATACAGGAATACACCTTCTTCATCAGTCAGATGACTGTTGTTAAACTGTCATATTGTCACTATGACAAACAATACGTCAAATAATGTGAAGCTTCCTAGTTTGATCACTAGAGTCAACATAATCCCAGCAGGATTTTTTTTTTTTTTTTTTTGTAAAATGACAGTCTGATTCTACAATTCATATACAAATGCAAAGGACCTAGAACAGTGCAAATATGACCTGATTTCAAGACTTACTATAAAGCTATAGTAATTAGCTTTGGAGCAGAATAAATTATTCTGAAATAGATCCATACAGATATGGCAATAAACTTCTGACAAAGGTGGAAAGACAATTAAGTGGAGAAAAGGAAGCCTTTTTAACAAATGGAACCACTGGGAATCCCCTGAGCAAAAAACGAATCCATACCTCTTATCATAAACATAAATTAACTCAAAATGCTTCATAGACCTGAATGTAACACCTAAAACAATGAAACTTCTATGAAAATGTTAGGTAAAGAGTCTCAGATTTGACATCAAAAGCATGATTCCTGAAGAAAAATTTAGTAACTTGGATTTTGTCCAGTAAAATTTTCTGTGTTTCACAATACACTATGAATGAAAAGACAAGCCATAAACTGGGAGGGAATCATGCAAAGCATATTTCTGATTAACATACACATGCAGAATATATAAAAAAACTCTGAAAGCTTAATTCATAAGAAAGCAGATAACCCAGTAAAAATAGCACTTCACCAAAGATATGATATGGGTAGCAAATAAGCACATTAAAAAAAGGCTCAGCATTAACATTTATCAGGGAAACATGAATTTAAACTCATAACCATGAGTTATGACTCATTTATTAGGATGATTAAAATTTTAAAATGACTGATGTTACCAGGTGTTGGATAAGATGCCGAGGAACTGGAAATATCCTACGCTGTAGGTGGGGAGGTAAAATGGTACAACCACCTTGGAAAAGTTTGTCAGTTTCTTAAAACAGTCAACACACCTATCAAATGACCCAGTTACCCCTCTGCTAAGCATTTATCCACAGGAAAATAAATTACACATTCAAAGGAGGGTATGTTCATAGCAGTTCTGTTTGTAAAAGCCAAAACTGGAAATAAAAACTAATACTGGCCCTGGCTGGTGGCACAGTGGATAAGGTGCCGGCCTTCGGACCCAAAGGTCACTAGTTTGATTCCCCAGCCAGGGCACATAATGAGGTTGCAAGCCAGGTCTCCAGCCAGGTCCCCAGCTGGAGGCAGGTGAAAGGCAACCGTACATTGATGTTTCTCTCCCTCTCTGCCTCTCCCCCTTGCCCTCTCTCTAAAAATAATAAAACCTTAAAAACAAAAACAAAAAAACTAATACCTGTCAACAGGTGAATAGTGCTATAGCCACACAAATGAACTGCTACTGAGCAATAAAAATGACCTGTTGATGTTTGCAGCCACTTGATGAACCTCAAATTACTCAGAGTGAGAGAAGCACAGAAAATGGGATACATGCTGTACTACTATTCTATGTGTACAACTTGGGGAAATACACACTAACCTATTACGACAAAAATTCTGCTAGTGGGGCTAAAGAGGGCCGGCTGGTGGCAGCAAGTGGGATTACACAGAGATGTGGAGATTTGGAAGTAAAGGATTTATGTTTATCATCTGGACTGTTAGAACTTAAATTGTGCACTTAAATACATGTAGTTTATTGCATATGAATTTCACCTCTAATCCATAAAAATGTTTGTCTCTCCCTACCCTTTTAGATAATAGTATTTTATATTTTCTCCACCTCTCCTTTAAAAATATATTCTGGAAACCATACCCTAGAATAATTTGATTCCTTCTCTTTTTTCCTGGGTTCGTAGTAGACTATAGTGTACTGAACAGCTCCTCTATCAATGGACACGTTGGTTATTTCCAGCCTTTCGTTATTGGGAATGGTGTTGGCGTGCCGTAGTATTGTGCATATCTCTGTAACCATTAGAAGTGGGATTGTTCTATCAGTAGGTAAATATACAGGTCATTTTGGGAGATAGTGCCAAGATGACAGGGGTTGTGTCATTTTACAGAAAGGACAGCAGTGTGTGAAAGCCGCTGTTTCCCCTCCATTCTCTCACCAAGGGGGAGTGTCGGCCAATGTTTGGATCCTGCCAGTATTAAGTGACAAGTGGCACCTCAGCGTGTTTCCATTTGTCTGTCAGTGATTCCTGTTTCTTTTCCTGAGAACTGTCGTTCATTTCTCAGCCTTTTTCTATAAGCTTGCCGGCCATTTTCTTCTCTATTTATTTGTAAAGCTCTTTATGCCTTAGGACTATTAACTCTTTATCTATGCATGTTACACATATGTTCTCAGGTTGTTACTGTCAAACTTTGCTTATTTTGCCTTTTTTGTGTGTGGAAGGGCCAGACAGATTTATTTTTAAGTATCATGTTGTACAAATCTTTTCCCTTGGATTTTAAGGCATAATTACATCGAGAAGGTCACCCTTAGTTTTCCTGGTACTTGTTTTTATTTTTATAATCAGGTTTCTGATCCATTTAGAATTCGTTCATATGGACAGTGAAAGACCATTTTATCATTTTCCATACGGTTATTTAGTTATGCCGACACCACTTATTAAAACACCTCTTTTCCCAGCTGACTTGTACTGTATCCCAAATTTCCAATGCCGTTGGGTCTATTTTCTGGGTTTTCTATTCTGTTCCATCTTCTTGGGCCAGAACCTCTCCTATTACCGAGCCTGCCTTCAGCCCCCGCCGCGGCCCTGCATTCCCTGATCTCTCAGGATTTCCCTGCTCGTCCTTGCTTTATTGTTCTGCATTGACTTCATAATAGTCAACCCAAAGACATACCTTTAAACAGCTGCAAAAGTTGCTTTTTCCTCCAGGTTAATGTCTCCAGTTTCTTCATACCCTCTTTCCCTAAGGCTTGTAAACTGTCGGAGGTGGGACCCCCCGCACTGAACCCACCGGCGAGGGCGTCACAATGACCTGGTTCCTTAGAACGCGGCTTTGTAGGGGCGTCGGCAACCCTGTGCGGCGGCGCGAGCCCCGAGTGGGGAAAGGGAGCCGGGAGCCGGGCAGCGGAGACGCGGGAGGGCGGCGCCCAGGAGACGGCGCGGGCTCAGGGCGGCAGAGAAGGCGACAGGTGTCCGGAGGCGCAGTGACCGGGGTCGGGCCCTGCCCGCGCGCTCCCCGCCCAGCAGCTCCGGGCCGCCTCGCCGTCGCACTTTCTCCCAGTTCCGGGGGCCGGAGCCCCGCCTCGCCCGGCCATTGGCTCCTTCCGCCGGAGCCCCGCCCACGGTCGCCGGCCCCAGCGGCCCGTTTCCGCCCGCCCGCGCGCGGCCGGGTCAAGTGACGTTTCGCGGAAGGTGCTGGCTGGGAAGTGCCGAGCAAGGAAGGCGAAGTTCATTCCCGGTGTCCGCCCCTCGGGCCCTTTCCGAAGGAGGAAACGGTGACAAGACAGGGGGTCAGCTGCTGCCACACGGGGAAGCGTCGCCTCCGCACCTGTCCCCACACAATGGACTCAGTACCTGCCACTGTGCCTTCCGTCCCCGCTTCCCCGGGGGATTCGGAGTTTCTGGGACCCCTGTCGGTGCTCTACGCCGCTCTCATAGCCAAGCTTCTGGAGGTGACGGTCCCCATTCCCGGGGAGGGACCCCAGCCCTGGCGGTGGGGTGGACGTGTTCTGAGCGGAGCGGTGCGGGCAGGGGGCGAGGGGGAGAGTGCGCGTCGGGCTGGCAGGACCCTGCGGTGCTGTTTTTACAGGGACCCTGGTAGTGGGTTTGAGCTGGTGCCCTCAGTTGTTCACTTTCCACCGAGCACTTAGGATGCAGCGGGCACCGTGATCCTTTCTGGAATATGATCACGGTCCTAACAGCCGTCATCACCTCCCTACCGAGCCTCCTTTTCCAGTGACCCTGGCACTGTTGGGGGAGGGGCCAGGCTGACAGCGGCTTGTGCACTGGACTTGCGGAGGGCGGTGAAAGCAGGAGAAGCAGGCAGGTGTGCATTGCACTGTCTCTTTAAGGAAACATTTAAAAGTAGGGCATTGAGTTTATAGATGACAGTTCAGTTCAGAGAAATCTAGACCAGTTATCAGCTGTCTGAACCTCCTCAGCATTCGTCTTTACGTAAGGGTGGAATAGGATGAAGACTTAAAATCTTAAAGGAAAAGCACTCTGTGTTATTTATTGTCATTTTTGTTTTATTTGCGGCGGTAAACATGGATTATTTCCATAGTATTTCCATTTTTTGTTTTTATGTGGCTTTTAAGGTCATAAAAATCAACTAAGAGTGTGATCCAGAGAAATTCTAGACATGTGTTAGACAGCATGTGGTATTGCAGACTGGAAATGTAAAGATGGTTAGATTCATAATGTTCAAGAACATTTCAAACCAAACAAGCAATGTGGAGCCGCCAGTATTGATTGAAGCAGTGGAAGCTATTGAAGATTTTTCAGAAGGTGGTTTCAGGTGGAGGTTGAATTGGAATTTCTCTGTAATTCTGTGTGGCTGCTCTGTTGTAATTTTTAAATGCTTTCCCGTTATTTCTAATATTTCTGTTTCAGCTACTTTCTACAGTGCCTGGTGATGGTCAGCTTGCACCTGATTTTTATGGGCTACCATGGAAACCTGTACTTATCACTGCTTTCCTGGGAATTGTTTCATTTGTTATTTTCTTCTGGCGAACAATCCTCGCTGTAAGTAAACTAACGTATACCTTGACTCATAATTAGAAGGAATATTTTATAGTCACTGGCCCTTTTGTTTCTTTTCCAGTTCAGTATTTCATCACCATTTAGGACATTTGAAAGAGATATAAATTACAGGTTACAAAAAACATTTAGTAACATTTACTTTTTTACTATTGCTTATAGATTTTATTATCTGATAATTGCTTCGTTTATGCGATGATTTAGCTATTAGCTGTATTTGTTGTTAGTGCGTTTTCTTGTAGTGTTCCCCTTTCCCTTTCAGGTTGGTGATCACTGTGTTTAAGGGTTTGGGAAAATCAGATGTCCTAGCTTGTTAGACTTCTAAATTCAGCCAATAGTCAGCTTTGAATAGGATTTCTAAGATGGTTTGTGGTGAGAGGAAAAGGCATATCTTAGTACAAAGATAATGCATTTAATTTTGTCTTTTTGAAATATCATTAATTCTACACCCCCTTCTGGTTGTTTGGGATTGTCAGATAATTTCAGGTAAAAGAAGCGTTAGCCTGTATATTTAATATGAAAATATTATCCATTCTCATTTTTAAATTTACTTGCTTATTTAATAATACTGGTGCTCATTTAGTAGTTATATAAATGTATCTGTTATTGCAAAATGAGGTAGTTATCTTACTGCTTTTTATCTACTGGAAACTATTTGTGAAGCATCACTACCAATTACTTTTGAAATGCCTTTCAACCTTTTTCTAATCCTATGGCTTATTAGGCTGAACCAACTCTTACTAAATTTTCTTGTAGTTATGATTTGATAGTTGTATTAGAACTACAATATTTCCAATAATAAATAAAACGCTTTGACATCAAATTCCATTTCATTTCTCTTTTAGGTAAAGAGTCACGTGTACCAAGGTAAATATGTAGGCTGATTTTGTATTTTTATTTCTGCTGTTACCTCATTATTGGTGTTTGATAGAGGTTTTGCAAGCTAGAAGTAGATATAGTGATGTCTGATGTCTGATGCCTAATTGACTGATTAATCAGTAAATCATCCAGGCTAGCGAGCCTAATCCCAGATTGCTAGCTTGGATGACAGTCGGTGGTGAGGCCGAGATAGAGGATGAGGTGGAACGGACTGTGGGAGTGGGAAGAAGACTGTTTTAATTTGGGGTAGATTGACTTTAAATGTTGATGTGATGCAAATTTATTGCAGGTGAACATTGTTCCTGTGCTAATGTTTAACCAAAGTGTATTCATTTATTCAAATAGGTAATTTGAGGAATAATAGGT
Source organism: Noctilio leporinus (assembly GCA_004026585.1). NCBI lineage: Eukaryota > Metazoa > Chordata > Mammalia > Chiroptera > Noctilionidae > Noctilio > Noctilio leporinus. Next base: position 229,306 of record PVIW01001555.1, read on the forward strand.
GCAAATCAACATGCTATCTGTTTCTGTCTGTTTCACTTTACGAGCAATATATGTTTGAAATGATGATAGTTTCTGCAAAGAAAGGTGCTTCGTGAAGGGAAGGATATCAGCTAAAACACTTTACTGTATTTTCTATCTCAAATAACTTTAATTAGAATCTCATTGAAATAAAGGTTCTAGTTATATTTCTCTTAAATTTTAATAATAATTTTACACTCTTGTTGCTCTTAACTACAGATTGCTTTTTAAAGGCTGATGGTTATGCTAAAAGTTCTTTTCCTTCACAGTACAGGATAAGATGTCTTTGTTGCTAACACATTGGGTAATTTAGTTTTATTTCGTAATCATAATCATATTATGTATTTTCCCTCCTTTTTAGTAACTGAACAGCAGATTTCTGAGAAGCTAAAGATTCTCAAGAAAGAAAATGCAGACCTTGTACAAAAATTGTCAAATTATGAACAAAAGGTAAAATATTTTTAGTTCCCTGCTGCATGGTTTCAACTTTAAAATATATTTCCTCCTCCTGTTTTATAGTTTACTTACTATGCTATCTTTAAATAATAACTTTAAATTCCATTATTTCTTACAAACCTTTCAAATTTGAAGTAATCATCATATGTGTAAAATACTTTCTTTTCTAATGGGTCACCTAATGGAGATAAGTTTTGAGAGCACTATAATTCATATTTTTATATTTCGAATGCTTGGTTTAAATAGGTCAAGGAATCAAAGAAATATGTTCAAGAAACCAAGAAACAAAATATGATTCTCTCTGATGAAGCAATTAAATATAAGGTAAAAATCCCTTATCTTTTTGAGATTGCATTCTAAAAAGGAAAATAATGGGTAATTATTATTCATCTTTAATGTCTTTGTAGGATAAAATCAAGGAACTGGAAGATGCTAAGGAAAATCTAAATGATAAAGCTAAAAAGCTGCGTCTCATGTTAGAATCTGAGAGAGAACAGAATGCCAAGAATGAGGACCTGGTAAGAGCCTTGTTGCGAGGCGTTACTGTAATTTGGGTTACTGTAATTTGGGTTTCGAACATTTTTTTTAACTATTCTATAGATTGGGTGAGTTGAACTTTGCATTTTCCAAGGTTAAGTAAGATTCTAAATCAGAGAAATTGAGCCTACTTCTATTCATTTTAAAGGAATTTTAAATGCTAATGCTACAAGTTATCATTTGTATGGTTCTAGGAAGTATTTTTGTCCTCAGCCGGGATAATTTCCTATTGCTTGGCTCGACCCCCAAAACAAGTAGCACAACTAAGAAACTAACGCAGTTGCCTGTTCTAGTACTTTGTTTTGCTTGCATGGTTCTTTTTTAAAATGAACTTAACATTAGAACAGTTTCAGCATTAAATAAAAGTTACAACAGTAGAGAGAGTTCCCATATATTGCACGCTCAGGCTGCTTGATCACCAGCTGAGGGTGCTCCGCTCTAAAATTACCTGTTTTCCATCCTTTGAAGACCGTATTCTGGAAGGAAGTCACTAGGCACAACCCACACTTAAAAAGTGCAGAGTATATGCCTCACCTCTCTGTGTGTGAGATTTGTCTATTCTCAAATCTAAGCATTTTTAACCCTGGCTGGTGGCACAGTGGATAAGGCGCAACCTGCAAACCTGAAGGTCACTGGTTCGATTCCCAGCCAGGGCACATAACCAGGTTGCACGCCAGGTCTCCAGCCAGGTCCGTGGCTGGAGGCAGGTGAAAGACAACCATACATTGATGTTTCTCTCCCTCTCTGCCTCTCTCCCTTCCTCTCTCTCTGGAAATAATAAATTTTAAAAAAAAAGAAAAACTAACCATTTTTAGTTCAGGCAAGAGAATTTGTGACCTCAGGATTTTTTTTCTCTACCCTTAGGAAACACCATTGATTTGAACTGCTTTACTTCAAAGTGTTTTTGTTTGTTTGTTTGTTTTGTGGGGTTTTTTGTTTTGCTCTCACCTTTTGGTCATTTCCCCATTACCTCATAGCCAGAAATGTTGTGGGTGTCATGAGGCACTTAGGCCTTCAGTTATCTTTTTGCCCCCTCATCTCTACCTTCTTGATTGTTCATGTAGGTTAAAGCTGGGTTACCTGCTTTTACCTGATATCTGGAGGATGGCTCTGCTTTTTAGCAGGTATCCCAGCGTTTTGTTGAAGTCCTAACATATTTTTGTATTCTTTTTCCATGTGGCAGATACTGGAAAACAAGCGATCTTTAGAGAAGTTAAAGGATGTTATTGCAATGAACGCCTCAGAACTTTCAGAGGTAAAGTCTGGCAAGAAAGTAACACAATGTCTTTAATGTGTTTAATCGAGGAGCAAACATTTACGTGCTCTAGAATATGAAAAAAGTGTAAAACTATCTGATGCCTAACTTTCTAATTGTGAAAGTAACATTTTTGGGTTTTCTCTGGAATTAATTCACTAATGGGAATGTTTTGCATTAGGTTCAAATTGCCCTTAATGAAGCTAAACTTAGTGAAGAAAAGGTAAAGTCTGAATGCCATCGGGTTCAAGAAGAAAATGCAAGGCTTAAGAAGAAGAAAGATCAGGTAAAGAAAAATCAACGTAGTAGGTTATGTAAATTAGAGATCTGAATATTATTGCCTCTTGAACATCGTTTTTCAGAATCTGTTTTTAAGGAAATGAAATGTGTATGTGGGATTCTATTCTTAGACATGCAAAGTTTAAACAGCACTCCCAAATTGAATACATGTGTACATTCTCCATCTGTTCTGGATTTTCTGTTCTTCTGTACCATTTCTTATAGTTAGCAGAGTGTTTGTTGAGCCTTTGCTTTGTCAAACACTAACCAGTTAATGACTTCAATAGCCTTGCAGGGGTGATGGATTTGCTTTTTTTTTTTAGATTTTATTTATTATTTTTTAGGGAGAGGGGAAGGGAGGAAGGAAGAGAGGGAGAGAAACATTAGTGTCTTTCTTGTACCTCTGGCTGGGGACCTGGGTGGAGACCTGGCTTGCCACCCAGGCATGTGCCCTGCCTGACTGGGAGTCGAACCAGCACCCCTTGGTTTGCAGGCCAGTGCTCAATCCAGTGAGCCACATCAGCTAGGGTGCTTCTTAAGCCAAAGTATTAGTTTCCAGTTACTGCTTCACTGATGGGAAAGATGACATGATCTGGAGTCCAGGAGACTAAGATTGTACCCTTTCCCATTCCTATTGGAAGTGAGTGACTAGAACTGGCTACAGTTTTCTAAAGAATACACAGTCAACTGGGTCAACTCTTTTGAGAGCTCTTTGTTCCCTCTGAGTCTCTGAGGGCTGGCGCGCCTCTCCCTTGGCCTTTCCCCAAGGCCTGAAGCCACTGTGACAGGGCACAGAGGAGCATGGCTCCACACTAGCCTGTCTCCTTCACACGGTCCTGACCTCTCCAGTGTGAAAGCCCTAACCCTTGGCATTTCATGTGTTTTAACTCCTCAGTTGCAGCAGGAAATCAAAGACTTGAAACAATCATATGCCGAACTCAGTGAGCAAACCAAATCATTTGAGAAGTCTCAGAGAGATTTGGAAGTAGTTCTTACTCAAAAAGATGATAATATCCATGTAAGTTCTTTCTCTTGGGTGCATGTTGAATTCTCATGAATCCCCACAAAACCTGCTTCATTAAAACAGGTTCTTTCTAATACCCTTGTGCTTCTTCTCTAGGCTTTGACTAATTGCATCACACAGTTGAATCGGTTGGATTGTGAATCTGAATCTGAATCTGAGCGTCAAAATCAAAGAGGAAATGAGTCAGATGAATTAGCAAATGGGGAAGTGGGAGGTAAGATCGCTTCTGGGAGGTTTCCCCTGTCTTTCGTTACCTACGCTGGCGCCCCTTGCAGGCTGACTGACTTCCCCCTTAAGCTTTAGCACGTGGACACACGTCGCTGGGTTTGTCAGAGGTGGTGGGCTGTGGCAGAACAGGGCGTGCATATGGCTTTTCCATCTCATGAGAACCAGGCCTGTGCTCTGGAGCTAAGTACTGAACACGAGTCAGACAGAGAAATTCGCTTCCCACCTTCATGGGGATGACGCTCGAATGTAACGCTCCTCATCTCTGTAGCTGTGTGGTTTTAAGGCCCCACAACCAATTTCCGGAGAAGCGAGGTAGTGGAAGCCTTGAACTAATAAGGGTCCTGAGCGAAGCCGTGTTTCTGAATACTGTTTCTCAAGCTGGATACTGCTTGCTTACGGGGCGCTTCCCACCCCAGCTGGTAGCAGATCCAAGGGGAGAACAGAGGAGGGCGTTTTTCCTAAGTAAGATCGTTGGCAGGCGGAGGTAGACATGTGAGGGAAGCAAGAGCTTTGCCTCGTACATACCTCCTTGCTCAGGAATGGCATGGGTACCATTTCCGCAGCACAAACATTTTTGTTGTTCCTTCACTTTTTTGAATATGAGTTTGTGATTCTCTTAAAAGTCAAGTAGCCTAATCAGCTCTGTTGTTTGTTTTCACTTTGAATGTTTAAACATGATCATTGTTGAGTTTGGGGGAAATAAGGTCATTATAGTTAAAAAGCATGGGATGAAAAAGTAACGAAAACCTTCTGGGCTTTTTTTAGGTGACCGAAGAGAGAAGATGAAAAATCAAATTCAGCAGATGATGGACGTTTCTCGGGTATAACCCTCTGTATACAACAGACTAGCGGGTGTGCTTGTGAATTCTTACTATGCCTTGCTTTTAACAACATGCCTCTCTGCTCCACTTTTCAGACCCAAACAGAAATATCCATAATTGAAGAGGATCTAAAACTTTTACAGTCGAAGCTGAGAGCCTCGATGTCCACAAAGTGTAACCTGGAAGGTGGGTTGCAAAATACTGGAAAAATAGAGAATTCATTGGAACAAGAAAGAATAGCTTTCAACCGTCTTCACTCCAGCCCTGACAAGTCCTGTGCACACACACAGCTCGGATGTTTTGTCCCCTCCAGAGCAAATAAAGAAGTTAGAAGATGACCGCAGCTCGCTGCAGGCTGCCAAAGCCGGTGTGGAAGAGGAAAACAGAACCCTGAAGCAGAAGGTGGAGATTCTGAACGAGCTCTACCAGCAGAAGGAGATGGCTCTGCAGAAGTAAGGTTTCTGTGGATTAACATACGGTCATTCAAATGTGTGCACTCTTGGGAGTAACTGTCTCTTTTTAAATATTAACAACTTTTCCCTCTCCAATTAGAGTAGGGTTGCTCTTTTCCTTTTCTACTCCATTTTCCATAACTTGCATTTTTCTTTCCTTTATTCTGGGCCTTTTTTTCCCAACCCATCTTCCAGCGTGCTAATGTCTCACTTCAGTTACCAGATCTGCTGCTAAAATCTTTCACTGAGTTCTGAATTTCAGTAAGGTTCAGAATTTTTTTTAAGTTCGTAAAAACGTCAAGTGTCAAAAAGTTTTTGACACTTCCTTCAATATATAAGGCACAATTATTTCAAAGTCTGTGTGCCAATTCTATTATGGGTCCATTTTACTTGACCTGTAGGTTTGATGCCAAAGTCTTACAGAGTAAGTGCCCTGTGAGTTTAGATCAGCAGCGAACACTGTCTGTGATAATAGTATTTGTCCCTACTTTCATCTTAGCATATTACTAGGCAACCAGTGTATTGTAGCCACTAATGAAAATACTTGCTGAGATAGTAAATGAGCAGTTAAGTACAGAATAAGCCTTTTCCTACTTGGTGTTATTAACCCTTTTTACCATAGCTCTTCTCTCACTTTGCTTCTGATTCACAGAAAGTTAAGTGTCAGGTTACATGTCTTTTGAATCTGAATTATGAGCAAAGAGGTCCAACAGTGACAAGAAATAGCATTTTTATTTATTTATTTTATTTTTATTTTTTTTAAAGATTTTATTTCATTATTTTTTCAGAAAGAGGGGAAGGGAGAGAGGCTGAGAGGGAGAGAGACATCAGTGTATGGCTGCGTTTCACCTGCCTCCAGCCACAGACCTGACTGGAGACCTGGCTTGCAACCTGGTTATGTGCCCTGGCTGGGGAATCGAACCCGCGACCTTCGGGTTCGCAGGCCGGCACCTTATCCACTGTGCTACAAGCGAGGGCAGAAATAGCATTTTTAAACCATTAAACGTCGCTATCTGTGTAATTTATACTATAGGTAATTGACATTTTGAACTTGAAGGTTATTGGGTTAAAGCCAGTTCCCCAGTAGGTAGTGTCCTGATTATGGGACAGTCAGATTCTTTTTCCGTTCAGTGGACAGTGCTCATCCTCAGGTTTTCCTCCTACCCATCACAAGCCCACTGACATAGCAGGAGCACCCTGGGATCTTAAGCTAACTTAAGTGTTCTGTGGCTAACTGCATAGACAGAAGGCATGTTTAAAGGACTCTCTTCAGCAGACCAGTGTTGGATTGAGAAGCAGTCCTTCCAGGACAGAAGCAAGAGAAATAATTGTAGGTCTTCCCATGGTAGAAACAAGAGACTTGTTTCCAGCTTTATCCGAGTGAGCTTCACTGCGTTAGGTAGATTAGCCCTGGCTTTCCACATCGAAGTGAAAGGAGCTTTCCTCATCTCAAGCTCAAGAAAGTTGCCCGAGAAGCGCATGAATTTGTGTTTATGTCCATGTGTTGGAGAGGGGGTGGGAAGCAGTAACACTTGAATGGAGGCTCTCAGACGGGCTGCTCTGGAAAAGGAGACACACTTGCACCTGACGTCTGGTTTTCCCCTAGGAAGCTGAGTCAGGAGGAGTATGAACGGCGGGAGAGAGAGCAGCGGCTGTCGGCTGCGGATGAAAAGGCGCTCTCGGCGGCCGAGGAAATAAAAACCTACAAGTGAGTTCAGCTTCTAGAGTGGGAAACTCCTGGGGGCTTAAAAAAAAGTCATTTTTACACCTTGTGGGACAAAATAGCACAGAAGCAGAATCATGGCCAGAGGCCATGAATTCATTTCCTTCTCACAAGAAAAAAATGGATTTTAATTTAATGAAGGAAAAAAATGTTTCACAGAAATTTCCCTACACCCAGCACTGGCGAGACTAGAAGGAACTTGGTTCCCGCCAACAGTTCCGGGGGGTCTTTGTGGGAGCTGTGTTAGGGAAGCAGCTTGCTTCCTATCAGAACCCATTAATGTGGCCGTGTTGATGGGCCCCGTACTCACCGCCCCAGGACATTTTCTGTGGACATAATTCAAGAAAGACAATACTTTACGGAGGAAGACACTCATAGCAGTTAAAGAAATTATAATGTATCAACACAGAATCTCTAGCTGTTAAATACTAAGGAAATGATGCAGTTAGGTTAGCTCATATTGTACTTTCAGTATAACCATGTAAAATATGTTTCTGTGTTACGGATGAAATCTGTTAAGGGTGCAGTTAGAGTAAAGGAAACATGATGAAATTGTTTATAGTTTTATTCAGTTGCGCTTATCAGTAAAAGCAAGTGTAATTCTTAGGTGGAGAATTGAAGAACTGGAGGATGAATTACAGAAAACAGAGCGCTCCTTTAAAGACCAGGTAATTAATTATACTGCCCTAGAGCTGCAGAATTCTTTGGGTTCTCATGTACTTTATTAGAATGAATCCTTAAACATGTCTTTTGGTGTTTGGTCTTTTTCAGATTTCTGCTAATGAGAAGAAAGCTCATGAAAATTGGGTAAGACTTGCTTCCTTTCCTTTATCGTGCGCACCACCGGCCACGACTGAAGCTGGGTTTGTTTCTCCCTCAGCTGAAAGCCCGAGCTGCGGAGAGGGCCATGGCCGAAGAGAAGAGGGAGGCGGCCAACCTGAGACACAAGTATGTGACGTGGATGTTTTTGTCAGAGCGTTTTGGAATTCTTTAAGGCTCTGCTATGTGCTATCTAATAAGAACTGGTTTTTTGTTTCATATTTGAGTCCATTCTTTCTCTGTGTTTAAGGTTAGTGGAATTAACTCAAAAGATGGCAATGCTGCAGCAAGAACCTGTGATCGTCAAGCCAATGCCAGGAAGACCCAACGCACAGAACCCCCCACGAAGAGGTAGGGACCCTTCTGGCGGGCAGCCGTCTTGTTTCAGTGCAAACCATGTGTAGATTCCTTTGTCTTTTGGTGGGTAGCAGTCACGGTGCCCTAAAAAGAACCCTAAGAACTTAGGACAGAAGAGCTTCCTGAGTGGTCACGGTGGACTGTCACGTTCAGGTCCCCCGAGCCAGAACGGCTCCTTCGGCCCATCGCCGGTGAGCGGGGGCGAGTGCTCCCCTCCGCTGAGAGACCCGCCCGCGAGACCCCTCTCCGCGACCCTTGGCCGAAGAGATGTGCCCCGGGGCGAATTTGGTGAGCATTCCGTTTGAAGTTTTCCCCTTCTGTTGGAGAATTCTAATGCAAACAACACATAAGAATTTAGGACTGTCCAGCATGGAGAATTTCTTCATTTTTATGTGTTGTTTGCATTAGATGTAAAATATATTAGATGTAAGTAAATATATAAATAAATATTTATTATTGTTTCTGATTTTAAAAAAATATTTTACTCCTGTGTAAGCCTGTCTTTGGATTAAATTTCTAGGGAGTTCCTTCTTTGACTATTACGAAAGTAGCCTTAAGACTTTATAATTTGTGCAGCATACAGCCATTTTGCATTATAATGCGAAATGCTATCAAGTCCATTTTTGCTCATAGACAAGGCTGTAAAACTTGGCAAGGTGTGGAGGTCATTGCCTGCGCACTAAGGAAATCAGCCTGTGCAGCAGCACCGAGCCTGCAGCGGGGGGCCCGGCCCGCACTGTTCACGTGCAGGTGTCGTGGCTGCTTTGGGTCCCGGAGAGCTCCCATTTGACTTCTCTGAGTCTGTGCGGAGGTTGAGATTTCCCCTCCTAGGTACTGGGGGCCCCGAACCCCGACCTGTCCCCAGCGGGTTTATTTTTTCTGAAAATGCACAGGAGGGCTGCATGCTTGCTTTCTTGAAGGTCATCCCTGGTCGCCAGCACCTGGGAACCTGTCCTGGGAGGGACCGGAGTGTGTTCACAGCCTGAAATCATTACCGTTGGTAGGGAGAGGACTTTTTATTCTTCCGCGAAGAGTAGGGAAGTCAGAATAAGTCTAATCGGTTCTCTGGCCTCAGCAGATCCGGGGTCTGGCGCCGCTGCCACGGTGAACAGCAGCCCGAGGGCCTCCTCCCCATCTAAGGGGATGGACGAGGGCAAGGTACGTACCTCAGGAAACACTGCGTGTTTCTTCAGCCCCTCCCTGCCTCGGCCATCTCCCGTGTGCTGCTCTCTGTGCTCATTTTTTACGGAAGCACACCGGCCCCCGAGGGTCCGGAGGCCGCCCGGTTCCCAGCCTTGCGCCTGTGGCTGAGCACCTAGTCGCAGGAGCACCGAGACTGAGGCCTGAGCCAGGCTGTTCCTCCGGGTGCTTCTGGGACGTGTGTGCGGGGCAGCGTGACCTGACTCTGGTCTTGGACTTGGAAGTGGTTCGGGGTGGCTGCAGTCTGACTGGTTGCTGGTTTTCTCCCCCAGTTCTATTTGCTTAGGCAATTAACCCCTTTCGAGTGTTGTCGTTAACTAAAAATGTGTCACTGCACCTTTATACAGTGTAAAGTTGAGTGCTCTGAGGCCGGGGAAGTTCACTGTGCACTGATTACGTGATTCATTGTTATTACGTCTGCTGTTCAAAACTCTCTCCAGTTGTGTGCCAGGCAAACCCTATTTCGAATAACCTGAAATGACAGCTTGGTAACAGAATGTTTGCTGGAGGCGGATACTGACTAGTGAAACCTGTGGTCAGGGGTGCCAGCTCCAGGCAACAGCCTCAGTCACAGGTATTCTCCTGTCACTGGCGTAGTGTTCCAGGTCCTCCGGTCACACATCACAGTGCTTCCTGGGTTGAAATCAGAATACGTGCAAGGAAGGATTAGTCATCATCTATAGTGTCTCATAACATGCAGTGTCACCGTGTGAATGGGGGTAAATGTCAGGGCCATGCCGGCCGGCTTACACGTGGAACATTGTTTCCATGGGAAACCGCTGCCCAGGTTCAGTGCAGGACTCCGGGAATGCACCTCTTCTGACAGACCTTTTTCTCCGAGGGCAGCGTGCGTAAGACCCGAGACCCCTGAGAAGTAGAAGACTTCAGACAAAGAGAACAGAATGCTTCGTTAGGGGGGCAGACCTGAAACTGACTTGTACCTCCCTGAGCCCCTTACTTACTTGCTGTGCAGCCTTCAGCAAGTTACCCAGTGCTCTCTGTGTCTGTTTTTGAAACGAGATATTCTTACTCTGAGAATTAGGTGAACGTACTCTTGAGTGGTAGCTATGGAAATAAGGAGCTATTGTGATGGGAGGGCTATGTGGAGGTGCGATTTTTTTTTTTGTCAGGACTCCTTTGACTTGCCCAGACCAGCAATACTAGGGTCCCAGGGAACCCCTTCACTGAGGGAAGGAGGGGCAGAGTCGCCTACGGCTGGGTCTGCCTTCCGGCAGGTGCCTACCATCTGTGTCTTGTGTGTGACAGACAAAAACGTGAGCTGAAACCCTCCGTATTTCAGAACATGAACTGTTTCTGCTCTGCAGGTGAACATGGCTGCAGAAGGGCCCCCTGCTTTCCCAGGGATGCCGCTCCTGAGCCCCTCCATGGGAGGCCCGGTGCCACCACCCATTCGATACGGACCGCCGCCTCAACTCTGCAGGCCTTTCGGGCCTCGGCCCTTTCCTCCACCGTTTGGTATGATTATTGAGTCGCTGATTTGTAAAGCTCGTCGTCTTCCCGTCTGTCCTTGCTAACATCTGAAGTTGCTATGCAATGAAAGGGCATAGGACCCATGGGCGCTGCATTGCCTTCCTCCCCGGAGGTGGGCAGTAGCCGGTGTGGCTCGTGGGGGCGGAACAGGGCTGTGCATGCAGAGCCAGGATGTTACCTGTGCAGGTGTGTACCGAGCACCTGGGGCTGCACGCCCGGCCCTGTGATGGATAGACCTCCCTCATCCCTCCAACTTCCGAGAGTTCGGTGACTTGGAGGATGCGGCTCCGTTCGTTGTACAACTCAGATGGGTCCACGTGTAAAAGGAAAATTAAACACTCCTACTACCCCACCTTGGGAATTAATGGGAAGTTTTCAAGACAAGGTAGACAATGACAGCTATGCAATGAGCGTTGCTGAATTTAACAAGGTGCTGCTGGAAGGCCCTTCCAGGGGGCCAGCACCCTGATTCTGGTGGTTTGTGGAGTCCATGCTGAGCTACTTACTGCCTGAGGTTTCCGTTGATACAGTGGTAGACATGGAATTCATCAAAGTGTCTTCAGCTTGAGAAGCCCTTTGTTCATAATGTCAAGTCCGAGCCAAGCTCCTGTGAGCCGGAGGGCAGAACTACATCGTGGAGAAGAGCCACGTTACCCGCCCGCCCGCGCTGCCTCACAGCTGGGCAGCCTGGGCCTGGGCCTAAACCCGCTGAGCCTCAGGCCATCAAGTGGGGATCTCGCCCCCTGGTTTCTGGGTTGGGAGAAATGCAAGAGCCCCTGGGGTCACCTACATGTGGATACGCTCATGAGCACTTACGTGACGCAACTTTTCTGTTTCCAGGCCCCGGCATGCGGCCCCCCCTGGGCCTGAGGGAATACGCACCAGGCCTTCCGCCTGGAAAACACGATGTGCCTTTTGACCCCCGAGGATTTGTGCCGGGACACCCTCATTTTAGACCTGTAGCCGCTCCTGGTCCTCGAGAGTACTTCATTCCTGGTCCCCGACCACCACCCCCCCCGAGCCACGGCCCCCAGGATTACCCTTCTCCTGCTGCAAGAGACTTGCTGCCTTCCGGCTCCAGAGAGGAGCCCCCACCTGCCTCGCAGAGCAGCAGCCAGGACCCCTCCCAGGCCTTGAAGCAGAGCCCGTGACCCTGACCTCTGACCCTGGGTCCAAGAGAAGGTGGACTGTGCACTATTCGTTACAGTCTTCAAAATCCAAACATTTAAATCACGTTAGGTTTTAGAACTAAGCTGCCCTGGCAGTCTGCATTTTTGAGCCAAACAATTAAGAAATATACCCCCCGAAATAAAACTCACCCCATGAACTATAGCCTCCTGCCCACTTTGAAATGTGCAATAAAGAATACCTGTGTTTTAGTTCATGTAGCATATGTAACTGTTCAATGATTTCGTGTGTCTTGAAAAAATATGAACATTTCCTGTGGAAATGCTATGAGAACATGTATTTCCATTTATTATCCTATTTTTAGTCTATACCAGTTGAATGCAGAGCAACTGTGTTTATAAGCTTGATTTTTTTAAGTATCTGGCCGGTCTCAAGGACTGTTACGCTAAAAATGTTTACTAAAAGATCACTGAACTTTATCTTCCCTCTTGTTGAAGTTCTTTGTAGTAAAAGTTCATTAAAATTTGGTTATTAATGTTTCCCAGGTGTCTGTTGAGTTGGATCGTTTTCTCATGAGAGGTGCCACAGGGGAAAGAGGTAAATGGGCGCAGGCTTCCTGCTGCCCCTGCTGGTTGGGGGAGAGGCGGTCAGCCTGTTGCTGGGAAGCCAGGACTGAGGTTCTCGGGTACCTGGGCCCATCTGGACAGCACTTGCGTGCTTTCTGCAACTTGAACTGCCTCGTTCATTTCCTGAGTACGAGCTGACAGGAGCAGCCGTAACTGTTTGACATAATGTTGTTGCTTTTGCCATTCTTGCATTAGGGATGCACACAGGAAAATGAAAATGTCCTGTGACCATAAAATGAAATTTGCTATTAAAAATGATAGTCTAAGCCCTGGCTGGTGTGACATGGTGGATAGGGCGCTGGCCTGCGAACCCAAAGGTCGCTGGTTCCAATTCCCCAGCCAGGGCACATAACCAGGTTGCAAGCCAGGTCTCCAGCCAGGTCTGTAGCTGGAGGCAGGTGAAAGGCAACCATACATTGATGTTTCTCTCCCTCTCTGCCTCTCTCCCTTTCTCTCTGGAAATAAAATCTTTTAAAAAATAAATCAAATAAAAATGATAGTCTACTATTTCTCCCATAACCCTGCCTATGATTTTTAATGACTGGCAAAAATCATCAGAAGAGTAAAATAGGAGAAAGAATGATTTAGGATTTTTCGGCTTGTCACGTGCCCTAGGTCAGCAACCATGGGCTGAACTCAGTTCTCTTTGTTGCCCAATTCTACTCCGCCATTCCTAGCTGAATGTTGGCACATATATTTAAAACTCAATATACAGAAAAATCTGGGATTACACCATACTTAACAGTCTTATACTCTTACTACACCATCTTTTAAACAATGTTTCTTAAGAATTAACTCTTTAGACACTTAAAATTACAGTAACTTAATAGCACATTTTGGGATGTTTGAGATTGAAACAAAAATGATAAAAAGCTAATATTCTTGTTTACTGCCTGACTAGACTCTTCCATTCTCTGAAGTTCTATGATGTAATGTTACCTACACCAGGACATATTTAATCCACTAATACCCTATTTTAAAAAAGCAAAAACTTCACTGTGACACAAAACCTCCTACCAATATATATACTATAGAAAGATAAGAACCTTTGAAAGACAGTAACTTTCAGAATTCAGAATATATTGTCAAAGGAACTCTTATCAGTATGTTCTCCCATTTAGTATTAAGAAGAAAAGAGGAAAACTCCAGTTAACAGCAAAGTTATTTTAACCATGTCCAGTAAGATTAAATCACAACTTTTGAATATTTCAATCTCAAGGGCATAAAATGAGATTAATATAATTTCTAACTTTATTTTTTTTAATTTTATTATTTCCAGAAGGAGAGGAAGAGAGGTATCAATGTATGGTTGCCTTTCACCTGCCTCCAGCTACAGACCTGGCTTGCAACCTGGTTATGTGCCCTGGCTGGGAATTGAACCCACGACCTTTGGGTTTGCAGGCTGGCACCTTATCTGCTGTATCACCAGCCAGGGCTAACTTCTAATTTTAATTAGCACTTAAGTGTAGATAATACCAGCTGGGAAGATGAGCAGGCAGGAAAGTAATTAAATCTGCTTTGGAATCACTCAAAGCTCAGAGTCTTCTTGCCCCTAAGCTTTCTTGGGTATTTACCCTGCACCTCATGCCACTGAGAAACTAGTAAGTTGTGAGCTCAATGCTGCACAGCTGAGCAGTTCTGGACCTGCCAGGACTGCGGCCTCTCCCCACTCTGAGAGTCCCTTCTGCCACAGAGCCCAGGCACCCCAAAAGGAGGTGGGAGCACCTGGTTCCATAGCAAAGCCCAGGCACCCTGCTGAAACCCAGGAAGGGGGTGGGGGGCACCCCCTTTCCATCTTAACTTGGTTAGCCAACTCGTTACACCCTCATTCAGGAGTCACCTCCAGCCAACTGTTTCTGGGCTTGTTAAAATCATCTCATTTATGAAGTGACAGTGCTTCAGCCTGAAAGCATTTCTTCTACAGTTGTAGTTATTATTCAACGGCTGATTCTGTGGTCGCTTGAAAGTAAATTTAAATAACGTGTGGGATGAGGAGCGTTCTGTCGACTGCTTCAAGACAGCTGCTCATTTTGTCACTCGGGTCTGAATTAAAGCTAAGCTACTCACACAGTGTTCGGTTTAAGCTTCTTTTAATGCTGATGAAAGGCATGTGTAGTTCATATAAACCATACTTATGTGAACAATAGCAGATGCTCCGGTCCATCATCACTGTGCTATACATGTCTATGGTCTATAAGAAAAGAGAAAACAGATCAGTTTTGCTACATTTTAATAGTTTTTTGAGGAGTAAAATTGTTTAGGTCCTGTCAGCAACACCGGCGAAAGGTACTGAGTACTCCACAGGGTCAGGTGCTGCCAAGCACCTCACAATGTACAGGACAGAGATGTGGTTCTTGCCCCTGGAGGAGCTTCCAGTCTCCGGGCTGACAGCTCACAGTCTAGGAGTTGAGTGAACAACGAAGTTCTTTAAGGCAATTCCTCACCCCGCCTGCAGCTAGTGTGGACTGAATCACTTTGGAATCAATTTGATCAAGAAGAGGGACAAGACTACACCCACCAGAAAATTCTTACAGGCTCATCAAGTTGTTGACACCCATCTTCGTAAACAGAACTGACCTAACGGACGACTGAAAGATGAGATTTCTTGAAGTTCAAGGGCCAGAACAACTTAACTGTGGTTTCTCAGTTTAAAAAGCAAACATACCCAACAGTATGGTGATGGGTTGTTACACTGGTTTCAAACCAGGTCAAGGCCTGGCACGGCAGTCCCCTCACTGGTCACTGGCAGGAGCGACTATTCCACACATGCATCAGAGCTGCACCCGGGCACTGGGGAAGTTTTCCTTATGCCCCATTAAGTCAAAAGTAATGGAAAAAGTCCAATTATAAGAAGCTAAGGACCTGCACATTCCCATAAGGATGAATGTTGATATATCAAATAGGAAATGAATGGCGGTCCTATCTCCCTACGTAAGAGAAAAACAGGCAGTCTTCTCTCCAGACTTTGCATCCTCACTGCTCTCAGAAGAGGTCTGCAGGGTTCCTGGTTTCACAAGCAGTTGTCAGAAAAATGGTAGCTTTCCCTACAGTATCTCCTTAGCATCCGACTCAAATTAGTTTTGGGTGACATGATTTAAAAGGCAGTAACCCATCGAGGAAGTGTGTCATCACTCTGAGATGGCTCCACGTCAGGCCTAGAATCACTACTGGAAGGAACAGCAATGGGATGTAGAACAGTGAATCAACGGGACTGAAAACCAGCTCACTTTCATAAACAACCTGGCCACTGGGAACACTGCCGTGTGGACACGGGTCTGGCCAAGGCGCACTCAAAGCGAGAGGAGGGTGCGATGGGGTGAACTCAGGCCATCTCGGAGGAGCAGCCGAGAAATCCCCTTGGACAGCACAACTGGTCCCAACACAGAACTCTCAGAGCAGTTTCACACCACCCTCCCCACATCGGCCCCAGGTTCAACCTTAACTCAAAAAGCCAAAGAGCGGAGCAGAGCAGAAGTGATCCGATGTGTAAACTCGAGTACATTCTTATTGCTGTGATAAGTGTGAGGGCGAGCGCATCCCGCCCACCACAGAGCTGTCCCAGGAAGCAGGGCAGAGCAGTGCTCAGTCAGAAAAGAGACTCTCGGTTGCACAGTCAATAGAAAAGGACACGTTCCCAAACCTACACTAAGCCTATATCCAGAAGTTGCCCTGTCGGGGCGCGCGGGACGTGGGTCTCGGTGCTGCGCTGGCCGAGGGCGCGCTCTGGCCCACGGCTGCGATGCGGCTGGCTTCCTGTCTGCTGGAGGGGAGTGTGCTGCTCGGAGCTATGACGGTTTCCGGTGAGTGGGAAGTTCACAGAAGTTCCAGGTGGTTCGTGTCAGGGACATTCCTTGTGCAAAGTTTGATGTAGGTGAAGGTAAAGTGGTTTCTTGGTCAATAACTGCAATTTCTTTCTTTTAAAGTCAGTGGGTTTCTTGTATCTGTAACCACAAGAGAAAAGCCAGTGTTTAACGCACTTTGATAACTGGTCTACCCCAACCACCTACTCCATGTGGAGAACCACTCGTCAACACCCGATCAGTGCGAGGGCTGTGCGCACTTACAGCTCTATTACAATGGGCCCGGGTTTCACCTCATCCATCTCCATGAAAGCGAAACACTTGGTACTGGTGAATCTCTTTTTGGGCTTGTAGTGTTTGAATTCGAAGAAGATAGCTGCACCTAAGGGATTCAAGCAGGCCACATGAGCCACAGACGGCACCATCCTAGTCAATACATTTTCTCTGATGCGTGGAAGCACACAAACAAGCAACAATTGGCGTAATTTTACAAAGGAACCCATGTTAGGTGACCTGAAGTGCTGTCACTCCAGGTTCTTCTGTCTCAGGGGAGTGACGTTTCCACAAAGCACGGCACAACTGCCTGAGCCACACTGACTAAGAACGAGACGTCAGGTAAGAACAGCCCGAGAGGATGAGCTGAAATGCTTGTAAATGTGAAGCGTATTGTCAACATTAACATCACCTCCAACTACAGTAACTGTGCATAACGAACTCAAGACTGGAGGAATGAATGGGGTCAAGTTCTGAACGAAGTTCCACTTTTAACATCCTGTGAATTGAGTCATCAAGAACGCAGCTCAGTAAAACAAACAATAAACTGGCCCATGAAATACCCCCCCACCCCCACATCAGAGACACTCCCAAAGCAATGGACTTAAACGGGAAAAAACTTTTTGTTAACATTTTTATGCAGAAGGCAGACTTCATGCTGAGATTTCTTGAATGTGATTTCTGAAGCACGTCCTATCTTTGTATCCTGCTAAGACACCGATTCTCAGACTTGGGTGAGCATCGGGGGTCTGGCGCGGCCCACGCACCTGCACCGCCTGGAGTGTGAAAAGTCTCAGCTGCTGTAGAGGATGGGACAGCTGTTCAAAAGGCCCTTGTGTATCTCGTACAATCCTCCTATGAGGCCTTAAACATTTTAAACACCGCAACTGAGTCTCGAGTGATAAAGGGGTTCTAAGTCTGGATTTCGGAGAACACTGACCCTCCCAGTGGGCAAAAGGCACAAGAAATGTTTCATCCTACAAACCTTGTTTCACCTTTTTAAAAATTTGTTTTTGCCCTTTTCCACTCTCTTGACAACTAACTGCAAATTACAAGATCTTTCTGCCCCACAGGTTCAGCTGGAGAAAAGACAATGTTTCTCTCAACCACAAGTCCTAACCTTCAGGGGGCCCTGCTTTCCCCTAGAAAACTTTCATTCTGTTTGTTGTTGAAGATGATAATACTTCACAACCAAAGAATATTGTGTTATATAACTGCCATGATACAAGTAGATAATATGATTCCCAATTCCCACATGTAAATAAATACTTCATTCCAATGAATGAACGATGAACGCGATTTGACATTTACTTTCTCCAGCCCTGCTAGGCCCGCCAAGCCAGCAAACGTGACTAAGACGAGCGCTCTGACCACAAGAAGCCGTTATTCATGATTACGAACCTTTGGTTAACTTTTCCACGTGCTTCTGGAGCTCGATGTCCACGTTAAAATGAACATACGTATCTTCCTTCCTTGAAGCCACAGGAGTGTCTTGCACAGGAGTTAAATCTATGCCGTTCAGGTCTAGAGAGGAAAGAAGTTCCTGCTTAGCAGCGTCCAAACACAGACAAACGCAGCACATGGATCATAGGGGCTGATGCTTCCTAGAGGTCTGGCCCACACGGGAGCAGACCCCAGCGCCTGGGGGTCCAGTCCAGGGTGGGCAGGCACCCGAAGACCTGCTGGCTTCCAGAGGGACGTGGAAGGAGCTGAGGAGAGAAGGTGGGAGCCTCGTGGACTGGAGGAAGAGTCCCTGCCATGACTGGGTACAAAGGACAGCTCTGAAGTAACAGAATTTGATCCTTATGTCAGGAGGTGAAGAGAACTTTCTCTTTCTCAGAGAACAGGCCACTCTATTTTCGCGTGCATTGAACCTCTGGAATGTGAATAATTCTACAGTGGGGCCCTACCCCTAGTTTCCACTCCTGACCAAGTGCCTGGCATGGGAGGGCTGGAAGTTGCCACCATTAGAATCCCCTGCTGTACCCAAGCTGGGACGTGAAGACTGCCAATGAGACTTCCATACTTGACGCCTCAATTCACACGTTACCTAAATTCTGTCATATCTGCTGCAGCAATCCGATGGACACCCACCAGATGGGACGCCACAGATGGAGTATGGTTTTAATTTCCTGGAGCTGGGAATCCTCTAATTTAGTCAATCAAATTCAACAGGAACTCACCTAATGGCTCCTCAGTGTTCATAATTACTCAACAGACCCATCTTAGGGAACTTACAACGATTTAGTGCATTTAATTATTTCAGTTCCTAAAGATATTTACGCAGAAACATATTTCAGTTCAACGTGTATGCCATTAGCTCCACCAATAATTTCCAAGTAAATGTTTTAACAGGTAGATAACATGACGCCTATCGCGTTCTCGTGACGCGTTCTTGTGTTGCAGGGAGAACTCCCGCCGTGAGGCGTGCAGTGTTCGAGTGGCCTGTAAAACACGGGAGGGCCCAGGCCCTGTCCAGAGACCACGGGTTTAACAACCGGCCACATCAGAGGGCAAAGCGCCACAGCATTAATGCCATGGGGCATCGTCTCTCCAGTCAACGTCTTCTGTGGGCAAACTCCTGCTGCTTTCATCTGGTACTAATGAACCCGCAGGGGTCTGAATTCATCTCTGTCCTTGGGGCAAGTCCCCTCCGTTTAATTTCAGACCATATCTGTTTCTTTGATTTGCCTCAAACTAACTGTGGATTGGATTAACTGTGTTATCATTTCTGAATAGTCGTATAACTTCACCCTCAATCACCCAATAATTTTTTTCCCAAAAGTTATTTTTAAAAGACTACTGAGCACTTCATAGTAAAGTTCTATATAAAATGCCTATGGTTTCCCTCCTAAATCAAAGACAGATAACATTTTCCTAGAAATACAGGGCTGGCCACATTGGACAGGAGAATAAAGCAAATCCTAGGAATACTTTTGCTTAATAACCTTGGTAACGTAGCTCATGGTAAGAAATACTTTCTATTGCCCCACAGGACGGTGTTCAGGGTGTGGATGTTTACGGTTCTGTCCTATTCCCTGACTCCACTCATGATTCACTGAAGCCCCGATTCTCATCCACTTGGGCAGGGCTCCCCTGTTCCTGGCAGGAATGAGAGGGAGGCCCAGGGGAACCGCTCTGCAAAGACAGCCGTGCAGCCTTGGGAGGTGGGGGCATTTTAAAAACCAGTTTCCTGAGAAAGGTCTCTGCTGTAAAGACAGTGTATATCTCTCAGGCAGCACCCTTCATGGAATCTTAAGAATAAAAAGACGCAAAGAAAAACTCAAAAGCAAACGTGAGCGTAAGTTATCACAGGGAAACATTTACGTCAATCTCTCAGAAGTGTTGGGAGAAGGAAGGACCACATCTGAGCTGCTGCCCCACTGCAGGATGAATGAAAGTGCGATGTCCCAGAAACAGGCGCCCTGCCCACCCCTCCCCACCCCCATGGGAAGCAGCATCGTAAAAGTCACCCGAGGGAGAATATGTAGACAAGGTATTTACCCTTTACACTAACTGTGATATAGGGATCAATGCACTGCCCGGCATCTTTCAGACCGATTTTCTCAATTCTGATAGTGAGTAACGTCATCCCTGGTTCTGACGGCAACCTTGGTAATAAAGTACCTGGCAAGAGAGTGACAGCAATAACAGTGAGCTCCACCAGTCATTTCAGGGTAAGTATTTTCACAACACAGAGAAGACAGCGCCTTCCTCTGAGCTGACTTGTAACCAGCCAGTTTTTAGAAACGAAACATAAAGGATAAATTCACCTCTTTAACACGAAGCCTATGCTTGGCTGTTGGTATACAAATGCTCCGTTCTGAGTTAAACTTAGAGATAAGCAAACGTGGATTTAATCTGCATGTGAAATGAGGTGATTTGCATTTTTTTTTAAGATTCCATTTATTTTTCAGAAACAGGGGGAGGGAGAAAGACAGGGAGAGAAACATCGATGTGCAAGAGAAACATCCATGGGCGTCTTGCGTGCCCGCCACTGGGGCCCGACCGGGAACCCGACCGGCCGCCCCCGTCAGCGCAGTCAATGTCCTTTTCGCTTACACACGTAAAAAGCTGAAACTGTTTTCTAGGACTAGCAGGACCTTTTTCTTTCACATAAAATTCAGAACCCATCTCGAGGCATAGCAGTGAACATCATCTTTTAAAAAAAATTCTTATATTTCAATGACAGTTGGCATTCAATATTATTTTATATTAGTTTCAGGTGTACAGCATAGGAGTTAGACAATTAAAATACACAATTCACACAGTGCACCCTCCAATAATATCATCTGAAGTGTATATTTATGCATATTTAAGCCTATATGAGAGATACGAGATCATGTGGGTCAGGAAGAAAACATTTTTTAAATCTTGAAGATTGTTTCTTTGGGCTATTTTTAAAATTCATATTGCTCTACTTTATGGTTTTAGTTGCTTTAATATTTAACACTGTCAATACATTTTCAAGTCATAAATAACCAGTTATAAATTTGTATTCTTTATTTAAATAAAACCTACCAAGCCTATCTTCAGAAAAATCTCATTTTGGCATAAGCCAGTTATTTAACAGAAATTTATTATATGTTTGCCTTACAAGTTTTGTTGTTTTTTTTTAATTTTTTATTATTTCTAGAGAGAGGGGAAGGAAGAGAGGCAAAGAGGGACAGAGACATCAATGTATGGTTGCCTTTCACCTGCCTCCAGCTGGGGACCTGGCTGGAGACCTGGCTTGCAACCTGGTTTTGTGCCCTGGCTGGGAATCGAACCAGTGACTTTTGGGTTCGCAGGCTGGTGCCTTATCCACTGAGCCACCAGTCAGGGCGCCTTACAAGTTTTTAAAAACTTGAAAAGAAACAGGTTAATATTAAGACAGCTAAGCCTCAGTATCTTTTCTTTCTTTTTAAGAAAAGTTGGCTAAAACATCATTTTTAATTTTAAACGGAGCAAGTACTCTAGGTCCTACCCACTTCCATAGCCCCTCATCAGCCTCACAGCAGTGGCAGGGACACAGCTGTGCGCATCTGTCAAAATGCACCGAGAAGGGTGAATTTTGTATGTGTATGTGATGCTGCGAAACTCACAATTCAATAAATGACATAAGGATAAAAGTGACAAAAAGTCACCAAAATGACTAGGATCACCTTGTTCCTGAAGGTAGCCTAGGACCACTGAAATCTTGGGTTCTCTCAAAGTAACCAGGAGAAGAATTTCTCCCTGCTTACAAATAAGTTAAA
Organism: Noctilio leporinus; assembly: GCA_004026585.1. Classification (NCBI taxonomy): domain Eukaryota; kingdom Metazoa; phylum Chordata; class Mammalia; order Chiroptera; family Noctilionidae; genus Noctilio; species Noctilio leporinus. The sequence continues at coordinate 251,030 of PVIW01001555.1, forward strand.
AATGTCATCTTGCTATTTCAATGATGATTTCAATACATGTAATTTTACAAATTACTTTTTAATAACGCTTGTTCAGGCCCTGGACAATGTGATCCCAAACTAAGTACAGCTCATTAATGACATCGATTTTTCTTTTACTTTCAGGAAAAAGAAATGCAAGGAGTTGAGGGGTTCAGTAAGTTTTCTGTATTTCAGCAACAAAATGTCGCAATGCTACATCAGAATAAAAAAATCGATTCAGTTGCACTTATTCTCCCATAGCAATAAACAAACACAGAAACAAAGCCTAACTTACATAACAGAGTGCAACACATCAGACAGACTGGGAGCTACAGCAGTTACAACATGAGGCTTAAAAAGAGAGTAACAATTAGTAAAACAGCGAGCTAATTTCAGTCTCCGCTACAGGCTGACTTTGGAATTAAGATTCCCGACATATGACAAAAGCAAGAAAAACACACCTCTCTTCATAAAGCAAAGGATACATCCCACAATGCCCTTACACCAAAGAAACATGAACAGCTGCTACATCCAATGCCGTGACCTTCCCAAAGATCCTGCAGTGCTGGTCTTGGTTACCCTCCACTGACAGGTGATGGGGACAGAATAACCATCGCCACTGACACTCAGTGTATGACAGGCACTCTCGTCACCCCATTTGGTAAGTAAACTGAGGTCCCGGTGGGTTTAAGAAGAGCAGCAAAGTCACTTGAGTGATAACTGTCGGAGCCTAGAGTTGAGCCCCAGGTGCCACTGCTGGTTCCCCATAATGCCTCCCCCCAAGAGTATGGAAAATGCTGCGACAGTCCCACACTTTCATTACCAAGTCGCCTGGTGACACACAGGCTGTGTTTAACTGTACGGCAAAGCCTCTAGAGCCCACTGAAAAATGCGTCACAACGTGACAGCATGTAGCTACCCTTCCTCAAGGGAACCGGTTTACACCATGCGACCTGCACCGATGAGAACAGAGGAAAACTGTCCCGGGACAGGCCTGCCCCAGCTCGCCTCCAGGGAGGGGAAGAGCCTCAAAAAATACGGAAGGCTGGCCACGTGATTTGTGCTCCTGAAACAAGACGGGTAAATAAAAAAGGGCATCTGCTCAAGTACCCCTTCCCCCAGGTCCTGGTTTAACGACCACAGTTGGATTAATTAAAGAAGTACTTGCGATCGTGCCCAGGGTGAGACTGCCCCTCAGAGAAAAGCCTGCCTGCAAGGTCCACCCGTGGCTAGTGTGGGGCAACTCTGACTTGGGGCCGGTCCCCATCCTCCCCTGATAAGAAGAGTCACTATGCCTAACCTGCCCGTGCAAACACCACGGTTTACGCTGAGCACCTGCCAGCCTCTGGGAACCTGGCATTTGGGCCGCTGCGGGGCCGAGGGCAGCCACGGGATCAGCCCCTGGGACGGCTCTGGATGCTGCTTCTCTGCGAGAAGCCACTGCACACGTGCTGTGACAATCGCTGCTGGAGGAATTGGCACGTGGGTCCATCAGAAGCCTGCGCCTGGCTTCCTTTGCTGATTTTGCTCTTGTGCTTTTCTCAGTGTAACCAACTGGAGCTGTGAGTGCAACTATATGCTGAGTCCTCCTATCCCATCACCAAACCTGAGGGTGGTCTCGGGAACCTCGACACAAGATACTTTCGAACTGTACTTCAAAAACAGCTACTGCCAATGGCATGGCCGTAAACATCTCCTTCAGCTCAGCCCAGGCTCTGCAGAGGTTTTACTCCCCACAACCAAGTACCTAAATTAGTGCCAAGCCCCGGACCTGGGGTTCAGCACCAGCTATTTTTAAACACATGACACCCACCGGGAACTCTAGCGGGAAAGGAATCAGGAGACCCTGCTCCAGCACCACCCTCCTCTTCATCTTCTTCAAACTCCAAATTCTCTTCTTCACCAGGTGCTAAAATTCTTCTGCAGGCAGGACAGAAAAAATAGTGAGCTACACAAAGTAAGTGTATTCGTGAAGCCCCACTGCTACTCAGTTCCCAGGGGAGATACTGATATAAACAATGTTGACAAAAGTAGGTGTGAAATAAGAAAACAAATACTGGTGCATATTTATTTTACCTTAAGGGGACAGGCTGAACATCAAATGGGAATTCTTTATTATACGTAAGAATATTCTTTAGGACTGGAAAAGAAAAAGGGAAAGACATGAATTTAAATTATTAAATTTTACCACAAATGACTGTTTTTAATTAATCTTTTATGCATATTAATAATTTTTTACAATTGCCAATCTTATCATGCATTTGTTCAATGACTTACAGGTCTCAGCAAAATGAAAATATCTATAGTGCTCCAGGTAGCAAATTTCAGAGTACTGTCAGATCTCTAAGGGGTACATTTTCCAGCATCTCAAAGCCCTCCTGGAAAACAAGCCCCAAAGAGTTCCACGTACAATGTCCCCGGTGAGAAATGGGAATCAGAGACAATGCCTCCTTCTTGGAGTGCATCAATTAAAAGAGCGACATCCAAGATGACCAGAGGCACATGAGCATATCTTATTCTATGCCCTGACTTCCCCTCAACTCCATGAACCTGGTACCGTTTGGTAAATCTGGCTGTAACTCTCACATATAAAGTTTATTATATTTACATGTATATTATATACAGACGTGTTTGTTACCTACAGTAAAGGTTATTACACAAATACATACATACACACACACGCACACATTGCACACATACGTAGAGAGATTTATCCTCAAGAGAAGTTTCAAACAACACTACATGGCACCAGCTCCTGTATTATGGTGTGGGCAACAATTACATTCTGGCGTGTAAATTTAAGGGATACTCCACACTCCTGCCTGTATTTGGAGAGCCTATCTAGCCTACGGGTTTCCAGCACTTACGTGACGATGAAGTAATGACATTAACTAGGCAATCCAAAAAGTTCCCAGAATTTTATATTCATCTTGTTCAGCCTAATTTTGGAGTCCTACAGCTTAAAGCCAGAATAAGTATGGCATGTTGTCACCCTAGAGGAGGAATCCCAGCACACAAGTTGGAATTATGTGACTTCAACTGGAGTCAGGTTTGTTTACCAGACTTGTAAGATATGTGCCCTACTAAGTCCTCCAGGGAGAGAAGTCTGAGCCTTGCATCTAAATTCTCACCAATTCTTACTCTCTCTTTCCCCCTCCAGCTCTTCCTCTTATCTTTCCTCTCACTCTCTTCTTCTCAACGAATGTGTCTTGGATGCCCATAATGTTCCATAATGTCTTAAGTGCTCAAAAACATGGTAGTGACCCAGATAAAAGGTTCTAGACCTCACAGATGGATCTTAGACCCTCAGGGAGGAAAGGCAGAAACTAAATGTGCTAGTAAATGAACAAGGTAATGTAGGGCTGCGTTGGATGTTCCAAAGGTCACAAACAGGAAGGCTGCGTATTAGAGAGGGGAGAACTTCAGCTAAGGTGGGCAGGGTAGGCCTTTCAAAACCAAAATGGTAGAAGACATGTGAGCCATGACCTGGGAAGGGAGGAAGTGTCTGAGGGTAGCTCTGGGCAAGGGCTTTCTGGGTATTAGGGAACAGGGAGGGGAGAGCACCAACAAAGACCGGGGGCAGGACCTAGTGTGGCTTATTCAAGGAACAGAAGGGCCTGAGCAGGTGAAGCTGGGTTAGCCAGGGGCAGTGGTGGACACTTGGAAACCAGGTATGTTGACATTACTAAGGATTAACGTAAGAAAAATAAATGGCCAGTGCTTTCAAGATCTTAGTTTCTGTGTATTTCAGACAGGATTATTAAGAAAATTTAAAAACCTTAAAGGGAAAATACATTAGCAAAATAAAGCAACCAAATCCTACATATTGTAGGTACAGTCATTCATTAGTTTTCTTTTTTTTTTTTTTAATTAAGATTTTATTTATTATTTCCAGAGAGAGAGGAAGGGAGAGAGGCAGAGAGGGAGAGAGAAACATCAAGATATGGTTGCCTTTCACCTGCCTCCAGCTAAGGACCTGGCTGGAGACCTGGCTTGCAACCTGGTTATGTGCCCTGGCTGGGAATCGAAACTAGCAACCTTTGGGTTCGCAGGCCGGCGCCTTATCCACTGTACTACCAGCCAGGGCCAGTTTTTTTTTTCCTTACAGTCTTAAATGAGGCAGAAGCTAGCTTAACTAAGTACATTTAACTTGAAATACATCAAACACCAATTTGTAAAAAAGATTAATTCTGATAAAATTAAGTCATAAGTGCCTAGCTTTAATAAAATCAAAATTACAGAGCATATTCTACTGAGGTACAATATACACATTCATAAAGGCAACAGCAAATCAATATCATCTAAAAAGATAATAAATACAAAGATGGGAGAGGTCTATATGAAAAGCACTATACATGTAAATTCAAAATATAACAGAATGAATGCATTCTCACTCCTAACCTTAAAAAAAAGAAAACTAAAACCCAACAACAACATAAGAAATAGAAGAAGACTATTGGTAGAAGACCAGTCCAGCCTTCTATGCATCTGTAACCTCTCAGTAGCTTGAATGGGAGAACTTGACATTCAGGACTGATGTCAACACTGCACCATTACAGATGTGGTGGGAGAAACAGAGGCTCTGGGGTCACTTAAGAGCGCTGGTCGAAACCCAGGCCTGGCATTTATAAGCTGCAAGGTCACGGGCAATTGTCAGCTCACAAACTGCCACTAAGTGGGTTTATCTGAGTGCCTGGCAGGCAGCTGCTACTCTAAAATATGGTAACCGTTATCACCAGTGAAAGATCCTTTAAGGCAATAGGAGAAATCACTGGACATGTTTCTAGGAAGAGGTAATAAATAACTAAGGATAAATGGTTTATAGTCATTCTACGTATCTATTCAATATTAAAATTTTATTTGGAGACAAACTTAAAAAAAAAAAAAAACTAATGGAAAAAGTAACCAAATAAGGAGCCCAAATCCTAATTATGCTTATCATTAAAAATTGAACGTTAAAATTTTTATTAGAAACATCATGTAGCCATTAAAGCCACCAATGTGCTTTTCTTAAAATAAAAACCAGTCACAAAAGACGACCCATTGTCTGATTCCCACTGCTATGCACTGCACAGCAGGCAAATCCACAGGGACAGGGAAAACGGTCACCTTGGGTTGGGAACTGGTGATCGAAGGGCAGTGGGTAGATGGTAACGGGCACAGGACTTCTTTTTGTAAAAGCATTAAAAATCCCCCAGGGCTAGACAGTAACAGAAACCAATCAGATAAGCATTTATGCTACATACTCTTAATAGCTCTAATAACTATTTTCTGAAGGGAGCACACAGAAAAATATGGAATGAAACTTACTTGGCTCTAGCTTCTTCAGGTCCTCCAGTTTAAATCCCTCTTGAGACTGTGTGGACTAAGTTTAAAATATGCATATTACGTCTTTTGATTATAAAGATTTCACTATACCCTACGCCCTTCAAGTGGCAAGAACTCAATAATCAAAAACTAGCTGAAATAAAATGAAATTTATTTCTTGCTATCAAAGTAGAAAATGGAAAGTCTGAAACTGGCTTGTTATTGTACTTTGGGAACATTCAGACTAATAATAACAAACATAAATTAAAGTTGTACTTTTACTTCTCATCTATAAAATATTAACTAAATCTTTTAATGAGTTATGGCTATAAAACTCTTCTGAGATAGCAATGCTTTTAGCAGGAATGCTTAATGTTTTATCAGAATAGTTCATCCTAATTCCTTTTCCATAATTTTGCAGACCTACGGTTGGTGATTTCCTTATATCAGAAAGAGGGAAAAAATCCTATTTACCTGTAAAGCTGCACTTCGTAATTCCAAACATGTTGCAATTTTGCCTATGGTTTTCTGCAGGGGAAAAAAAAAGTTGTAAATACAAATATAACAGTTAATTGTCAAAATCATTAAGTTAATTTTTATTGATAAAGGAAGTATATATATATTTAAATAAATTTTATTTTTTTTAGCATCTCACAGATTTTATTTAAAGATTTTATTTATTATTTTCAGAGAGAGGGGAAGGAAGAGAGGCAGAGAGGGAGAGAGACATCAGTGTGTGGTTGCCTTTCACCTGCCTCCGGCTACAGACCTGGCTGGAGACCTGGCTGGCAACCTGGTTATGTGCCCTGGCTGGGAATTGAACCAGCAACCTTTGGGTTCACAGGCCTGCCCCTTATCCACTATGCCACCAGCCAGGGCTGCATCTTACGGATTTTAAATAAAAGAAACAGGAAGTGAACAGCTGGATAAAGGCAAGAAGGCAGCTACACATCCTCTCCTGACCCAATGTGCCACAACCGATTTTAAATCTAGTTTACTTTCAAAACAGCTTGATGACATGACTTCAAGTACAACGGAAAGGACTTCTGACATCTTCCCCCACAACCTTCGCCTTTTCTTCTCCATAAAGCCTGAAATTAACCAGCAGATTTAAAATACTTGAAAGTTAGCATAATGGTATAATGTAATTTTGACCAAGTCCAGCCACGACTTATTAAATACACAGGCCAAAGCAAATTAATACTTGCGATGAACAGTGGCTAGTTTTACAGTCAGATCTGTTACATAATATGAGCTATAAAATGGTGACAGGGCATACATAGTCCACGCCTTATTAGGCTCAGGTTCTACTACCCAAGATAAGACGTGTACAGAGTCACTGCACTATAAGGAAGAGACACTTGATGCCATGAGGTTCAGCAAAGCAAGCCATTGTATGTTCTGAAGAAACAGTCACGAGGAATTCATCTCACATGACTGGGAGGATTTTGAAAACTAAACTTCGGAAAATTGTCTTGGTTCAGTTGTCTCCATTGAACACAGGTTTGAAATACAAAGGATGTGTGTGTTGGGGACGGGGGTCATTCTGAAGGGGACTTTCAAGGACTAGGCTGAGGAATCTGTTACTACTTTAGCAATAATTACACAGAAGGTGTTGGAACATTGAAGGACTAGCAGATTTACCATTTCAGATGGTTGTGACCACAGTATCGATAGGCTAAAGTAGGAAAGGCAAAAGACCAAAGGTAAGATCAGTCAGGCAATTTCAACTGTTCAGGGAAATGGTAATGAACAAGAACGTGAAAGCCTGAGGTGGGTATGAAGCATAGGAGACCCACAGAAGAAATATCTGCAGAGCAGGCAGCTGAATTATGCCCATGGAGACTTTCAAGTTCTTCCAAAAAAGACATTTCTTAGTTTTTATTAGGAATCGATCCAGGCCATAAAAGTGAAGTATCTTTGTACAGTATTTGCAAGGCCTTCACAATGAAACATTCTCAAAACAAATGATGTGCTTTTCTAAATGTACGGACGACTTAGTAAGTTGAATTGGGCGGTTTTCTCCCATCAATTTTCTTTGCAGCAGAGAATTAGAGGAGTAACAGTACTGTCCTGGCCCCGGCACTGCAGTGATGTCGCCAACAATGGCAACTCACAAAAACACACTACGGGCCACGTACGGCGGCTCTTGGCTAAGGCACAAGAAACAATGTTTAATTGGCTCCGCAGTCTAAAAATTCCTTTTAATACCAATATAAAAGTTTAGAAAATACCCTATTTTATTTTGAAAATTTACATTTCAAGATTCCATTTAAATATATTAAGTGCAAAAGGATTCAAGATACTCAAGAGTTATTTACTCTCTCAAATAGCTGTTGCGTAGGAATCAGTGAGTCTTTTGTACATAAAATCTAATGTCCCCCAATCACTGTTATTCAAATGTACCACCCAACTCTAAAAAAAATTTTAAGCCTACGTATTATAATATAGTGAGAGTAATGGCTAAACAACTATACAGAGCACTTACTAAGTGACAGGCTCTCCGTAGGGATTTACACACGTGAATTCATTTGATTCTCACTGGAATTCTATCAGTTACAATCACTTTACAGATGTAGAAATTGAAGAGAGGTTAAGTAACTTGCACTAGACATGAATTCTTTCTGTACAGAAGCAATATATAACAAAGTAATACATTCATTTTAATACCATTTGGCTGTACGTTTTTATGTTCTTCCAAAAATCGTTTTTAAAAAGAATTTTGCCAGTATTCAGTGAGCTATATCAGTCTTTACAAATACCAGTTAACTTCTTTTCCTTCTAGAAAATGTTTGTTTTCATGCCTTTAGCTTTTAAGCTAGAATGTGGTTTACCAGCCATGAGTCCACTAGTAGCCTATTTTAAAATTAAACATTTCTTCAAGCTAAGCAGAAGCAACAGCTTCTTTATACACAATCTACTGAACTATGGCAAAATACCAACAGGCGTTATTCATGACTATTTTAAGGGACCACACCCAACGTCCCAGTATTAAAAAGGAGGGAAACACCATCATTTTCAGATGTAGTAATGACTTTTAAAACATGTAGCATTTATTGATGTCAAAATCAAGTGCTTGCTACTGGAATTGTTTTACCTTCTTTGAGACAAAATGACTGAGAAGCGTAGGCCACTTGTGCCTGGGTTCAGAATAAGTACTATCGCCTAATGCACGTTAAGACTAAGCATGAAGGTAATGGAAGTTTAATTTTACAAAGATTTAAATGGTCAGCACTTCACTCAAATGAATTGCCTGTGTCTAGTATGGTATAGAAATGGAAAATGTTCTCCTTTTCAGAATACTGGCTATTTTACTTTATCATTGCCAGGGAAATTGACCACCCAAAAAGAACAGTTAAAAAAGAAGATGGAATAAAAGATAACTAAAAAGTGAAATTAATTTTGCATCCATTTAAATAGGTTTTAAAAATACACATAGTTGAAGAAGTCTAGTCTCAATCCAGACTTAGTTCTTGCGGCTTGAACAGCTAGTCTCCTGGTCTCTAGCTGGGGAAGGGGCCGGGGTGGGGGGACAGGAGAGGGAGGCAGTAGAAAGGGGAGACCTATAAAACAGAAAACAAGAATATAGTGTTCCAATTCTCATTACCACCATATGTGATTCAAAACAGGGCACGACTTTCTAAGCACCATGAGGCATCACGTTCAATTCTGCCCAGAAACTTACATGGGAAAATCTACCACACCAAAGTAGGGAATTCAATGGAATGAAAGCCTTTGGCAGCTATTCTTTGGTTACTAAACCCAGTTGTTACTATGACAAAACTATTGAGAATTGAAAGTTAAGTGAACTAATCACGAGGGAGGATCAAATAAGAATCATGATGTTTTTTTCTTTCCACCAGAAACCTGAGAATCTTATGAATAGAAAATGCCCCTGTCAACGTGCAGGACCCAGCTGGGCCCTCCTTCTGAGGGGAGCAGCCAGGGCCAGTCCCTCCTCGTCTCCTTCCCCTCGAGCGTGTCACCTTTGCCCTCCTCTCCCCTAAGCTCCAAGGGCTCTTCTTTTGCCTCTGAAACTTCCTAAATCAGTTAAAAAAAAAAAAAATCCTATGCATATTTTTAGCAACAATTAGTAAAGTTCAGAGAGATCAGTAGTTCTGTTTTATGGTCCTTTAGACTTAATGTTAAATATTGTGAGGACGTATATAAACTATCCTCTCGAAAATCGGGATTTCTCTATCTTAAAATAATAATCAGTTGTATATGAAGAAATATCAATAACTAAGATGAATAGCAAAGCATTTATTCATCAAATATTTTAACAGCAAAATGCTTCATAAAGAAAGCATTTTAAAAATATGGTTGGTTTTTTAAAAATTCCTCTTTCAAAGTCCCACGAACTTCTGAATGATTGCCATAATTCTCAAATTTCTCACTGCTAAAAAAAGTGAAAATAGTAAAAGCATAAAAATATAACTCAAAATAGAGCACATAAAGAACAATTTTGCTTAGAATAATGTAAGGAACATTCTCCATTTTCCTTTTTCAAGGAAAACACAATCAAGTTTCTCCTACTTTTGGCTTAGGTGCCAGGTCTAGCATTCAATTAATTTTTGGACCTAACAGTTGTTTTTAAAGTTACCCATAACACTGTCCTTCAGAACACGAGATCCAATGAACTGTTTGATAAAGGGAGGAAGGTGACTTCCAAAAACAAACAAATTTCAGAAATACTCCTGTACTCAAACTCTTTAAAAATTCAACATACAAAAATAAAATTAAATACAGGATAAAAAGGAAAAAATAATTGTACATATTAGTATATTAAAAGTTTTCACAAGTCCTAAACTCTGTCCCAAGAACATCTATTAATTTTTCAGAGCCAACATTCTCCCGAACCATCTGGGAAATCTTAGTTTTCTAATCATTTAGCAACTTTTTCCTTTTCAGTGACACTGAAATAAGGACTGTATGTCATTATGAGTGTTTTGACCTGTTGTGAATGTTCACCTTTATTTGTAAGGAAATGTGAATTTGCAAATGTATACAACTTGCCTTATATTAATAATATAGTACAGCATGACTTAGGCATCCTTCTCCAAGCCCAGAGTAGGCAGGCAGGCAGACGCCTCAGGTGTAGTCACAGGCGGCCACAAACGCCTCCCAGGCTGGTGTTATAAATTATAAAGGCCTCAGAAATCAGCCCTCCAGGAAAGGAGGAGGTACTGATTACTCAAAGGTAGAACTCATTAGAAGATTCAGAGGTTTTACGATCATTTAGGATTATCTAATGGCTAATTTCTTTTTTGTTTTTTTTATTTTTAATTCCCTTATTTCATACCTAAGGAAATTAAGGCCCAGCGAGGGCTAGCATTTAAGACCCAGGCTCCATCTTCTAGGCTGTGGGCCTCAGAGGATCAAGTATGAGGTCTGGGGTCTGTGGGAGCTAAAGACAAACAGGTAGCTCTTAAGGAACAGTCACAAACAAGGAGCATACAAACAGGGTAAGCAAACAGCAGCTTCTGCCTTAGAAAGGTTTGAAAATTAAGAAAATGCTCATTTCTTCTCATTAGTCTAATCATTATCACCTAACAACAGTCATTTCTTGATGGTATTTTTTAAAATTTAAAGTTTTCGGTCAATTCACTTCATATTTGAGGTCAAGCTGCTCATAGGTTTATACCTAAGAAATGATGTGGGAGATAAAACATATTAGTAACTGAAAGCAAGTAAGTAATTAAAATATAGGGTAATTACACTTTTACAATTTCCTAAGCTTTCATTTTGTTTCCATATTCCTAACATATTTAAGAGAGGTGATAAAACAAAAGGAACAAAGTCTTTGTTCCTTTCCTTAAGCAAACCAATAATTTCCTCTATGGTAATTATTTTCCAGGGCTCATATCCTAAATCTTTTGTGAGTATTAGTAATTATTAAGGAAAAGAAAATATTCGATTCCCCAGCTAGGGCACATAATGAGGTTGCAGGCCAGGTCTCCAGCCAGGTCCCCAGCTGGAGGCAGGTGAAAGGCAACCATACATGGATGTTTTTCTCCCTCTCTCCCTTCCCCTCTCTCTAAAAATAATAAGTAAAATATTAAAAAAAAAAAAAAAAGAAAGAAAGAAAGAAAAGAATACACTCATAAATTGTAGCAATGTATTATTTTCTTTTTCAACACAAAAGAGTACAGTAGATAATGTAGATCCTAAATACTTAAAATGGGTAAATATACTGTGTGCAATATATGGCTAAAACAAATCTTTGGGTTTTTCTTTCCAAACTCCTACAAATAACAGCCAAACAAACACAGGCTTAAGGACCAAAATAAATTTGTTTCGGCTTAAAAAGTCTGCAAAGAAAATCACTCCCATTCCTCTAACAAAGAAAGAATCAAAGCGAATTAAGTCACACAGTTTTCACAATGTGTTTTCTTAAGAGACGAGGAAAACAGACACAATTATTTTCATTACCCACATGATTAAAATTTGATTTTACATTAGATACTTTGAGCCAGGGGAATGGGAATTTCTTCTCACTTCTTCTCCAGGCTTTGAGTAAAGCTTCTTTAACCCATTGTTCACCTCTAACAACAGTACAAGCAATAACCTGATGCATTAAATTTTTAATTCAAGAAGAGCACCACTGAAACATTCTGCAATCTAATGCATTTATTTTTGATGACAGAGTCTCATGCCAAATTCTTGAACTTCTATTTCTCAGTGATGACTTTTTTGGGGGGTGGGGGAAGTTATTTTGTTTAGACAGGAGGTAGAGAAGAAGTTCGGTTAAAAATAAGACTTGAGGAGGGCTGCCATTATTCATCATCAAACCCCATTCTCTGGACTTTTCCACCCCCAACCAAAGTGTGGGTGAGCTTCACTCAAGTGAGTCTAAATGGCAAAGTAAAAAATTCATGAAGTGAGAAATTCATTAAGCGGTAAACCATGTGGCATCTCTACATGATCACTTAGTGCTTGGCGGAGCATAGTCAGTATCATTCTCCAAGCTGAAGAATGGCACTTTTTGTTGTTTCTGCGTAATGGAATCCAAAGACAGAACCCCTTTCATTTGGAATTTGACAATTATTTCATGGTACCTTTTGTTCCTCTGTGAATTCAGAATTATTGTGTTGAGCCTGGGCCTCCTTTTGTAGGTGTCTCGCTAATCTGCAACAAGAAAAATACAAGGTCTTTAGAGCTGAAGGAAAGCAAACTGCCTCCAGTGCAACACAACTACTTCGATCTTTTAAAAGTCAGACACAATACAATGTTCTGTTTTCAAAGTAGAAGCCTATATTATCTTTAGAATCAATCTCTACAACGACAATGAAAAAAAGATATATTTTTCTTTTTTAAAAAAGATTTTATTTATTTTTAGAGAGGGGGAAGGGAAGGAAAAAGGGAAGGAGAGAAACATCCATGTGTAGTTGCCTCTCACGCGCCCTCAACTGGGGACCTGGCCTGCAACCCAGGCCTGTGCCCTGACTGGGACTCAAACCCATGACCCTCTGTTTGCAGGCCAGCACTCAGTCCACTGAGCCACACCAACCAGGGCAAGATATACTTTTCATACCATTTTGCTGGAACAAACTTTAGCTCTAGGCAGTGAAAACAGCATCTTGGAGCTGGAAAGAATCTCAAATAGCATCTAATCCAACTTTCTTTAGTATGCACATATTTCTTCTAGGAAAAGCCAACAAGCAGCTGTCCAGACTCTGTTTAAACATGTCCGGGGAGCACCGACAGCAGCACCAACCCGACAGTCTGTCTATCGGTACCTTGCTGATAAGATTAGTCCAAACCACACCCATGCCAAAGTGGTGATACCCAAACTAAACTTTTTCATGGAAAATAAAGAATGCATCACCGATCAGACATGAAACTCATGCCCAATTATCATCAATGTTAAAAATAACAGTGAGGCCTTGGTGAATTTTCAAGGATGGAGAAGCATTACTAGCGTTAACTCAACAGTAAGGATCCCAAGTGGTTTCTGAGACAGCAAAAACCAAAGGACTGACTCTTAACTAACCAATAAAAAGACAAATTCACTTTAAAAATGGGCAAAGGACTCGAAGAAACATTTCTCCAAAGAAGATACAAAAATGGTCAATCGGCACATGAATATCCTATCATTGGTCATCCGGGAAACACAGATCAGAACCATAATGAGATATCATGTCACGCCTACTAGGAAGGGTATAATTGTTAAAAAGAGAGAGAAAAAATAACAGGTGTGAGCAAGAATGTGGAAAAATTGGAACCGTCAGATGTTGCCAGTAGGAATGTAAATGGTACAGTCACTGTGGAGGTCAGCTTGGCAATTCCTTAAAAAGTTTAACATAAAGTCACCGTATTAACCCAGCAATTTCAAAATCCTAGGTATATTCCCAAAGCAATTGAAACCATATGTTCACATAAAAACATAAAAACACCTGGACACTCATGTTTATAGCATTTTGGAAATGTTATGAACATTTGACTGCTGTGACTGCTATATTAGTTATGCGTAACAGCTCCAAAGTGGAAACACTCAAAATGTCCATCCTCTGATGAATGGGCAAACGCAAAGGAGTCTGTCCATTCACTGGAATATTATCTGGCCATAAGAAGAATAAAGTAACGATCCATGGATGAAAGACCAGTCTTTAGAAAGAGAATATAGATCAGTGACTGGCTGGGGCTTGGGTGGGAATGTGAAGTGACTCCAAATGGGCACAAGGGGCCTTTCCATGGTGACAGAAATTATGAAAATTTGATTGCAGTGATGGTTACCCAATTTGGTAAATTTCCTAAAAATTCATTCAATTGCCTACGTAAAATGGGTGAATTCATGACACATTAAGTTATACATCAATAAAATGATTTTTAAAAACTTTTTACAAAACCTAGACAGAAATTCTAAATCCAAAACTGATTGTACCATTCATTGGAAGGAAAGTGAGACATGACTGCATCCACTGAGGGAAAAGCCACGCCTTTGGGATACCCGATGAGCAGGTGAGAATTGCCCTTCTATTCATGGAGGCAAAAAACCCATCAAGTTTTCTTCTCTAGAGAATCAACTCACCTTACAATGCTACTATACATAAAACAGGACTCTTCTCAAGGGGGAGTTTTAAATATACTTTCAACAGAGAAACAGGTGGTCAGTCACCTGACTGCAATCTGACAGAAATCAGTGCTTCTCAAAATACCTATAGTGAAGGACTAGATTTTCCCCCAAATCCACTCCAGACTATTATTTTAATGAAATACGATAAAAACTGTCGTACAGATGTCAAACTGTTTCTAAATCTGAAATCTCAACTCCTTGATCTATCTCACTGCAGACCAGCAGGGATCTGAGGGCTACACTCTGAGCAGCCCTGATAGGAGGCACAGTAAAGATGATGAAGGGCAGGTTGTTAGTCTTCAACCTCAACCCTTCACTTAACTGTTTATTGAGCATCCACATGCTTGATGAAGACCTCAGGACTGATCCTAGGAAATGTGTATTATGAGCAAGATTCCCTACTACTCTGCCATAAATCAGGGGTCATACTATTAAATCCATCAGAATTCAACAGAATACAGTAACTATATAATGTCAAAATAAATAATTGTTTAGTGATAGACTAGACTACTCTGGACACTAAGCATACTTTGGATACCCTGCCCTCAAAGAGCTTACATTTAAGTGGAGGAGCGAGACAACCCACCAAACAAATACATAAAAAGGTTTGTATTTTAGGTGGTGATAAGGACTATGGGAAAAATTTAAGCAGGACTAGTGGGGCAGGATGTGCGAGACTGAGTAGAGGGGGTGGGGTGGGAGCTTGCGTTGGCTGCCGTTATAAACAGGGTTGCCAAAGTGAGCCTCTTGAGAAGATAATACTGGAACAAAGAGCTGAAGGAGGTGACCGAGTGACCCCAGCAGATAACCGGGGAAAGTGTTCCAAAAAACAGCAAGCAATGAATGTGGTAGCACTTACTCTTTTCATACTCCTGTACTAGCAATGCCCAATTAACTCCAAAACCCTCCAATTAGGCCATCAGTGCTCTGATGGGGGAAATCAAATTTTAATGGTCTTTATTGCCCTAGCTCTCACTTGTTGAAGGATGAAATTGTTTAAGCTACAGTATCTTACTGTATAATACTAGACATGCTCATTTCCTCCACGGGTCTCCCCTCCCATATGCTGGATCCCATCCGTTGTATGGCCATCAAGACTATCACTGCCTATCCCACTAGAAATGTTAGTGATCCTACACACTCTCCCTCCTCCTCCACTCTTACTATATCCAGTGAGTACATCCGGTTAATTCTTTTGTACATCACTTAGTAGCTCCCAAATGGTCTTTTCTGCGGCCTTTCCTCCCAGATAATTCAAATAAAAAAATAACCTGCCTTCATTTTTGAACATGTGAATTTTAAATTCAACCTGATTTGTATACATAGCCTGTATGTTTGCATTTAAGCCAATCATTTTACACATTTCTATTCAGATTTGACACTGATAGTTTTTAAAATTTGAGTACTCTGAATGATGAAGTTCAAAAGCTGGTACTGAGGTCCAACAATGGATTTGTATTTTTTGTATTACTCAGTTCTAGCTAAACAGCTTGCATACTCCTTTTTCCTTTGTAATTCCAATTGGACATGGTATTCTTCACTTTCCATTGTGAGGTCCGCTGCTAAATGCCAGCAGCTGCCAAGTCCCACCGAGGCCTCGCCAGCGAGGGGCAGCTTTGTACTTCAGGGTCTGCAATTTGGGGCAGCACACCGTTGTACAGAGGTGCTCACTGTCTAACTGGCTATCATATGGAAAGACAGGCTCTTTGGCAGAGGGAATCCAGTCTGTCCAATTCACAGGCACAATGCATCTGAAATAAAGCGTCCTCAGCACCCTGCAGCAGAGCAGACAAGATGTGGAATCAAAAAAAGAAAACCTCAGATGTCAGTGGTAGTATTCTGGCCCTAGGTAATCTGTTTAACCTGAGCTTCTGTTTCCTCAATTTGTAAAGTGAGAATAGGGCCCACTGAGTAGTTGCAAGAGCCAGTGATAGCAAGTGAAAATGCACATGGAACGACTGATTTTTACACATGGCAAAGTGGCCCAGAGCAGGGCCGACCTCAGGGCCTCCTGAAAGTACAGGAGATTCCAAGTCAGTAAAATGGGGTGGCGAACAACTATCTACACATTATATTATCCTAAGGGTCAGATCAAGACAAGTAACTATTGTAGAGAAAGGACAAAGAATGCACGGAGATCCTCCAAGTGCCAATCGTGTATTCTTCCCAGAAGACACCGAGGGGGAAGAAGATTTTACTCACACACGGTTTCATGTTCATTTAAGCCGCAAACAATAACTTGCTTTCACCCAAGAAGTAATTAATGGCAACAGTTTGCAAACAATAGCAGTTTAGCAGGCAGTTATTTCCAGGAAAGTGTGCAAGAATCTAAGCAAGGCCTTATATGCACCTAAATCTTTTTTATTTTTAAATCCCGTAAGTTTTTTTGGGGGGTGGGGGTGGGGAGGGGGGTCGGGGGAGGAACCAGAAAGGGGAAGAGGGGAAGAAATCGGACTCGGGCTGATCAAAGAAACCGGTGCTCAGGGCACCCGCCGCGCAGACAGCACACACAGGAAGAGGAGGAGGGCGCGAGCGGAGCGGCGGCTCCCGAGCGGGGTCTGTTAATGCACAGTTCGCCCTCCACGGTTCACATCCTGCGCGGACTCCACCCAAGGCAGCCGAGCGAGGGGTGGGTGGGACCCACACTGCTTAGCAAATAACAACCCCAGAAACCGAAACAGAACCGAGTGGGGAAAACACGGCTCACCAGAAAGAGGAGTGGAGAAGGGGTGCGAGGGGGGAACCCTTCTTCTGGCTGGTGGGACACCTCTGGCCTCGCTCCGTCCCGCGGGGACCTCGTCCCCGCGGTCGCCACCAGCTAGTCCCCTCGGGCCCGTGCACGAGGGTGGCACCAGGCACAGAGCCACGCATCCCTGGGACGCGGGCGGAGGGCACGGAGTCTTCCCCCACCGAGACCCTAAAAGAGACACTGAGGGGCGGCAGCCTGGGAGAGGCGGAGGGACGGAAACTGGCCGCCGAGCGGGGCACCCGGAGACGGCGGCGGGAGCGGCGCGGGGAGCCCGATGGCGCCGGCGCCGGCGGGGACCCGCTACCTGTTGAATGAACCGGCCCGGCGGAGGCGGAGGGGAGCCAGGGCGGGGACGCCCGGAGAGCGGGTCGCGGTCCCCAGGGCAGCCTCTCCGCGGCCGAGGCGAGCTCACCGGGTGCACGCGGGGCCCCACCCCGAGCAGCCGCGGCTGCGGGCACAGGGACGAGCGGCCCCGCAGCAGCAGGGAGGCGGCCGGCGCCGGCCGCTGGTCACTCACATCTGATACTCGTCTATCGCCTCCACCAGCTGGCCCCAGGAGTCGAAGTCGGCGCCTCTCCTGAAACTGGCGCCCCAGCGCTGCAGCAGACTCCGGGTCACCTCCGACATGGCCCCTGCCCCGGCGGCGCCGGGCTCTAGGGCGCCATCCTCCCCGGGCCTGGCCCCGGCATTAACAGGGCCTGGAGAAACCGCTACGGCCGCCGCCGCCACCCGCCGAGGAGCCGCCCAAGCCCATTTGCCGCCACAGCCAAACTTTGCGGCTCCGAGGCGGCCGCCCCGCCGCGGCCCCGCCCCCGCGGCCCCGCCCCGCGTTAGGTTGAGGCCGCCCCGCTGCCCCCGCGGCCGCCCGCGCCCCTGCGGCAGCTGCCTGGGCCCCGGCGGCCGCACCGCCTCCGCGCTGCCTCCCCGGAGCCCAGACGGCAGCTCCGGGGCACGAGGGCGGGGCAGCGAGGACGGGGCCCCGGAGAGGCGTGATCGGAAGGGGCAGCGACCACGCGGCAGCCTCCGCCCCCGGCCGCCCGCCCCGCCGCCGTCATGGCCGCCGGGTCACGTGGCCCCGGCTCGGCGCAGGCCCGGTGCCCGGTCGCTCCCGCTCCGTAGCCGCCTCCCCGCCTCCCCGCCTGTCCCTCCTGCCCACCCGGACGCCGCCTCTCTTCCCGCAGGAGCGCTGCCGCCCAGGCTCCGGGAAGCCCGGTGAGTGTGTCGCTTCCCAGTCACACCCCCGCCCTGGCCGCTTCCCGGGGGTCGCGGCCGCGGGGTCCCAAGCCTTTGATTGCGCCCTTTGCACAGTCTCCGCAGGCACCCGGGGAAGGAGTCCCCGGAGCCTGTTTAATACCTTGAAACCCGGGAAAGAAAGTCCGTTCCGCCGCGCGAGTCAGTAATGTTAACAGAGCCGCGGATGCCACGGGGGCGGGCGGGCGGTCGCGGGCGCTGGGGGCTGCGGGCCGCCGCCGCGGGACGGGCGGGAGGAAGCGGCCGGTGGTAAACAGGAAGTGGGCGCGCGGAGCCGGGGTGCCGCTCAGGTGGGCTGCTCCCGGGGTCCAGGGGCTCGGGGTGGGGACCCTGATCAGTGATCGGGGCCTCCGGTGGGGGCAGGTTGGGTGGCCGCTCGATCGGGCTGCTGTACTGGGGCCGCGGAAGGTGCCCGGGCACCTGCGGGCGGGCGTGGCTTCCCTCTGCCCAGCCTCCCGGTTCCCGGAAGCTGGGGTGCCGGGTCTCCCAGGGAAAGACGCGGCGGGGAACGCAGTGCTCGGATACCCCGAACTTCGGACACGTTCCCTCCGGGAAGTAGGAGCTCGCCCCGAACGAGTGTTGCCACCAAATCGAGTGTGCCGTGTGCCGTTTTCTCTAGAAGGCTCGCTTGATGCTGTATTCGTTTCCTTAGGTTGGTAAAGGTGGTTTGCGCGGATGATGTTTCGAAGAGTTTATGTACCTGTTTTTAAAGGACTTGTTTAATGAACTTGTCCAGGTTCTCATGGAGAGCATGAGCATATTCTCTTCGTTAAATATCCGGCGCTCGCCAAAACCGGTTTTGTCTTGGATAATTAGATAGTGCAAGGGAGGTGCCCAAAGTAGTTATTTCATACGCTGTACAGCCCTCGATGTTCCGCCCCGTTATGAAAGGTGGATCGTCAGCATTGTGCCTTCAAATTAATTAAACCTACTCAGAATTCCTTGTATATTACTTCCTGGAATGTAATTGCCGTATTTAAGTTGTCAGCTAGACCTTCCTGTAAAGTCTGCGCTATCTACCTTCAAAGACTTTTAGACAAGTGACGTATACATCTTTTTTTTTTTTTTTTTAGCCTAAAAGGCATGGAACTTATTTGGGGAGAGGGTGGCATTTTACTTATGTAGTTTTTCCCCTTTTTGGTGTTAAGGATAGAAGTTATTGGTCAAGTGTAATTTTTTGAATCATGAAAATACTGATTCGCTACTGTTGGAAAGTATATTTATTCTAGAACTCATGCAATAGCCAGTCAGTTGATGCCAGCAGAATCACATAGGAAATAGAGCTCATTTAAAGCCTACATCTCTCAAACAACCTTAGCAGTCAGAATAGTAATACCATTCGAACCTCTTCTGGAAATTATGTTCATCTGGCCCTGGGCCTTTCTTACTTGCAGCTGTCCAACCAAAGTCTAGTACTTTGCGACTCAAAAGTGTAGCTTGGGGACCAGCAGTTCAGGTCCATCAACAACCCCCCCTCCCCCCGCTGTTGCATTAGAACCTACATTTTAACAAAACCCCTACCTGCAGGTGATTTTTAGGTACATTAAGGTTTAACAGTTACTGCTTCAGTGTATTTAACATTACAGTTGTTGTGGACAAATGTCCTTTTCCTTGCTCTGACCTAAACATAGACTACTATAAATAAACAAGATCAACTTACGTCAATGAAGTATTTTTTATATGTATATGTGTATATATATATGCTTTATAGATATTAAAAATGTATATGTCCTATAGTAAAGTTTTATTTTAAGAATTATTAAACTATTTACATTGCTTATTTAACTGGTATACACTTTTTTGCTTATAGGAAGCACCTGGAGAAAAATGACACATTGGTTTCACAGGAACCCATTAAAAGCCACAGCTCCTGTTTCTTTCAACTACTATGATGTAGTCACTGGTCCTGCTGCATCAAAAATTTGCAGGTAAGTTTTAGTTGATCTCAACAAGTACTGATTGAGCCACCCTTGGGTACAAGGTACTTATTTAGGTCTCATAGGCAGGACGAACGTATGTACACACTGTCACTAACCTTAGATTCCTTACAAACTTATATAAATGACACAAAGAGTTACATTGTAGATTACTTAAACATCGGCAGGGGTCAGGCCTGGGTCCTTAATTTTAGATCAGTGAGTCCCAAAGCAGCTAAGCCAATCACAGTATCATGATGTTGTGTACATTATGATAGTACAAGAGATTCCACAAAGTTGAATTGTGGGTATTATTAATTGGCTACATAGTAAATTCATTGCATTCTGACCCCAGGACCTGAGTAGCCCTCAGAGTGTTCATATAGGTAAAAGGAGTTTACATAAATTGTATAGTTTAAAACAGGGGTTGGCCAACTATGTTCAGCAGGTTTGGCTCAGTGCTTATTTTCATAAATACAGTTTTGTTGGGACACAGCCACTTCACCCCAACTTGTTTACGTACTGTCTGTGGCCACCTTTGCCTTCTGTCCTATACCACAGTACAATCAAGTATTTCCAATAGAGACTTTATGACCAGAACCCTTCAAGTATTTACTTTTGGACCCTGTATAGGAAAAGTTGGCTGATTCCTAACAGAGATAGTAAGAAGGGAGAAGACAAGTGATTTCTATCAGGAAAACCTCTGCGCTAGGGCAGCGTGACTAGAACAGAAGAGGGAGAGGCCAGAGATATTTCAGAGAAGTCCACTGTGTTAAGACTTACAATTGAAATGTGTAAGCCCCTTCTGCATGGGTTCACTGTAATGCAGCTCACTCACCTTGACTCTCTCTGTCTCCCGTAAGTGACTTGAGGTCATCCAGGGCGCGGCTGCTGGAGCTGTTTACCGACCTGAGCTGTAACCCAGAAATGATGAAGAGTGCAGCAGACTCGTATTTTTCACTTTTACAAGGTTAGGTATTATACCAACTCTGGAGTTTTCACAACATAGCTATGCAGAAGTTCCCATTTAATTCTTAGAGCTTTCCAATTTGAATAGTCTTTGAGGCTATGTTCTTTCATGTGCTTGCAATTCAAGAATGTAAGGGTGGGCCCTGGCTGGTAGCACAGTGGATAAGGCGCCGGCCTGTGAACCCAAAGGTCTCAGGTTCGATTCCCCAGCCAGGGCACATAACCAGGTTGCAAACCAGGTCTCCAGTCAGGTCTGTGACTGGAGGCAGGTGAAACACAACCATATATTGATGTCTCTCTCCCTCTCTGCCTCTCTCCCTTCCCCTCTTTCTGAAAATAATAAAATAAAATCTTTAAAAAAAAAAAAAAAGAATGTAAGGGTGGCAGTATGGTCTTTCGAGCATATTGACAATAAAATGTGTACATATTTAATATTACGTTACTTTAGGAGAATGTGTCAGGTACAGAAACAGTGAGGTGAGGAGTTTCTTTCGGGTACCTGGGAAAGTCTGAAAAATTGATCTAAATAGGATATTTGATATTTTTTCTAAAACTGAAATGTTTTGTACCTTTTTATAGGTTTCATAAATTCTTTGGACGGATCCAGCCAAGAAAGTAAGTTACGATATATTCAAAATTTCAAGTGGACCGATACATTACAAGGACAGGTTCCAAGGTAAGCAGTGCTAACAGTACCGAGTTGAAGCCATTTTTGTAACTATTTAGCCAGTGGTTAACTCAGAATCCTTGTATTTGAAGAAATAAAATATAGGTCTAATCAGCATTTCCTCTTATCAGGAAATGAATTTGAAAAATTCCACCTAAACTCCTAATATATTCTATGGAATAAAAGTAAAATGTTTCTTCTGGACCAGATTCGTTTATTTGATAATCAATACAAAATTAACTAGGATTGAATAGCCATGACTTCTGGTGACACACAAAGAGCACTTCGGGAATTGGGAACCCAAAGCTAGCTTTCAGCCTTTGCCCGCATTCAAGAGGAGCAGAAGTTCTTTTTTCCCCTGCTTTCCTTCCATGATGGATAATTCAGATGTCTTTGGTCAGTCTGTTCCTTCCTTTCTCTCCCCAGTTCCATGCCAGCTGTCAGCTACGTGTACTCTGCTCCTTAGACGTGGTACAGTAAAAGTATTTTGGGAGTGAGGCAGATTGAAATAAATGAAGGAAAAGGGGGAGTTATTCATGAGACTGAAATAAGCAAAAGTATCTTCTTATTTAAATTAGAGATGCCCACTAGATCACCAGAGGTAATTCATTTGAAAGGCGTCGTTGCTGAGAAGAAGCAGCTGTTAATAATGTGTTACATTTTTTCAGCAGGGTAAAACTGTTTTAAAGCCATTTATAGCTATCATATTTTTGTATATTATAACACATTAACCAGGGTATTTTATAAGTTACTTTTTAATAGCGTATGTTTTTAAATGTGTTTAGGATTTTACTTATTTTTAGAGAGAGGGAAAGAGAGAGGCAAAGAGGGAGAGAGACATCCATGTATGGTTGCCTTTCACCTGCCTCCAACTACAGACCTAACTGGAGACATGGCTTGCAACCTGGTTATGTGCCCTGGCTGGGAATCGAACCAGTGGCCTTTGGGTTCATAGGCAGGCGCCTTAACCACTGTGCCACCAGCCAGGACTAAATAAGTTTTTTAACTTGTTTTTAATCTAAAAAGTTTCCACGTCTCCATTCCTTTATTCTAATATTGTGTGTATAAGATAAGAGTATTCTGTTTTCTTTATCATTTGAGATAAATGAGATAATGTATAAGGAATTTCCAGGGTCGTCTTAGTGGAAATATAGTGAGTAAAAATAATAATATCTTATTTGCTTAATAATAAGCTTTTGCCACCTTTGTATCATATTTAGTGATAGAATCAGAAGGAAAGAAGATATAAAGCCCATTTTTTCTTCATAGTACGCTGATTGGCTTAGCATTCAAAATCCTCTTCAGCTTCTTTTCAGCTTAGCTTTTTGCCCTCTTTCCTCAATTGTTTTTAGAAACTATCTGCCACAATCCAGATAGTTGGGTTTCTACTCTCAGAAAAAGCTTGACACTTTTTTATGCTTTAACAGCATTTTCTCCCCTGGGATGCCTGTGGTGAGCCGTCTCTCAAGACACTGATCAATTCTAGAAATACCAGCAAGCCTTCTTTAATTAGTCTAGCCGGAAACAATCTCTCCCCTGAATCCCATTTTCTGAAAATGTGGTGTAGGAGCCACCAGCTCCAGAATTAGCTGGGTACCTGTTAGAAATGCACATCCTGGGCCCCTCCCAGATGTTCCATCTCTCTGGGGTTCAGTCCCAGGAATCTGTGTTGTTGAAGCTACTTTGTGTACAGTAACTTTTGGGAACATCTACTGGTCTTATGTTTACTCTTTTCTATGATAGGGTAGATACTGGGCCATTGTGCTGAGTCATTCATTACTCATTACATGTGTATCTTATCTCCCTGTCAGTGGGAAACGCAAGGACTGTTCATTTCTGAGTTTGCATATAGTTCTCTGTAATTTTGAGTTAGATGTACAGTAGGCCTCCTGTGGAAATGTGTTAAATAATTGATAGAAATTAATGATCATGTTTATAATTCTAGCGCCCAGCAGGATGCTGTCTTTGAATTAGCTTCCATGGGATTTAATGTAGCTCTGTGGTACACTAAATACGCGTCAAGACTGGCTGGAAAAGAAAAGTAAGTGAAAGGGAGTGGTTTACGTGTGTATGTATTATTTTTCCAATACACAAAGCTTTGTTATTAAAAAAGTGTAGGTTACGGATAAAAGGTAGCACACCAATAAGTGAAAAGTTGTTATATTTTAAGTGTTAGAATTATGGAGCCCAGTGTCAAAGGGGAAAAATTAATCTTGTCATGTGGAAGATCTTTCTATCCATTGTACTAGACTAGGAGCCGCTTGGGGAAGGTCTTTCTAAATAAAACCCTATACCATGGAAAGGAAGAAATGGAATATTTGATTATGTAAAAGTAGCATAAACATAATTTTAAAATGACAGGTGGCTCAAAAAAGGTACAGTGCTTGTTACAAATTATTTTTGTAATGCATACTCTTTAAATCAAAAAGCAGAAGACCAACAAGTTAAATGAAAGTAAGCAAAAGACAGGCAGTTCACAGGAAAAGACAGAGGCTTATAAACATGCAAAAGTTGTTTTGAGAGATTAGAGAACTGTAAAATAAAATGAGATACTTTTTATAATAGTACAAGAAGATACTAGTGATACGAAATCCACTACCAACTTCATTGCATCTGAATGTGGGAATAACATGCAGCCATTTAAAAATGATATGGAGCCCTGGTTGGTGGCACAGTGGTTAAGGTGCTGGCCTGGGAAACCAAAGGTTGCTGGTTCAATTCCCAGCCAGGGCACATAACCAGCTTGCAAGCCAGGTCTCTGGCCAGGTCCACTGCTGGAGGCAGGTGAAAGGCAGCCATACATTGATACCCTTCCCCTTCTCTAAAAAGAATAACAATCTTTTTAAAAAATAAATAAATAATGAAAATGAAGTTGCTGGAAGGAAACTTGACTTGGGGTGGTGAACAACACAATACTCAGAGGATATATTACAGAAATGTACACCTGGAACCTATATAATTTTATTAGCCAGTGTCACCCCAGTAAATTAAAAATAAATAAATAAAACTGAAGTTCAATTGTATGTACCGCTTTAAAATTATCTCTAAAAAATACAAAAATAAAGTTACCTCTAAAGTTATTTAAGCGGGCAGAGCAAGAGCAAAGCAGTGAATATTGTGTGTTTATTATGTTTCTGAAGTGTGAGCATATTTTTGCCTGTTTACGCACAGATTATCTGGAAGGAAAGATAAGAAAGCTTCTAGACAGCGTCCCATTTCATTTGTAGCCTCTGCCGTTTGGGTATTTTTCATGTGCATTTGTTATATGTCAAATTAGATTTTCTGAAAGGAAAACTAGTGGTGAGAAACATAAAATGACTAATTTGGTTTTATGATAGTGTATTAGTTGCTGGAGGTTTTTTGTTTTGTCTTGTTTTAAGATTTCATTTATGTATTTTTAGAGAGAGAGGAAGGGAGTGAACAAGAGGGAGAGTAACATCAATGTGTGGTCGCCTCTTCCATGCCCCCAAATGGGGACCTGGCCTGCAACCCAGGCATGTGCCCTGACTGGGAAGCAAGCTGGCGAACCTTTGGTTCACAGGCTGGTTGCCCAATCCACTGAGCCGCACCGGCTGGGGCCCTCCAAGAGAGATTCATTAAGAAATTCATCCTTCATGAGAGGTACTCACCCATCTCCGAGCCCACCATCACTGTCCTGAAGATCACCCCTCCCATTGTCTAAGGGAACCTCATTGCACCCAGTCACCCCAGTTTACGGAAGCCCCACCCCAGCTTAGTTGCTGGTTTTGATACAGGAATGGAATTTATCCTCTAAGGAAAGTAACCATTGTTTTTCAGCATAACAGAGGAAGAAGCAAAAGAGGTCCATCGAAGCCTAAAAATCGCAGCTGGGATTTTTAAACATTTAAAGGTAAAATAATAATAAAACATATATCTGATGCTTTAATTCTTGAATAATTTTTGTTCATTTCATGGGGGGGGGGGGGTATTTTATTTCATTATGTAAAACGTACTAGTATGGGTTCTGGTTCCCGTACGTGAAGGACCCTGTTAGTGAATGCAGCCAACTGGAGAACAGGAAGTGTCTCCACTTCAGGAAATCGTCAGTGAACTTTACAATTAGAGAAATTCAGGTTGTAATGCACCGCTTAGCCTGTCTGTTCTGAAAAGGTAGGAAACAGCACAAAAGCTGCTGGTTCTTCCCGTTTCTCATCACTGTCTGCGTGCGGCCGGGAGCCATCCTGGTCCTGCAGGATGGGGTCGCTGGGTGTGTTCTCCGTGTCTCAGCACAGGGGGGCGATCAGCACACACTTATGGTGCACAACTGCCTGAACGTGTGGAAATTAGGGGAACCTATTTCCACCGGAATCACCCTCCCTTCATTCTGATGAAACTGCCATTCCCTGGAGACCAGTGCTGGGTTTTCTTACAGGGATTAAACTGCGATCCTGTGTTAGCTGCAACTATCATGTGAACGAACAGGGCCGGCTGCCCCATGAAAGGGCACTTGGCTATCATTTCAGTGAAACGTTTTCTAAGCTAAAGATACGACTTGAATATCTAACTCATCTGTTACCCGAATTTTGCTCTTGAATTTCTTGTTGTCACCGAGGCTTATAAAAAGCTTGATAAGTTTTCGTATACAGAAGGTTTTATTCCCCGTAAGCTTCGTATTGGTTGTGC
Organism: Noctilio leporinus; assembly: GCA_004026585.1. Lineage (NCBI taxonomy): Eukaryota > Metazoa > Chordata > Mammalia > Chiroptera > Noctilionidae > Noctilio > Noctilio leporinus. The sequence continues at coordinate 277,609 of PVIW01001555.1, forward strand.
ACACATTTTGTTGGTTGGTACCCCAAATTTCTGATGCATTCCCAGACCGAATGCCCCCACTTGCGTTCCCTTCAACCCTCACCACTGGGTGAAGATGGATGTGGCTTTCCCGGTTCCCCCTGCAGGAAAGCCACATCCCGAAGCTCCTCACGCCTGCGGACAAGGGGAGAGATTTGGAGGCCCGGCTCACCGAGGCTTACATCGTGCAGTGTCGGGCGGAAGCTCAAGAAGGTAGCCCGCGTGTTGTGACGGCATTTTGTATTTTTCGAAGGAAGTCTATCTCGGTGTTTAAAAAAAAATTTTTTTTTTTTTTTTTTAATCAGAATTAGCCGGAATTGAGTTTCAGGTTTGGAAAAATTTATAATGAGAACAGTTTTTTATCTTGAGCACTTGCCCTCATTTTTAGTTAGCACGGAAAGGTTTCCCAACGTAATGGCTTTTTTTTTTAAGATTTTATTTATTATTATTATTTGTTAGAGAGAGGGGAAGGGAGAGAGGGAGAGAAACATCAATGTATGGTTGCCTTTCACCTGCCTCCTGCTACGGACCTGGCTGGAGACCTGGTTATGTGCCCTGGCTGGGAATTGAACCAGTGACCTTTGGGTTTGCAGGCTGGTGCCCTATCCACTGTGCCATCAGCCAGGGCCTAATGGCTTTTTTTAAAGGATTTTGATTTCATGCTGTTTCCAACAGCATAAAATTAAATCTACAACTCCTCCCTCCCCCCCACCCCCATATCCACCTTGCTCAGTTGTTTTCTTCCGCTATTTGTCTTGCCTTGCAACATTCACCTTTGAATGGCAGGAAATAAATGAAGACTTAGGCAGAAGCAATGAAGAAACTTCGTGGGCTTTTGTTTTACTCTTTCAGATTCCTGTGTCCTGAAAATATTTGTTTCCCCTTTTTTCGTGCTTTTTTAAAGATTTTATTTATTGCTGTCAGAGAAAGAGAGAGAAACATCAATGTGTGGTTGCCTTTCACCTGCCTCCAGCTACAGACCTGGCTGGAGACCTGGCTGGAGACCTGGCTTGCAACCTGGTTATGTGCCCTGGCTGGGAATCCAACCAGTGTGATCTTTGGGGTCGGAGGCCGGTGTCCTATCCACTGTACCACCAGCCAGGCCCACAACCTAGTCTTCGGGTTCGGAGGCCGGCACCAATTCACGGAGCCACACCAGCCAGGGCCCTGGCTAGTGATTTCTATAACCCAGCAAGCTCAGTGTTCCCTGTTTTTGTTTGTATTTCCTATACCTTACTTTTCATGTTAAAACTTTTACCAAAGTACTAAAACCCCAAATACATTGTGGGACTGTTACTTGCTGTTATAACTGAGCTTCTAGTGACTGCAAGTGAACCTAATTGTACATTCATTCTACTGTATTTTGGTCACAGTAACAATCGCTCGAGCAATTGAACTGAAGCACGCACCTGGCCTGATAGCTGCACTAGTCTACGAAACAGCCAATTTTTATCAGAAAGCTGGTAAGTGTTTAATTCTATTGTTATACTTTCAGTCTTTAGATTTTTAGATTAATCTCTTGGCTAAATAGGAAACAGGCAAGTCAAAAAGATTTTCATGTTTTTCATTGTTCAGAAGACTGGAAAAAATACTTATTTTTGTAACTTTTGTATAAAAGAAAATAAAAGCTGTTCAGAGGTAATATTGCTACATAGCTTCTAATGGAAAGAATAGCATGCTTTTTAACTGGTTATATCTAATAATTATACAGCTATTTTGCCTTTGATTTTTTTTTTTTTTTTTTTTTTGGTAACCTTATAGTGTCCTTAGAGTGAGACAAGAAACTGAAATCCAGAGAATTAATGTAACTGATCATAATTTAACGGCTACCAGGTGGGAAACTGGGACTAGAACATGGGTCTTCTCATTAGCCTATTTTTCTTTCCAGTCTTTTTAAAAAAACACATAGCATTTCTGCTAGTGAGACAGTTGGTTATTTTAGGTGCTGGATATATGATGATCAGTAGAACAGATTTACAGTCTAAGGAAGGAGACAAACATTATTACAGCTTAAAATAAAATGTTACAGAGGTAAAATAAACACTGAAAGGATCTGGGCATGCTAGAGAGGGTGTCCTACAGGAAAGTGCTGTTTTAGCCTTATTTTGAAACATAAATAAAAGTTTTCGGTTTGCCAGGAAGCGCCAACATACAGGGAGAGGAGAACATTCTGAGTATGTTCAGAGATAAAAAAGGAACTTAGCTCCTTGTGGGGCCTTTGGACAGACACTCTTGGTTGAAACAGGATGAATTAGGAGGAGAAGTTAGGAAAGTGTGCACGTGTGAGATCATGAATTGGACTTGAATTTTAAAAAGGTCCCTGTGGTTATAAGATCAGAAATGGGCATGTTGGGTGAAGGAGGCTGACTGCACCTAGCACTTAGGGAGAAATGGTTAGAGAGAATCTGAGGAAAGAAGGATGGAAAAGCCCTGACAGAGACAGTGAGGGAGGAGGCAGGAGAAGGGACAGATGTGAGATCCGTGTGGCGGGGTGGTGAGTGCACATTTCCCACGCGGTTCAGAGTGGGGCAGTGTTCCTATGTCTCTGACCAGGGTGACTAGACCACTCTTTGCGTTGCTGTGTAAGTTTTTTAATAACCAGGGAATAGTATAATTCATATTTATTTTGAAGTTAGTTTTACATCTTGTTTCTATGATTTTGTTAAACCTAAGTTACATTAACATCAAATCAAAGAAGGGCCCTGGTATTTAACCAATCTTATGTAATTTTCCAGTTATTAGAAAAGTAGATCATTTTAAGTAAAGTGAAGTTTATTTTAAAAAATGTGTAAATGCTTGCGTTTTAGGCTTGAATGGCATTCTGTTTTTAGCATCTGAACACATGAACTAAAAATCTCCCAGCAAATCAGGGTGAAATGATATTTTGCTTTTTAAAATGTAACTTTAGATCATGCTTTATCCAGTTTGGAGCCTGCGTACTCTGCCAAATGGAGGAAATACCTTCTCTTGAAAATGTGCTTCTACACAGCTTACGTAAGTGCCCATCACCCTCAGACCACAGACATGCCTGTCTTCCCAGCCCCCGAGTGCCAGGTGGGCCACCTGTGCAGGCCCCCGTCAGCACTTTACAAAGAGTGGGCTGTCCTCAGTGAGCATGCCCTGGGGTCAGTCGGTGCCGCTGGCCTTCGTGGACAAAGTGGTGGAGGGTTTAGAACTGAATTCCAGCACCAGAGTTACTGGTTCATTTAAAGGCGCTTTTGGGCTGGAACCTTCTGCATAGTTATTAAGAATTCTCTTGTTTCATTCTGTACACGGACAAAGACATTTACTAATTCTAATCTTTAGGGATAGCATGCAGTAGATCACCCGTGTTGGTGAAGAACCATCAATAAGCACTCCTAGGGAACTTCCTTTCTTACCTCTTACACCCACCAAACAAATTTATCCCTATTTATTTTGTTGGTTAGAATTTCATGTGAGAGATCATCAAAACCCTATTTCAAATCTAGGTAAATATTTTCACTTCTTTGACCTTGTAAGACCGTGTGTGTGCTGCCCTGACATTGACGTAGACGTTCAGAGACTTCAGGCTGATACCTTTCTCTTGCAACCTGTGTAAGGTTCAGTCCTCCCTCCCTGTCCCTCTTAGTCCTGACTTCTGTCCTCCCTCCCTGTCCCTCCCCATTAGCGTGATGTCCCTCCCTTACCCACGGTGCCCGATTTTAGAAACAGGTGTCAGCATCCTGGTTAAAAGGCTAGTGGGGCTCTCAGGCTGGAGGTGACTCACTCCTGACACTGGCAGAGACGGGAGGAGGCTCACTCACGTCAGTAAGCGGGAGAGGCTGCACCGCTGCCTCAGACCCTGGACAAGGGCCGCTGACACGTGAAGCAGTGGAAAGTGTCGTCTGTGGAGGGTGAGTGAAAACCTGCATCTTTTCCCAGGCTTACTGTTACCACGGTCAGACTTTGCTGGCTAGTGACAAGTGTGGTGAAGCAATCCGGTCTCTCCAGGAAGCAGAAAAATGTAAGGACTCCTGCTATTGCATCAACTCCGTTTTTAAAAACAAATGTTTTATCATAAAGAGGCGAGGCAGCTAAAAGAGATTTTGGCTGAGTTCATGAACGGAGATGGGAATGAGTGAGGTAATTGGGGAAAAGAAAAGTTTCAGAAATCTGGACTCTATAGAGGGGACCTGGCTTCTCCTTGCACTGTTAGTGGTGCTGCTGTCACACTAGTAAAGAGCAGTAAAATTCCCTGCCATCTGATTTACAGCCATTTGAGTGAAAATAATCAATAATGAGTTGTATTCAAACGCCTTTTATCCGTTTCCCATGCAGTTTATGCCAAGGCAGAAGTATTATGCAAAGAATACGGAGAAACCAAAGGCCCTGGGCCAACTGTCAAGCCTTCAGGGCACTTGTTCTTCAGGAAACTTGGCAATCTTGTGAAGAATACCCTGGAAAAGTGTCAGAGGGAAAATGGGTTCATGTGAGTGCAGCTAAGCATCATTTTAGTGACATTAATAACACAATAGGATATATGGGTAACTCTTGAAAAACACGTTTGAATTACTTGGGTGTATGTACTTATATGCAGGGTGTTTTTTTGTTTGTTTGTTTGTCTGTTTTGGTAAATGCTTGTAACTTCTCAGTCCATGGTTGGCAGAGAGGAGGATGGGCTCTATGCATTTATCTGTTTCCAAAGAGTTTATGTCAGACTGCAATTAAGAATAGCATTAATCGCCCTGGCTGGTAGCACAGTGGGTAAGGTGCCGGCCTGCGAACCCAAAGGTCGCAGGTTCAATTCCCCAGTCCGGGCACATAACCAGGTTGCAAACCAGGTCTCCAGTCAGATCTGTGGCTGGAGGCAGGTGAAAAGCAACCATACATTGATGTCTCTATGTCTTTCTCCCTCTCTGCCTCTCTCCCTTCCCCTCTTTCTAAAAATAATGAAATAAAATCTTAAAAAAAAAAAAAAAAAAAAAAAAAAGAATAGCATTAATCTTCTCTTTACATTGGGGGTAGAGTTCACTTGTGTTGGACTTAAAACTTTTTTTTTCTTTTTTTTATTTCATTATTTTTAGAAAGAGGGGAAGGGAGAGAGGCAGAGAGGGAGTTTTTATTTTATTTTACTTTATTTTATTTTTTTGGACTTAAAACTTTTATTCTGTTCCTGATGATACATAAAAGCAGATTTTAAAATTTCAACATGAATTGTTAACGTACAGCTCCCTTTCACTATCCTAATTTTCTCTTTGTTTTCCTGCCTTTTTTTTTCTGTATGATTGATATGTGTATATATAGATAGATAGCTAATAGATAGAGATACCTTCACAACTCCCTTTGCATGTTCATCTTACTCCGACTCTGGTTTTAGCACCAATAAAGCAGGGAAATTCATGTTCTGTCAGTCAGTTCTGTTGGTAAATCAGCATTATTCAAGCTATAAATCACCACCTACGTAGGTTGGTAGGTACCAATTTTTTAGAAAAGATTTTTGAAGTTCCCATTTAAAAATTATGAAGTAATTGGAAATAGGAAAATAATGTGCTGAATGTGGAAAAACTAGGGGAGTGAAGTGCAAAGAAGATGAAGTCACAGTCTTCATAATTTTAGTTCCTTCCCATACAGATGACATCTCTCCATTTTGGGAGGTCTTTCTTTTTAACTCTCAGCCATGTTACATAATTTCTTTCACGTGGGTTTTGTACATTTTTCTGTGAAATTCATTTTCATCAGGGTTTTTTTTTAGCATTCTAAATTAAGACCCCATAGCAAATATATTATGAAACAAACAACTTATTAGCACCAGGCTGCAAAATTAATCCCTGTGTTGTCCCTGTTTTACCTTTCCATCCTCCCCTTGTGTTCTGCACCTGTCCACCCTGAGCGCCTTCACTCCCTTAAACACACCTAGTTTAACTTCTGTCACTCCTCTGGGAATGTCCTGGAACCCCAGATATGAGGTGATTGCCCCCCGTCTGTGTTCTCACAGCCTCAGTCACACCTCAGCGTAGTTGACACGGCTTCTGGGCCCTCTCCCCTGCTCATCTGTAAGCACTTGTACACGAGGCAGGAAAGTCTCCTCGGTCTTGTTCATCGTTAAATTGTCTCTCTCTCTCAGGGCCTTGAACGTAATAGGTAGCCGGGTAGTTCATGAATAAATGAATAAATTGCTGTTTCCATGGCTTTTTGCAGTTACTTTCAAAAAATCCCAACAGAAGCCCCGCAGCTGGAACTCAAGGCGAATTACGGTCTCGTAGAGCCGGTACCTTTCGAATTTCCTCCTACAAGTGCCAGCTGGACCCCGGACACGCTGGCTGCCTTCGACCTCACCAAAAGGCCCAAGGACGACGGTGTACGAGATTGGGGGTGTTAATTTATGTCGATACCGCATTCCGAGTTCGCGTTTTGACGTTTTTCTTCATAGAAGTAGATGCTACATGTTTCTCTAAATGCTGACTAACTGCAGTGCTGGGTGGAATCTACTGTAGAGCTGTCTCGGGACAAGACTGCTAGGCCTTCATGGTCTCCTGATTTTCTGCCTAAATGACTGGCCTCGTTTTCAGCACGTAGCCTTGCCTTTCTTTTTTCCCATTTGTCGGAGTCTCCTTTAAGAAGAGTGTAGGAGAACGGGTCCAAGAAGAGTGCCTGTTGTGTTGGTGTTGCTATAGCAATATTCTGTTTTTGATAGAGCATAGTGCAAGGTAACTGGAAATCTGACCCGATTTCAGCATTCCATGAAATTACCCAGAGGGTAAAATAAGACTGCTTTAATTAATTGATATCTAAGTACCTTGCTGTGCTAAGTCCAGTGATGCCCTAAGAGGTAGCCTGTTACTACCCATCACTTAGTTCTCCTTCCTCAGAAAGAGTAAGGGCATCATTAGCTTGCTTTCTGCCCACTGATGCATTGCTTTCCAATTAGTATAAAATTGAATTGTTGCGTAGCTTTTGGAATAGCTCTGTTCATCTCAGCTTCATAGAAGTTAACGTAGCAGCTCTTCAAAGTCAGAGGTGGAAGGATGTAGTGTTTGTCGTCTGAATCTTAGCTGATGTTCTTACATTTCGTTTTCCCTTCTCCGCAGACCAAACCCAAACCAGAAGAAGTTGTGAAGCCCGTGAAAGAACCAGATGTCAGACCGCAGAAGGACACTGGGTGCGCCGTGTCCTAAAATGTGCACGAGTCTGCTGGAATCTGAGGAGCCCACAGACCTTCGGTTCACCCTTCTGAGAGTGATTTCTCGGAAGCCTGTAGAATAATGCAGTACACTCAGCGGGAACTGCCTTCAGTGTAGGTCTAGGTTTTTCATATACTGGGGAGATTTCTTGCTTGGTTTCCACACTCCTCTTTAACAAGGACAGCATGGGAAAGGTGTTCTTGATGTATTCGAGGGTTGCTGTCTTGCCCCCCAAACTTTGGGTAGTAATACTATATATAGGTTAATATGTTGTAGGCCAGAATCATGTGTTTTGTCTTAACAAAAAAAAAAACTTCTTTATGTTCCTTCTTCTTCCTTGATACCAGAAAAATGGCAGGAGTCTTATTTTTAACAGATATTTTCCCCTTCACCATTTTGTTCATTGTAGCACAGGCTTACGTTCTGAGTTAGTTATCTTTTCTGGTGAAAAACAGTCCCTTACAGTTAAAGATCGGGAGATTTTTATACCCAACTCAACATACAATCACATCTATAGTTTACTGATAAGTCAGTGTTGGTAGTAATGTTGGGGCTGTGGGAGAACTTCCCTTCAGGTCGCCCTGCGCTTTGTTTCCGTCTCAGTAAAACCTGCATGGCTTTTACACTTCTGATGAGTGTTTTGCTTAGAGGACAGAACTTTGCAGCAACTCATAATGTTTCTGTGTGAGGGGAGACAGAAGGAAAGGGTTTTGGACAAGGTAAATGTCGCATGATGTAAAGAAATACTTCAGACCTAAAGGGAGATGGGTTGCTTCGGATTACACTGGTAACCAATTCTTTGCTGAAGTTACAGTAAAATGCTTTCATGACCTGATCTCAGTGTACCTTGTTTTTATACGGTTTTCTAATACACTCCTAGCAGAACTGTATTGCTTTAGCCCAAAGGCCATAGCCAGAACTGAATAAAGCAAAGAGACACAGCATGTTCTCAAAAAGAGCTTGCAACATTTGGAACAGTTGAGCGTGTACGCAGACCTGGGCTGTAGTGGATGCGTAATACGTTAACAAGTCATGCATCTGTAGGTTTACCTTTTGATTATTCTCCTAAAGCATGAACTGTTTTCCTGTGATACCTGGATCGGCTCACTTCATAAAGATCGTAAGAGTAGCATATAGTGAGTGAGCGCTGTGTGTGAGGCTGAGCACTGACCTCGATGAACCCTTGAATCCACCCAGCAACTCGGAGAAATAAGTACAATCTGCATGAGATGTTGAAGTAGAAATAAACAGTTCGGTATGAAGAATAAATAGATTATACCTATCCGAAGCAGTGTTGTGTTCAAGTAAACTATTATTGAAATTGTAACTTACACTCTTGAGAAAAGGTACATAGAATCAGTGTTTTTTAAAAACATGGAAATGCTACCAAACATAATATATGGAAATACTTCTTGGTGTAAAACATTCTACGTTTGAACCTGCAGTTTCCAAGATAAGGGGAGTAATAAGGGAACAGACGTTTGTTGTCTGTAGTAAACATGTTTTAATTAAATTTCACTGCATTTCAATTATAAAATCATTTGCTATATGCCATTAACTGACAAATGTTCAATAATACTTGATGACAGCGTCTTACTCGCAGTGTAGAGCCTGTTTTTATCTTCCATACTAGTGCTTATTAAGCAAATTACTGAATGTTCGCAGCAAC
>PVIW01001556.1:0-244982 GCA_004026585.1 Noctilio leporinus
TCCACCCCCTCACGACTGCCCCCCATCCTCACCCCCATCGACACCTCTCTGCCTGCTCCTCCTCTTGGTTTTCTAAACATTGCACCAAGGAAATGGGGTGCGCACCCAGGATACTCTTTGGGGTGCATGATGGGATGAGAAAGGCTCAGCCACCCTCTCAGTCGCCTGGGAACTGGCCTGCAGGGGCCCCGCACGGGGACTTCGTCCGTGAACCAAGTCGCCCCCCTCCTCACCAGGAGCTCTCAGTTTGGCGGGAGAGGCAGGCAGACAGAGAAAGTCACTCCTTGAGGCAACATAGGCAGATACGGAGGTGGCACAGGGTCAGACAGTGAGAGGAACACCCCCCACCCCGGCCAGCGAGAAAGGGACCCTGATTAGACTACAGTGACCCAGTAACAGGCTCGAGCAAAATTCCAGGACACCGGGGGCTCGAGTAATGAGGCAGGGAAGCGGGGCGGGCTGAGGGCCTGCACCCTTGTCCAGGGACCTGGGAGAGCCGGTCCGCTCTGGGCCCTTGGGGATGGGCTGGAGGAGGAGACTGGGATAAGGATCCTGGGTCAGGGCTGTGCGGAAGGCGAGGAGGGAAGGAAGCAGAGAGCCAGGGAGGTCAGGGGCCTGAGTGAAGAGAGTTGAGGCATTCAGCAACATCACCAAGCCCTTACCACGTACCAGGATCCACTATGTCTTCTGTAACCCTCACAACCACCCCAGCTAGCCCGGAGCCCCTTCCACCCACCCCTCCATCCATCCAGCAACTGAAGGCACAGTTGCCGGCGCCCGGCTTGGCCTTGCACGCGGCAGGAATCCGTCCGCCCAGTTCGTGCTCTAGACTGTAGGTGGCGCCCTCCAGCCCAGGGGCCGTTTGTGCCCCGGCTGGTAAGCCCACTGTTTAGTAAATAAACCTTGCCACTGTTAGGCCACCACAGTAGAATAAAATAGTTGCAACAGACCATGTGGCCCACAGAGCTAGAAAGACTTACTCCTGGGCCATTTACAGAGAAAGTTTGATACCCTTTGATGGGAGGAAGCATAAAATAAACAAGTAGAAAAGCCAAACAAATACTCTTGCCACTTGAGATAAGAGAATCTGTGGGAGAGCTTTCTGGAGTGATGGGAAACCTGACAGATAAAAAGGGGCCAGTCAGGCAGAGGAACAAACAGCAAGTGCAAAGGCCCTGAGGTCCCCAGTTGGGATGAGCTTTTTTTTTTTTTTTTTTTAAAAAGGGACAGCAAGGAGGGAAGTGTGGCAGAGCTGAGCAGCCAAAGGGAGAGAGGTGCCAGACAGCCTGTGCAGAAGGATCAAGGGGGTATTTTTGGCCGGAGAGAGAGGCTGGATGGATCTTAAAAGCCATGAAGAGCCACCAGAAGGAGTTTGATCCATCCCTTATTCACTCAATAAACATCTGTGGAATCTTCCTTAGGAATAGGAGAGAAGTTTAGGGAGGGCCATGACTGCCCTTGGTCACACAGCAGAGGCGATGAGGACCCAGTCTTCCGGGTTCAGACAGAACCCAAGGGGACTGTGTGGATTTTTGGTCCCCCCCGTCTCTCCTTTTTGCAACCGTCCACACCACCTTCCATTTTCATCTCATTACCAGCCCCTCCCCACCCCCATCCCACTCCTCTCCCTGCCTGCACCCAGTCCTGTTCCCACCCTAACCCTCCCCCACCCCGGGTCTGGATGGGCCCTTTAGAATTAAGGGGCAGAGGGAGTGGGAGGGTTTGGAAATGTGGGGTGCGGGGAGGACTGGAGGGGGCGTGGGAGGTCTGCTTCTCTTGCCTCTGATGCCAAAATCCATTCATTGAACTCAAATAATGGCTGGAGCTGATGGGGCTGACTGAACCCGGAGCCCGCATTCCTTACTTCCCCTTCCTCTCCTTCCTCCACGACCCTCCCTCCACTGTCGCTCTCCTTCCTCCCAAGACCCCTCCTCCCGGCCTGTCCTCTACCTGGTGCCTCATAACCTCTCCCTCCTCCGTCTTCCCTCCTCTTCCCTACCAGCCACCTGGGTCTAACACCTGACACCTGTTCCCCTGTCCTCCCCAGCCTCCTCCCTCCTCCCCTCCCCTTTCCTCTCCCCCCCTTCCCTCTCCTCCCCCCTCCCCCCAGCCACCCTGGAAGCTCCTTCCATATTTGATGTCTCTGGCCGCCCCCCCATTTCACTGCTCCCCTTCCCCGGAAAACACCAGAGAGGAGGAAGAGATCCGGCGTTTCTCCGACCCCCAACAGTGAAGCTGTGTTGGGGGGGTTCCCCGTGGCCACCCCCCACCCCCGCCATGACTCTGTGTATTTCTGTCCCCAGCTCTTGTCACCGCCTGAGACCTCGTGAGACCCTCCGTCCCCCCCTGTCCCTTCCCCCCAGGTTAGCAACGGGAAATGGCTGGGAAGGGGTGTCCCCGAGATAGCGGGCTTCCGACCCCTCAGGCGCACTCTTGTGGCCACCACACGGTGGTCCAGACAGACCCCTGGGCACCGCTCAGAAAGGCCCCAGAGGCGGGCAGGACTCTTTTAAAGACCTTCCTAAGCTGCCAAGAAACCACGCTCCCGGCCTTAGGCGCTGGCAGAACGTCCCACCAGGAGGCTCCCATTCAAAGGTTTCCAACCCCTAAGCTCGGCCACCAGGACCCTCAGGGGAGCCGCGGCCCTCAGACTGCCCTGGAGCTCTGCTCGTCCCCAGGGTCACTGCAGGCTTTGTCTGGAACACTCAGCCCCTCACGGACCCCTCTCCTCCTTCCTCTACATCTAGGTTGGCCCCCAGCGCCCCACAGCCCGGCCAGCTCCCTCCTGAGCCCTCCCCACGCTGCTCCCCTACATGCCTCCCCCTGAGCTCCCGCCGCCCCTGCCCCTGCTGCCACCATCCGCCTTGCTGCCCCTCCACCTTTTTGCCTCAGATGAGGGGGCCAATGCGGGCAGGGGAGGGGCCGGGCGGGCTGCGTGGGGAAGGGGTGGGGGAGGCTCGGTGGGCGCCACCCTGCCTCCTAACCCTGAGTCTCTCCCCCTCCCCATGTCTGAACCTTCCTCCGTGATGCGACTGACTGTCCGATTTGTTCACTTCTCTCTCTCTCCGTCTCCTTGGTCCGCCTCTGCCCCGCTGTCTTCCCGTGTCCCGGTGTCTCTCTCCGTCTCTGTCTCTTGCTTTTCCCGGCTCCGTCTCTCTCTCCACCTGGAATCCCTTCTGCCTGTTTCTCTCCTGCCCCCTCCCTCTGTTTCGGGGTCTCTCTGTCTGCGGGACCCTCCCCCCTGCACCCCACTCCCTGCTTCCTCCCCGTGTTTCCGCCCCCCCCCCCGCCCCCCAGGTTACGAGAAATCCCGCAGCCTGAGCAGCATCGCGGGCCTGAGCGGGGTGTCCCTGCGCCTCGCGCCCCTTGCCACTCCCCCTGGCTCCCCCAGGGCCGCCCGCCGCGCCCCCCCAACCCTGCCCTCCATCCTCTAGCGCTCCCCTCCCCCCCGTGGGGGGACTCGGGGGTGACAGGGAAGAAGGTCAAAGGAGCCGGGGGTGGGGTGGGGCTGGGGTAAAGTGTTTTTTTTAAAAAAAAAATCAAAAAGTCATTAATAATATGCAACGGAGACGATCACGCCAGCAGACACCCCCGGGCCCTCCACCCCGACCTGGGCCCCAGGATGGAGGGGGAGGGGCCGAAGCCCACGCCCCTCGGCTCTCCGCCGCGACCCCCAAATAAAGCCTTCTCAGGTCTCCATGAGCCATAGGACATCCCCTCCCATCCACTCGTGTAAATACGTCCAAATTATGCCGGTTCCATTCGGGGCCCCTCCCCCCTTCTCTGCATGCCTCCTCCCACCCGGGCCCCTCCCCCCACGACTCAGCAGCAAGCGGGGGGCTGCATGCCGCGCGGTTGAGGGAAGGGGGCGCTCTGGGAAGCGGTGGGGACCGCAAGGGGCTCGCGCTGGCCTTCACGCCACGGGGGGGTTTCCTAGCCTCCTACCCTTCACCCCAGGAGGGCAACCATCACGCACCGATTTTTAAAAGAAAATAATTATCGACAACGTGGGGGAAGGAGGAACAGGGACCCGAGCCGCAAACGGGAGCTGAGCTCAGGGGGTGGGGGGGGGAGGGGGCTGTGCACAGCTTCTCCCTCAGCCTGGAGGAGGGTCCCTCGGTGAACTGCAACCTCCCCCCGCCCCCGCCCCCATCTGCTCGCCAATGTTCGCGCTGCATGGACTAAGACCCCTGGGGTGGTCTGGCCCTAGCACACAAAATTCCCCCACACGCCCTCCAGATTCCCAGGACATGAGACCTGCACCCAGGATTCCTCCTACTGACCCTGGCACCCCACACCCTCCCCCCCAAACCTCTACACACTCCTGGAACTTAACCCCTGCGCGCAGATGCTGTCCCCCTGCCGCCGCCCACTCCCTGGACTGCATCCCAGCACCTCTCAGTCCTCCAAGAGGTGGCCCAGCCCTGCAACTCACTTTCAGCCTTTGGGATGCTCCAAAACCGTCCCCCCGTCCCGGACCTTTCCTGGACACCCCCAAATCCTCAGGCCTCAAACCACCAGACACCCCAAACTCTCCAGCATCAAACATCCACCTCAGGTTCCCCTGCCGCTAGAATTCCCCAGATGGGCCCAACCTGTCTGCAATTCCAGGGAACCTGACCCTTCCAGGGCACCCCCTTTCTTATGCCCAACCCTGTCACCCCCAACAGCATCTCCTCCTAAATGGTACCCCAAGGGTACCCTCTTCGTAGACACCACAGTCTCCCAGAGGGTCATGCTTGTGCCTCCGCTGAGGAGCTGAGGTTTTAGCGCGGGGACAAAACACTTGCAAGATTTTGTCTTTCTTGGTACTTCACACCTAGGCTGGTAAGTCCAGACACTACCGCTTGGCCAGAACACCGTTTATTTAGGTTAGAAGTGTCTCCATTTAAAGTAGAGACTGTGCCCGAATGCACGGACACTGGCATAGCAGAAGCTTAGGAAATGTCACCTCTCCACTCGGGCTGGCGCCCCGGGCCGGCGTTCCTCGCCGCCCCACGCCCGCGGGGGGAAAATCACTTCTCATCTCCCATCCTGGCTCAAGGATGCGCTACCTCCCCCAAGCCCGGAGACCACACCGGTCCCAGAATCCTTAGAGGACCCCCCCCCCATTTTGAAGCTGGGGGTCCACAGAATTAGCAACCTTCCTCCCTCTGCTCCCACAGCCTCAGGAACCCCACCCCCCAATTCCCCACCCGAGGGTTGGGGAGGGCGTCACTGAGCACGATTCTTGATGCAATGATTCCTATGCAAGGGGCATTTTGAGCACCTCCCATCCTTCCCTCGGACCCTAAACCCTGGCAAATCAGGGCTGAGGGGTGGGGCAGGTTCTGCGGGGGGAGCGGGGCGGAGCAAAGGGCTAGGGGCTCCAGATACCAGGGTATGGGGGTGGGGATTGATTATATTGCCAAAGGGTTTATCTTCTTTAAAAAAAAAAAAAAAAAAAAAAAGCCCCCAGATTCCCCAGACCCTCACGGAAGCCAAACGGTGCGGGGAAAGGGGGTGAGGATCTTTTCCAAAGGGTACAGACCTCTTCCCAACGTCTCCCCCCACCCTGCTCGCCCATCTGCCACACGTACCCAGCTTTTTAGTTCAGCTTTTAAAAATAACCACGGTCATTATAAGCCTCTACACAACGTGATTTTTCTCATCCCCCAAATCAATAAGCAGTGTGGGATTCGGGGAGGGAGAGAGCGAGCTCAAGTCCCGCTCCCCTTTTCCACCCCCGGCCGCCAGGGTGCCCGCAAAATACACGCATGCGCTGCATGACGCGCTCCCCACAAGCATGTCGCGCCGCTCCTGCGCTCCGGGAACGCACGGGCACGGGGCGGGGGGCGGGGCGATTGGGGAGGAATGAATGGCGGGGGTCTTCCTGAGCCCAGCGGCTCCCCCTCCCCAACACACACAGCAATAAGTTTCACTCAAATGTGGGCGGGGCGGGCCTGGCCCGTCCAAGTGTATGGGGGGGTGTGACAAGGGGGCGCTCTCAGGGACGGGGGCGGGTGTCCGGAGTCAGCGCGGGGAGGGGAGGTCTGCAAATCGTCCAACTCTGGTGCTAACGGCGGGTCTTCTCAGCCCACCCCCAGGGCAGGGAGGGAGGGGTCGGCAAGGCCCCTCCCCCAAGCCTCCCCTACGCCCACCCTGGGTGCATGAACCGCCCGATGCAGAAGCTGCCGCATGTCACCACCCCCCAAAGAAAAAAAAGTGTCATGCCCCCTTCCACCCACCCTGTCATTCCCCACCAAAATTAAAGTTTCCTTTTCATTTAAAAGTTGCGTCCTGTTTGTGCGCTGGAAAGGCTCCCGGTTGGGGCTGGGGAGCTTTGGGGGCGGACCGAGGGTTGGGTCTTCAAGAGTAGGGGTCAGATTAACGTGGCATGGGTGTGCACTTTGAGGGCCCAGACATCCCCGTGATCACCATCTCTCATCTTGCGATTTGGGGCGAGTGCCTGCCTGCACCCCTAACTGGAAAGTCCGGGTCATGTGAGCTCCTGGGCGAGGATGACTAGTCCCCCAGGGAAGGAGGGGACCAGGGTCCCGTGTGTGCTCAGGGGCTGAGGGCAGCACACTCCGAATTGCTGACTCTGAAGCCAAGTCTGCATGGGTTCAGCTTCTTGGCAGCTGTGTGTCCTTGCGTAAGTCTCTCAACCTCTCTGGGCTGGTGCCAGTCTTAAAAGGCCAGGATGGGGTGATCTAGTCATTCAGCAAACAAATGAAAGCCGACTAGGTGCCCGGCACTGTCCTAGGTGCTGGAAATCAGTAAGATCCTTGCCTCCGGTGGTTGTGCTGAGAATTGAGACAAAAGCGGGGTGTTCCGCACAGCTACATAAATGGTCACAGGCTATAACAAAGTCACTACTGTCACTGTTTTTGCAAAGGCTTGAGGGTCAGCCAGAGGTCAGGGTACAGCAAGTATCCCTTCCACCACTCACTGACGGAGGTTTGGAGTGAGCCTGATCGTGGATCTTAGCCTCAGTCTCCTCATCTGTATAATGGAGGCAATAGCTCAGAGGGAGGAGGCTGGGGAGAGGGGACATGCCCAGTACCCAGGCGATGGCCCGTCACTGGCCAGCTGTGATCAGAACCAGCAGGCTGCCCGATGTGCGGCACCAGCAGGTGGAAGGAGTCAGCGCCCATCTGGACCCATCAGAGATACCACCGCGCCCTACGCAGGAACACACACCACCCCAGCGGGGTCCAGTCGGGGCTGGAGTTTATTTCTGCCAGAGCTGGAGGCGGGAGGGTCACGGAGAGTCCTCCTGCCCCAGCGATCACACAATAGCAACCAGCAGGGAGGGCAGAGCATGGGAAGGTGGGGATGGTGCAGGCCCCTTGTCCTGCCTCTCTGGAGGACCAGAGCCTGGTGGATCCGGGAGTGGGAGGCGCAGAGGAGGAGGGCAGGGCAGCCCTGGCTGAAGGGGGCAGGGGAACCACGCTCCCTTCCGGATAAAAACCGTTAACAACCGAAGGGAGGATGGGAGCTGTATGGGGCCACAGCGTGCCAACCACACCTGAACTTCCACTCCGGGAAGAGAGCCCCATCCTTGCCTCCCTGCTCCGGGCTCCTCCGTGTTTACAGGAGGGTCTCAGGGGGCTCTCCCGGGGGGTGGGGTTGCTAAATGCTGTGGTGCCAGCAGGTGGCGCCATTTCCAAAGTGCAAGAAGCCACAGGGTGGGTTCACTGGGCCAGCACCAGCCAGGGCCAGGGAGGGAGGGGCTGGCCGCGGCTGGGAGCAGGGTGGGGTCACTGGGGCTGCGCCTCTGAGGACCCATCAGGCTCGGCGGGCTGCGGTCCAGACCCCGGTTCTGCCTCCTCCGCCTCCTCGTCTGATGCCACACCCTCCTCCAGCCGGAAGACCTGGCGCACAGTGCGCGTGGTGAAGGTAAGGGGGACACGCCTGCAGGGAGGAGGAGAGACCAGGAGACAGAGGTTAAGTGCAGGGAGAGACAGCGCGATATGGAGAGAGATCACGAGAGGGGAGAGGTGGAGGGAGATGGGCAGAGGCAAGGGTGGGGCAGAGGGACGAAGAATGAAGATGACAGAGAGACAGAGATATGGAGGGACAAAGAGACAGGGGGAAATGGGGGGACAAAGAAGGGGGATGGAGTGAGGGTGTGCACGTGCGGGGCAGCCATACCGGAGTCGGTTCCTCAAGGTGGTCACCTCCCGGTTCAAGGACTCGGCAGTCTCTGTGGCGTCATCCAGCTCGCGCTGCAGTCTCCTCCGATCTGCCTGAGCCCTGGACGCCTCTTCCTCGGCCTCCTGCACCTGCCGCTTCAGCTGCTTCACCCGAAGGTTCCCCTTTTCCATCTTGGTGGGAGCAGGGAGGCTGGGTCATGTCTCGGGATGCCATCCCCATCCTCATTCTCATTGCTCCATCTGCCCCACCACCTTATCCTTCTCTCTAGCTATTCTGGTAATGTTTCTGCTCCAAATTCACCAGGCCTATTTCCATACCCCAGGGCCTTTGTACCTGCTCTTCCTTACTCTTCAGGTCTCAATTCAAATGTCACCACCAAAGAGAGGAGTCCCCAATCCTCTGCATCTCCCTTACTCTTCACTCCCTTTTTCCTTCATAGCTTTTGTCATAATCTGTAATAATCTTTGCTTGTTTATAGGTTTCTTGTGTCTCTTTTTCTATGCCGACAGTGTGGCAAATAAAATACAGCTGAGCTTTTAAGGGCATGGCGATGCTACCTAGAGACATTCAGACCTGGGGTCCGACCTGGATCTACTAACTGCGACTTTGGTGCTGATTGTATCCTCTTTGAAAGTTTCTGTGTCCTCACGTGGGAAGTTGGGCCGGCGAGAGAACGCATGCATGTGGTTTTTAAAAAGCAGGTAGCACAGAGCTTGGGGTTCGGTAACTGCTAAAAAACTTCAGAGCATAGGCACAGCAGCGAGTGCTGGCTCAATCTCTGGCTAAATAATTGTGAGCCCATTACTTCACCCTTCTGTGCCTCCGTTTTCTCACCTGACTACAAGAGGAAAACAACAGTACGCTACTGTGGTGTTCTGATAAGGAATAAATGGGTGGCACATTATGTGTGGAGCAGAGTGCCGGACACATTGAAAGCCCTCACTAAACACTGTGTTGTTATCTTAGCCCTGGCCTGACGTCTCCTGCACTGTCTCAGCTCCTAGAAAGCTCAGCTTTCTCAGATTCCGGAATTTACGGATCGCCAAGTCACCGATTCCAGCTTTCTATGAGAGCACCAAGGCTTGAGGCCGCATCTGCACTCCCTTCCTGTCCAGTACCTGCATGTTGCCTCTTGTGATGGAAACTCCCTGCCTCCAGAGATGGCACCTGCTGCTGTTTCCTGCCTGTGGGCCCACCCTCCACCCTGCTCCCTAGTGGTGCCAGCTGCTCACCTGGTCCCTGAGCTGGTCAGCCATCCTCCGTTCCTCCTCCACCTGGAGCACCACGTCCTTCAGCCGCTTCTCAGCTCTACGCACCAGCTTGCCCGAGAGGATGCGCTCCCTGGAAAGAGGCGTGAAGGGGAGTCTGGGGAGGCGCAGGCAGGGGCTCTGGCCCTTGGCCTCATCCAGTGGCCGCTGTCCTGCTCTTGAGCTGGCCTCTTCGCTCTTTCCTACCCGTGAATGACTCTCACGGTTCACTCAGACATTGGCACCCAGGTTCTCCTCGCCAGGGTTCCTACATCCTTGGCTTCTACTAAGATGCCAAGCCTGATGAGTGTTTTTTGAGTTTTTACATTTATTTTTATCTTTTTAGTATTTTACTTATTTTTAGAGAGAGGGGAATGGAGGGAGAGAGGGAGCGAAACATTGATATGCATCTATTTCTTGTCTCTCATTGATTGGTTGCCTCTCACATGCCACCAACCGGGACCTGGTTGACAAGCCTGGCATGTGCCCTGGCTAGGAATTGAACCTGCAACCTTTTGGTTTGCAGGCTGGTGCTCAGTCCGCTGAGCCACACCAGCCAGGGTGATTTTTTTTTTTTTTTTAATATTTTATTTATTTATTTTGAGAGACAGAGGAAGGGAGGGCGAAAGAGAGGAAGAGAAACACATCAATCTGTGGTTGCCTCTTGTGCACCCCCAAGTGGGGACCTGGCCCACAACCCAGGCACGTGCCCTGACTGGGAATCGAACCGGCGACCCTTTTGATTTGCAGGCTGACATTCGATCCACTGAGTCACACTGTTCTTAAAAGTATCTCCATGTCTCCCTCAGTATTCTGTATCCTAAGAGGTCCCTCCTGCTCCACTGTATTTCCCATGATCCTTCTCTCAGGGGACTGACCCACTGATGACCAGTCCCCAGGTCAGACCACTGGGCACTGTCCTGGCTCCTTGTCTCTCTTTTGCTGCCCCTCCCTTCATCTTCTCAGTACCCAAACCCTGTCCCATTGTGCCCTGAACTCTATTCTGTCCCCTTGTCTCCGTCCTCACAGCACTAGCAAAGCAATCCAGCTGACCCTCAGGTGAGCAAAGATGCATGAGTGCGACCCACCAGGCTCAGATCAGCACATGCCAGTCTAAAGACTCATGAGCCATCATAACCAGGCGTTACCCTGGCCAGGTGGCTCAGTTGGTTGGAGTGTCACACCATAGACCAAAAGGTTGCAGGTTCAGTCCATAATCGGCACATGTAGGAGGCAACCAATTGATGTTTCTCTCTCATCTCTCTCTCTCACCCTTCCTCCCTTCCTCTCTCTCCCCAATCAATAAACGTATCCTCAGGTGAGAATTATAAAAATTACCTATTCAAAAAGATAATAAACTATTGTTGTTTTAAATGAGCTGAAGACTTAAGCAAGCATTTATTCCACAAAAGAGGATATCCAAACTGTCTGTAAGCATAGGAACATGTGTTCAATCTTATGATGCATGTTGTAAATGCTAATTTTTAAAAACATTGTTTAAAAAGATTTTATATTCTCAGAGAGAAGGGCAGGGAGGGAAGAAGAAAGGGTGAAAGACATCAATGTATGGTTGCCTTTTGTCTGCCTTCAGCTAAGGACCTGGCTGGAGACCTGGCTTGCAACCTGGTTATGTGTCCTGACTGGGAATCAAATCAGTGACCTTTGGGTTCACGGGCCAGTGCTAATCTACTGAGCTACCAGCCAGGGCTTAATTGCTAATTGAATTTATTGGGGTGATATTGGTTGTTTAAAATTACATAGTTTTCAGGGTAACAGTTGTTGTTCTAAGCCAGCAAGTATTAGGATGGTTTGTTACGCGGCAACAGCTAACTGCTACATGACTGTTGAAATCATACTCATGGTGCACATGCAGGCACTTAGAGCCCAAAGCACCTTAAACGATATAAGAAATCAGCAACCATTAAAATTAGGATGCCTTTGGGATATTTCTAAACCAAGTGTGTGATGCAACTCCCCTTCACCTCATTGACTGGAATGTTGGGGTCACCCTCCAGCTGTGCACCCCTCCCCCACCTACCTGGTCTCCTGCTCCAGCTGCTCCTCAGCCTGGGCCAGCTTAGACTCAAGGCCAGCGATGGTCATCTTCTGGCGGGCCCGGGCCCCCGCGTCCTCCTCACCTAGGCGCTCCCGGAGCTCCTGGACCTGCCGCTCCAGCTGCTGCCGCCCGCTCTCTGCCTTGGCTGAGAAGCTACGCTCAGCGGACAGCTCCGTGGTTAGTGATTCCACCTAGCAGAGAGAGAGGGACAGGATACCATGGCAGAGTCTCAGAAGGAAGGTGGCAGGTGAACAGAGGCACCTGTAATGAAGTGAGCTGATGCTTTTTAAATATTTTGTTATTTTTTAACTTTAAAAAAAATTATTTCATTCATTGTTTTTAGACAGAGGGGAAGGGAGGGAGAAAGAAAAGGAGAGAAACATCCCTGTATGGTTGCCTTTCACCTGCCTCCAGCTGGGGACCTGGCTGGAGACCCGGCTTGCAACCTGGGCATGTGCCCTGGCTGGGAATCGAACACCTGCAATGTTTTCCTTCACGGAATGATGCTCCAATAAACTAAGGCATCCATACCAGTCAGGGCCCAGCCCTGGGTTTTAACCTTTTGGATAGATTTGTGCTATTTTAATAAGTCCACAAGATGATCACAAACTTGTTTAAGTGCTAGGAAGTCCACCGCTGACTGTGAATGAGTTTATTCGAAAGGTTATCGCACTTTTTTTTTTTTTTGGCAACATGGTCATCAGGGAACCTTGTGAAAAAAGTGCTGTCCTAGAGGCCCCGGCCTCCAGAGATTCTGCTACAGCCAGGTCTGCAGTGCAGTCCACGAACGTCCTTTTTCAACATGCACCTCAGGTGGCTTGGAGGGACTGGCAGGATCATTTTGAGAAATGCCAGCTCAGTGAACAGTAGCTATTACATAGAGAACATGTAAACATACGTGTAATAATAGCCTCTGTTTATTTATTCGGCTCATCCTCCTGTCCCTAGGGTGTCCCTAAGCACAGAGACCTGAAATGATCCATCTCCAGGTCCCCGGCCTCACCCAGAATAGGAGAAAATATTTTATATAATAAGTATATAAATGAAAAGATGCTTTTCTCTGCCCGCCCAGCTCCTCCTTATGCTTGAAAACCCCAGGCAGGCCCTGGCCAGGAGGCTCAGTTGGTTAGAGCGTTGCTCTGATAGGCCCAGGCTGTGTTCTATCCTGGTCAGGGCACGCAGAAGAAGCAACCAATGAATGCATTAAAAAGCAAACAAACAGACAAAAAACCAGCCCTGGCTGATGTGGCTCAGTAGACTGAGCACCAGCCTGCAAACCAAAGGGTTGCTGGTTTGACTCCTGGTCAGAGCACATGCCTGAGTTGCAGGCCAGGTAGGTCCCCAGTTCGGGGCGCATGACAGACAACCACGTACTGATGTTTCTCTCCCTCACTTTCTCCCTCCCTTCCCCTCTCTCTAAAAATAAATAAATAAATCTTTTGCCCTGGCTGGTGTGGCTCAGTGGTTAGGCACCAGCCTGTGAACCCAAAGGTCGCTGGTTCGATTCCCAGCCAGGGCACATAACCAGGTTGCAAGCCAGGTCTCCAGCCAGGTCTCCAGCTGGAGGCAGGTGAAAAGAAACCATACATGGATGCTTTTCTCCCTTTCTTCCTCCCTCCCTGCCCTTCTCTCTGAAAATAATAAATAAAAAATATTTTAAAATTACAAGTAAATAATAAATACAATAAAATAAATCTTTAAAAAAAAACTAAACTGAAAAACTCAGCTAAATGCCCTTCTTTCCAAATTCCAAATATCTTCTTGTGACTCCTGCAGAGATCCCCCCCCCCTTTTTTTATTCTACCTTCCCCCCAGGCCCAGAATACATCTATTGTCACACATGCCACCCTAAAATGTGTCAGTGTCTGTTTCCCCAGGGAACTCTGCAGGTCCAAGACCCCCCCCTCCCCCATAGTTCATCTCTGGATTCAGCCTCATAAACCCAATGACTGGAGGCAGCGATACCTACCCGCTTCCTTGAGAACTCCTATTCAGCCTTCAAAACCCAACCCCCGCATTCCCTTTTCCTAAGGCTGCTGAGTCAGAAGACTAAGGGCCCGGTGCCAGGTTGGCAGGGGCCCGGGCTGGCACTCACCTGCAGGAGCAGCTTGCGGTAGCGGTCCCCAAGCAGCTCTGCGTTGCTCTGCTCCTCCTCCAGTTCCTCTTCCATCTGCCCCAGGCGCCCCTCCAGCTGGCGCTTCTCCTCCAGGATGGCTGCCCTAGGAGAGTGTGCCCGCGGGTGGGGGGTGAGATGGCAGGGAAGCCAGAGGAGGGCACCGAGCCCCACGTTCCCATGCGCCACTCACTTGTTAAGGCTGCCGTTGGCCACCTCATCTGCCATCTCGTCCCGTTCCTGCTGGGCCTGCCGCCTGGCACGGTCTGATGCGGCCAGTTCCTGCCATGACGGAGGTGGAGGGGGTGGTAAGCAGGGGTGGGGCGGAGGGGACACTGGGCATCACCCTCACTGCCTCTCACACCTCAAGTCTCTGGGCCTTCTCCCCCCACCCCAACGCACATGAACATGCCGTCCCTGGGTGACTTTGGTGTGAACTTCAACCTACAGACAGAGTCTCCTGAATTGGCTTCCTAGGCCCCTGGCCCCTGTCTGTCCGCCTCTTGCTGTTTGCCCCCAGGCAAACCCTCAGCACGTCCAGGGTCTTTGTCAAACCTGCTCCCCCTCCGCATTCCCTCAGTCGCAGTTGCCAGACCCCAGGTCTGTCCTTACCTCCTCTGACCCTGCACCACCCACAGCCATGCACAACCTGCCCCTTGCCTCTCTCTCCGCCTTGGTCCTTCCTCTGTGTTCGCACAGCAAGACTTGCAGCTCATCCTCTCTCCCCAGCCTCCCGGCCTCCAACTCCCTCAGTCCTGTCCATCTTCCCTAAGGCCCCAGAGCAGACCTTGCTGGTCTACAGCTCTCCCAGGCCTCCCGAATGCCCCCAGGCCTGGTTAGGTTGGGCCCCAACCCCACCCAGTCTAGGGCTCTGCCCACTCCCTCCCCCTCTCCCCTACCCGCCATAACACCCCTCCTGGCTTCACCTCCTGCAGCCGCAACACCTCCGCCTCCAGCCCTTTCAGACGCTTGTCACTCTCCCGGCTCTGGGCAAAGATCTCCTCCCGGGAGTTGCGAGACTCCTCCACCTCTCGCCACAGCTCCTTCATCTGGGCCTGGGCAGAAGGAGCAAGTGGGCAGTTAGTTCTGCCTGGTCCTGACTCGCGGGGAGGCCTCTACCCTCGCATCACCTCCTTAGTGCCCCCAGAGCATCACACACCTGGACTTCCCCCCTGGCCCCCAGCAGCTTGCTGTGTGACCTTGAACCAGCCCT
Organism: Noctilio leporinus; assembly: GCA_004026585.1. Taxonomy (NCBI): domain Eukaryota; kingdom Metazoa; phylum Chordata; class Mammalia; order Chiroptera; family Noctilionidae; genus Noctilio; species Noctilio leporinus. Next base: position 14,769 of record PVIW01001556.1, read on the forward strand.
CCCCCTCTGGGCCTCTGCTGCCTCCTCTTTAAAAAAGGAGTCCCTTAAAATTCATGTAAACTTAAAATAGTTACAATATTTGGACTGCGAAGCCCAAATCATGATGGCAAACACTGATATTTACCTTGGGCCAGGCCCTGTTTTATAGACATACTGGCTTTCATAATCGTCACAACTCCAGTTAAGAGGGGGGACTATTTTCTTCCCCAGGTGGCAGGTGGAGAAACTCAGGCACGGTGAGGTGTATAAATGGCCAGGGGTGGGTAATCGGCAGAGCCAGGACTTGAACCCAGGCTACCTTGTTCCAGAACTTGCCCTTTTCGTTGCTTTATTACCTGGCTGTCTTATTTAGAATGTGTAAAAACGACAGCATAGGGTTTTCTCTTCAGGGGTGCTTAAAATAAAGAGACATGAAACCCAAATCCCCTTTAAACCCTACTCTGTATCTTTACAGCAGAATAGTACACAGCTGTTAATAACTATGGCAGACAGCGGCCAGCTTGAGAGTAGTAGGACGATTGTCGCTGTTATTAGTATTATGTGCTTAACACTAATAGCTTTTCGGTGTAGAGGTTTCTCTGGGTGACTTTCTGGGAGGGTTCTTTCTATCCGCTGCTGCGCGATGAAAATATATTGGGAGGACAATGCTGTTTACATTGTCCACATGAAAAAGGGAAAAAGAAAGAAGTGCAATTGGTGCGAACACTAATTTAGCCTAATGTACCCAAAATGTTATTTGTATTTATAACAAAATTATTAAGATATTTTTACCTTTTTTTTGCACTAAGTCTTCAGAATCCAGTATATAATTAATTATATACATGCCCAATGGCCACATCAGGCTGGTACCCACTGTATTATTGGACGGCCCAGTTTTATGCTCTTTTCTTGTTCCTTTTTTAAAGACTTGGCTTTTTAGAGCAGTTTTAGGTTCACAGAAATATTGAGCAGAAGGTATAGAGGTTTCCCATACCCCTGTCCCAGGCTCAGCCTCCCACATCATCCGTACCTCCCACCAGAGGGAACGTTGGGCACAGTTGATGAACTACCTTGATACATTATCATCCAACTTTATTTTCCCCCCTAAACAACAAATAACCACTTTCATAATCTTTCATAATGGGAGGGGGACCCTAAGGTATTTCCATATCAAGTATTAAATAAGGTGGGGGAATTGGACTTAAACATTAAACACTTTAAATAAAAAATGTCAAAAGAACCAAGTGAGCCTTTGGGGCGTGGGTGTTTGTAAGGAAGGTGACTCCTCTGGGTGCCGCTGGTGGGGTGCAGAGGGAGGGGTCCAGGTGGTCTCGCTGGAGCGGTTGGGCCCCTCCTCCCTCCCGCCCTCGCGCAGCCGCCCGGCCTGTTTAAGCCCCGCCCACTTGAATAAGCCCCGCCCCACTTGAATAAGCCCCGCCCCTTACCTGCATCTTGCGAAGCTGCTTCACCGCCTCCTCCTTGCCCTGCCCGGCGGTGGAGACCTGGGACTTCAGCTCCTCCAGCTCGGCCTCCAGCTTCCTGCGGGCGGCCACCGCCAGAGCGCGCTGCTTGCGCTCCTCGTCCCGCTCCACTTCGGCCTCCCGCAGCTGGCGTAGGGGTGGGGGTGGGGGCGCGGCAGGGGTGAGTCAGGTCACAGAAAGCCCAGGCTCCCTTGACAGGCCGGTGCCAGCGATGTCCGCCCTGCAGCCTTTGCCCACGCCTGCAGTTCCTCCTGCCCCGCCGAAGCCCCCTGCTCTGCTCCCACCTCCCTGCTCCATGAGGCTCGCCCTATATCCGAGTTGACCTTGCCCTGCCCCTGCTCCTGCCCCTGCTCGGGGCCCTCAATGGCTCCCCAGGGCCCCCTGCGGGCAAAGGCTTGGGTTTTCACCCATGGCTGGATCAGGGGAGGTGAAAAAATATAAATAAAAAAAACACCCAGGGACCCCGCCCCCCAGCCTGGTTTATGTCTCCTCGCAGCCCTCGCAGCTCGCCCTCTGGCCTGCTGCCCATGTGGCCCCCGCGGGGTCTCTCAGAGCTGACCCGCCCCTCCACACCCCTCCCAGCTCAGCACCCCGTACATCAGCCCACAGGGCTGAAGAGGAACGGATGGGGGGTGCAGAGAGGGAGCATGATGGAACAGAGGAGGAAGCGACAGGAAAAGTAAGTAAGTGGAAGAGGGGGTGAGATTGTGGACGAAGAGGGGTGGACATGCTGGTCGGTGAGCACGTGATGCATGCATGGGGACGTGGCAGGTGCTGTGAGCCGGGGTTACTGTAGGGAATGGGGTGGGGAGCAGCAGGAGGCTGGTGGGTCAGCAGATGGGACTTGAGTAGGAACACTAGGGAGCAGATGGGCGGGTGGGACTTCCCGCCGGCTGGACGGCCGCCCGGCAGCCCCAGCTTGGCCTGCTGGTACCTGCTTGGCCAGCTGCCGCCGCCTCTCCTCCCCAGCCTCGTCCCGGCCCAGCAGGTCTCGCTCATGCTGCGCCTTGAGAGCCTGCACAGTCACTTCCAGGCGCAGCTTGGCATCTTCCGCTGCTGTCAGCTCGTCCTCCAGCTCTGTCACCTGCGTCCGCAGGTCACTGGCTGCTTGTTCTGCCACCCGGCGGGCTCGCTCCAGCTCATGAACCTGGTGGGGGAGGACAGTGAGTGCGGGGACAGCAGGTCCCTCGGACAGATCCTGACCTGTCCTGGGAGAGAGTGAGGGGACCCCATGTCCATGGGCTTATCCTAGTTCGTTCATTCATTCACTCATTCAACATTTCCTGGGCATCTGCTTACTAGGTTTCATTCTGAGTCATTGTAAAAGGTTTTATTAAGAGCCTAAGCATGATAATTCTATTCTCGGGAGCTCTTGAGAGTCCAATTCAAAGTCTGTTAGGTCAGCTGACTCTCAATCGTGGTGGGTTATTTTGGACTGTGAGTCACTTCCCGGGGACTTCACCGTCGGAAACACTGTGGAAATGGGCAAAGGTGTGACCCCAGAACTATCAGGGTTTGTTTCTTTTAGGCCCCCCACTCTATTCTTCTATTTTTTCAGTTGGGGAGGTTCCCAGACTTTTCAGGAAGGTATAAGTCATTGAAAAAACCCATACAGTCTGCGGAGCAGATCGGGGTTTGTGAATTCACAGACACGACACCTACCCCCTCGCACCTCTCTTTCATTGTCACCTCCTCAGAGAAGTGTCCCTTGACTGGTCAGATGCTGCCCATCTCCTGATACTAGGTCCCTCTTCAACTCAGCCCTAGTCACATGGTCACTTAACACGTGCTTGACTGTCCTTTTGTGCAACACCTGCCTCCCACACCGGATTGTGGCTCCACAGGGCAGGGACTGTGCCTGCCTACAACCACCGCTCAGCAATCACGGCTCAGTGACACTGTCTACTTTTAGCCCTTGGAAGTGGCCGCTGGGCTTCCCTCCTATTTGGCATCTGCCTATCAACTTTGTTCTCTTGAAGGAGTCAAAGTTCGTCTCATCAATCTCCTATTCCTCCAAAACACGTCTGTGGTCTCCCGACAAATAAGAAGCCTTAGTAGTCAGAGTATGAGTTGGATGCAGGTTTCGGTATCCCTGAGGGTTCCGGCCAAGTTTGGGGGTTCTCTGCAGGCCTGGTTAAAAGTTCCACTGCATCAAAAGCCAGGGGACTCAACTAATCATGTGTCTGTCAGTGCCTCCTGGCATTAGCCAGCTGGCCTCCGTCCCTGGGCCTGTCATAGCTGCTGCCCCACGGATATGTTTATTGGGTAAAGGAAGGAAGGTTGAAGTGGAGGGTGGGCCTTTTAGAAGGTTGGGACACTGACTGGGTGAGGGGGCCCAGGAACAGGCCCTGGAGGGATGGATAGGTCAGGGGAAGACAGAGGTCTAGGTGGCTTGGGGGTGATGTGGTGGGGTCTCCTCACACAGTGCGTGTGTGTGTGTGTGTGTATGTGTGTATGCATACTCATGTTTGGGGAGTGATCCTCCACCTGTAGGTTGCAGGAAATTCTCTTCATGTTTCCTGTCCTGGGTATCCACCCACATACACATGTGTGATGTGATTCTCATGCGAACATCAAACATGTATGTTTAACGGAAGAGTCTGCTCACGTTCCATGTACAGAACATGGGAACATGCATGTTTGGCGCGCAGCTCTCAGGCAGTGTGTGCGAACATGTGTGCTCGATGGAGGAGTCTCCCCACGGCCTGTGTGTGTACATGGACACGTGTGCCTGGTCAGCAGCTCGCTCCTATTCTACGCTGGCGCACGAACAGATAACTCGGACGACTGGGTCCCTTCCGGTTCCGCCCGGGCCCGCCCACGTGTGCCCGCAGTGGCGCTCACGCTCTTGCCGACGTCGTCCTTGCTGCTCAGCAGCGCCTCCATCTCGGCGCGCAGGGCCCGGTGCTGGCGCTCCAGCTCCTCGCGCGCTTCGCGCTCCTCCTCCCGCGCGCGGGCCAGTGACAGCGCGCGCGCCTCGCGCTCCCGGGCCTCGGCCTCCGCCCGCTCCCGCTCCTCCACCGCCCGCAGCACCGCAGCCTTTTCCTCCGCCAGGAGCTTCGGGGGTGAGGGGAACACATTAGCTGAAAGGAGTGTCCAGGGGTGGGGAGGAGGGAGCAGCCAGGGACAGACGGAGGCAGAGGCACAAGAGGGACGTAGAGAGATGCAGGTTGCAATATGTCCCAAACCAGCTCAGCTCTTGAGTGGATCAAGCGCATCAGCCTCTCAATCTAGATACCAAAGTGCCCTGGCTGCTGGGGCTCAGTGGATCGAGCACCGCCTGCGAGCTGAAGGGTCGCCGGTTCAGTTCCCAGTCAGAGCACGGGCCTGGGTTGCAGGCCAGAGTCCCTGGTTGGGAGCCGGTGAGAGGCAACCAATCAGTGCGTCTCCTGCCCATGGCTGTTTCTCTCCCTCTCCTCCTTCCCTTTCCATCTCATTAAAAAAAAAAAAAAAAATTATAAAAGGGAAAAGAAAGAAGGAAAACAAGAAAAGAAATACATACTAAACAGAGGAGAGGATGTTTCTTCCTATTGGGGTAGTGGTAAAAAAAAAATAGCATAAACATTTTATATTTTAAAAATGTACTTCAACCTTTACTGTTTTAAGACACAGTCGCTGAAGCCCTGGCTGGTGGCAGAGTGGATAAGGCCCGGGCCTGTGAACCCAAAGGTTGCTGGTTCGATTCCCAGCCAGGGCACATAACCAGGTTGCAAGCCAGGTTTCCAGTCAGGCCTGTAGCTGGAGGCAGGTGAAAGGCAACCATACATGGATGTCTCTCTCCCTCTCTGCCTTCCTCCCTCCCCACCTCTCTAAAAAAAAAAAAAAGACACAGTCACTGAAAACAATAAAACTACAATATAGGCAAAGAAAGACAGAGAGTGGGACTCAGTCAAGCGAAACATCAGCCCATGAAAACAGATCCACAGATAACCTAGTATTATTGCAGAACTACAAGTTTCAGGACAAGATGCATACATACTATGGGTGAAGAGACAGGGTTATTTCAGGAACAGATAAAACAGAACCAAACAGAAATGAAAAATACAACTGAACTCAGAAAGCCACCAGATGAAATTGAGGGCAGATTGGATGCAGAAGAAACAGTACACGCGGACACAGATCAATTGTAATTCTCTAAACAAAGCAAAGAAAGAAAAAAAATGACCACACATTGATGTCTCTCTCCCTCTCTGCCTTTCTCCCTACCCCTCTCTCTGGAAATAATAAATAAAGTCTTAAAAAAAAAAGAAAGAAAGAAAGAAAAAAATGAACACAGCTTTAATAACCCATGAGACAGCATCAGGCAGTGAAACACACACGTGTTTGGAGTCCCAGAGGAACTGGAAGAAAACCCAATGGGATCTATTTTAAAAATCTATCAGCACTAATAAGTGAGTTTAGCTAGATTGTAAGAAACAATACCAATATCCAAAAATTGATTGTATTTCTATTTCCTGGCAGTCAGAAATTGAAAGAAAAACAATACCATTTAAAATAGTATCAAACATATGAAATGCTTAGATATAAATCTGACAAAAGGTGTGAAAGATGCGCACTGAAAACCTGTGACATGCCTGAAGTAAGTCAAAGAAGATCTAGATAAATGGATTATGCTCCTAGGCCAGGAAACTCAATAATATTAAGATGTCAATTCTTCCCAAAATGACAAATAGATTCTATACAATCTCAAGTCAAGGGGATTTCTGTGGTGAAGAAATTCACAACTGATTCTAAAATACATAGGGAAATGCAAAGGACCTAGAAGAGACAAAACAACTTCAAAAAGAAAGAAAGAGCCCTGGCTGGTGGTACAGTGGATAAGGCGCCAACCTGTGAACCCAAAGGTCGCTGGTTCGATTCCCAGCCAGGGCACATAACCAGGTTGCAAGCCAGGTCTCCAACCAGCTCTGTAGCTGGAGGCGGGTGGAAGGCAACCTTACATGGATGTTTCTCTCCCTCTTCGACTCTCTCCCTTCCCCTTTCTATAAAAATAATACATAAAATCTTTTAAAAAAAGATATTTTATAAAAAGAAAGAAAGAAAAAATTAGAGAACACTACCTGATTTTCAATATCAGCAAATTAAGGGAGCCTTTTCAACACTTGGTGTTTGACCAATTGGATATCCATACAATTAAAAAAATTAACTTGAAGCCGTGATAGTACCATATATATATAACAAAATACCTCAGAGTGTAAGTGGAAAACCTAAAGCCAGAAAACTTCAAGGGAAAAAGCAGAGGAGGAAATCTTTGTGACCTTGAGCTAGGCAAAGATTTCTCTCTCAGACACAACATCAAACTCATGACCCACAAAACAACACATTAATACATGACTTTGGGGGGGAAATCAGGACAGCTATCATAGCAAAATCCATAAAATATAATACAAAATTAAATTGGACTTCATCAAAATTCAAACTTCTGCTCCTGGAAAGACTCTATTAAGAGGGTGTAAAGATAAGCCACAGACTGGATGAAAATATCTGCAAAGCTATGTATATCTGATAAAGAACTTGTGTTCAGGATATAAAATGAATTTTCAAAATTCGATAACAAAAGAAACAATCTAACTTTAAAAAAAGGGCAAAGGCTTGAGTAGACACTTCACCAAAGAAGATGTGTGGATAGAAATAAGCTTGTGAGATGCTCAACATCATAGTTCATTAGGGAAATGTGAATTAAGACTGCTACCTCCTATTAGAAAGACTAAAGTTTTATTTATAATAGCTCAAACTAGAAGGGCACATAACCAGGTTGCAAGCCAGGTCCCCAGCCAGATCTGTAGCTGGAGGCAGACGAAAGGCAACCACACATGGATGTCTCTCTCCCTCTCTGCCTCTGGCCCTTCCCCTCTCTCTAAAAATAATAAAATCTTTTTAAAAACAACAACAAACAAAAAACAAAAACAAAAACACACCACCAACCCAGGAAGCTTGGCGAACCCAAAGCAGGATACATATAAGACCCACAGCTGCACATAGAGTCAAACTGCTAAAAAAAACAAAGATAAAGAGAAAAAAAGTAAACCAGCTAGAAAAAAACATCACATGACCCATAGGGAAACAATGATTTCCATGCCTGCTAATTTTTCATCTGACACAATGGAGGCCAGAGATCATGGAACAGTCTCTCCCAAGTGCTGACAGAATAAAACCGGTTACCTGGAATTCTCTAGCCAGCGAAAATACCTTTCAAAAGTGAAGGCAAAATAGTGATGCCTCTATCTTCTCAATTAAAAAAATGAGGCACCAAGAGGGTGGAGCATTTTCCTAAGCCACACAGGCAGAAAGAGGCTGACCTGGGACTCAGCATTGCCTGGCCTTTTCTTTTTTCACTCCTCACCTGAGAATGTGCTTATTGATTTTAGAGAGAGGGGAAGGGAGAGAGAAAGAGAGGGAGAGAAACTTCAATGTGAGCGAGAAACACTGATCAGTTGCTTCTTGTTCATACCCCAGCTAGGGACTGAACCTGCAACCCAGGCACATGCCCTGGCCTGATTGAGCCTGCAACCTTTCTGTTTACGGGAGGATGCTCTAACCAACTGAGCCACAGGGACCAGGGCCAGGTGGCCTGAATGTGAATACTCTGGGGTTCTGTGATCTTCATTTCATCCTCAGATTTCCAGATGCTTAATATCCCCATTTCCTAGATGGGCACACTGAGGCTGAAAAGGACAAAGCCGCTTGCCTGAGGTACAGTGAGCCAGCAGGAGACTCGAGATGATGTGTTACTTCATTCAATCCTCACCAGCACCCTTGGGTGCACCTTGAGGACATGTTTGGGATTAAAAGGGGTGCTACCCGTAGTTATCCTGGGACAAGAGACATCAACCAGGTTGGATAGGCATCTTATCTTACAGACTCAGAGGGAAGAAGCGTATTGCCCCAGGGTCCCCCTCAAGTTCAGAGCAGAGCTGAGTGACACCACCCATCCCTGGTTGCCCCAGTGACCATGGGAAGCACGGCACTGGCACCTGGGTGTCCCAGCAGGATAGCCAAAGTGGCCCACCTGGTCAAATTTGCGCTGCTTCTTCTCCAGCATGCTCACGAGTTGCCGCTGCTGCTCCAGGTCCATGGAGACATCATCCAGCTCCTGCTGCAGCTGCCGGCGGCCCCTCTCCAGCCGCTCCACCACCTCTGTCTTCTCCACCAGGCGCTGCGACAGGGCCTCAGCCTCACGGACCGCCCGGCGCCGAGCCTCTTCTCCGGCCTCCAGTGCCCCGGCCTCCTCCTCCTGGCGCCGACGCCACTCTGAGAGCTGAGGGGGAGGACAGAAAAGGCGGGTGATGGTCATGGCTGTGACCAAGGCGTGAGCTGGTAGTGCCCCATTCCCCAGATGAGGAGACTGAGGCCTGAAGAGGGAAATAACTCACTGCACTGGGCTCTTCTGTCTCAGCGTGAGGTTGAGGTGGTGAGTTCTATGAGCCTCAGCTTCCCCAACGGGAGATTAAAATTATTCCTGCTGTGCCCCAGAAGATGAATCAGACCCGGGCTCTGTCCTGGGGATCCCCCAATCTGATGGCAAGGACTAAGTGTCATAGCTAGGGTGATGGAGGCTAAGGTAGAAGCCATGGGAGTCCTCAGGAGGGGCTCAGAATCTGTTTAGAACATTTAAGGGAGGCTTCCTGGAGGAGGCGGCATTTAAGATGGAACTAAAGGCTGCATAGGCACTTGCCAGTTGAAGGAGGGTACTTGCAGGCATGCATTTCGTACTCATTCATTCCACAGGCATTTCTCAAGGCCTCCCATACATCAGGCTCTAGGTTGGCCGATGCTGGGGACCAGATCTAACTCCAAGTCCCACTTTAAAGGAGCTCTCCATATTTGGTGGGGGACTCATGGGCCGAAAACGTTCCAGGCCAGGATGACTGGAGTGGGGACACGGGAAGAAGGAAGGGTTGTGGGAGCTGAGAAGGGGGTGGCCAGGGGCTTCCCACCATAGCGGAGCCCTGAAGCCTGGAAAGGGTTTCTCAGGGGAAGTGGGGAAGGAGACAGGAGAGGCGAACACAGCTGGAGATGGAGGAAAGACTAGAGAATGCAGGGCCTCTGGCACCCAGCTGAGAACCCTGAGCTTTGTCCAGGGAAAGCTGGGAGCCATGGGAGCGCTGGGAGCAGGGAAGGGCAGGATCAGCTCTGGGGTTAGAAAGACCGTGTGGAGGATGAGCTGCTGGAAGAGGAGAGACTGGGGCAGGGAGGCTTGAAGGGAGGCTGAGATGAGAAGCCAGGAGGCAGAGGAGGCCTGAGCAGGACTGGGGCTGTGTGGATGGAATGTAGGGGACAGACAGGAAGTCAGGGCTCTGCCCTGACAGGCCGTGGGGGCTGAGGGACAGTGGAGGTGAGACTGGCACATGCAGGCTGAGCTGTGGCTGGTTGGGCAATAGGGCCGTCTCTGCTCCAAGGAACTGGGAGGAGCAAACGGGGGCACCAAGTGTCGCTTTGAGGTCTCCCTCCAGGACTGCTCACCTGGACCTGGGCAGTCTGCAGCTCATGGCCCGCCCGCTCCCTGGCAGCCGCCTCCTCATCCAGCTGCTCCCGCAGCCCCGCCACCTCAGCCTCCAAGGCTCGCACGCGGGACCCCAAGGCCAGCTTCGCCCTGGTCTCTTCCTGCAGTAGCTCCTGTAGATGGAGGAAGGAATGGATGTCAGGGGCGGGCAGACGGGTGGGAGGGGCTGGGTGGCAGAGGGAGCTATGATCACCTGGGTGTCGTGCAGCTGGACCTCTGTGCTGCTCAGCTCCTTGCTCAGCTTGATGGCTCTGGACTCGGCCTCACTCAGCGCCCCAGACATGTTCTCGAGTTCCGCCTGTGGGAAAGGGCACCTTCCAGTGGTGCTTCCATCCAACCCGCTCCATCTTCTCCCCCACCTCCAACGCCCTACCACATGGCTAGTGGGAATGGGAATGGTGCAGCCTCTGCGGAAAACAGTCTGGCAGTTTCTCCAATGGTGAAACACAGAGTTTCCGTATTGCCTAGCAATTCTGCTCCTAACTGTGTACCCAAGAGAAGCGAGAACGTGTCCACGCAAAACAAGTACAGGGACGTTCATAGCAGCATTAATCACACACAGGTAGAAGCGACTCAAATGTCCATCAGCTGATGAATGGATAAACAGAAAGTGCTCAGGAACAAGTCTAGGCACTTGACAACTTTTGGCTCACTGGGTTCACACACCAACCCTATGAGGTTGGTACCACTATTATTCCCAGGTGAGATGAAGGAAAACTGAGGCACAGAGAGGTTAGGAAATGTGCTGAGGAACACACAGCTACAAGTGGTGGAACAGATTTGAGCCCAGGCGGGATGGCTCCAGGGCGGTGCTGTCCAAAATGGCAGCCACTAGCCATACGTGACCATGTAAACTAAAATTCAATAAAAATTAAAATCCATTTCTTCGATTGTACTTGCTACATTTCAAGTGCTCACTAGCCAAGTGGATAGCACAAATACACAATATTTCCAACACTGAGGAAATTTCTACTGGATAGTGCTGCCTAGCTCTTCCACCATCAGCCATCAAACTCTTAGTGCAGTGGCAACTGCACAGCATGGTTCCTTTTGGGCAGACTCTAGCGTCCCCCCAAAATCCATTCTCCCTTGGTCTCACTATGACCGGTTATTAACTAGGCCCATGGCTGCCTGCTAGAAACTACATTTCCCAGCGTCCCTTGTAGGGAGCTGTGGTCATGTGATTATGGTATGACCAATGGAATGCAAGCAAGGTGATGTATGCAAATTATGCCCCTCTCTAGGCTGGAGCACTATTGTGCCCACAACCCAGGTTCCACTCTGAAGATGAGGTCAAGACCCTTTGGGACTGTGGAACAATAAGGCCAAGGAAGCTGGCTTTTGGGCCACCTCATGGAGCAAGCATAGCCTCAAATGCTTACCTTGAGCCTGCTTCTTGAGAGGGAAAGACACATGTATTTTATTTAAGATGACGAATTCTGGGCTCTCTCTGTTATAGTAGCCTAATATGTACACATTTTTCATCTGTTTTCCCTTCTTGGGGATGGGGAATTGAAGTCATCCTCCCCTCTGTTCTTTTTTGCTGTTTGTATTCTCAGTAATGAACAGGTATTGGTAATTTTGTTTGAAAAAAAAAAAAACAAATAAACCATAGAACCCACTGTTCCCATAGTCGCAGAATGATGTTCTCTCACAGTTCCAGGCATTCACGCTATGTTTTTCTGATCACACCACAGATTATGAAGGCCAAAAGAGAAGTGTGGCAGGGTGAGGGGACACAGGGTCAGACAGGCTTAGGTTTGAATTTTGGCTCTGAGTGACTTTAGACAATCAACTTCACCTCCCTGGGCCTCAGTTTCCTCCTGTATCAAGTGGGAACAGTATTAGCACCGCAGTCAAAGGAGAGTCAGGAGGACCCAGTGAAATACACAGGATGTTTGGTGTATAATAACCACTCACCGAATACTGGCTAGCCATGGGTAATTATGTTGGAAGGATTGAAGGGACCAAACAGAAGATCAGAGAGAGCAGGTGTCTCCCTCAAGGTCACACAGCAGAGACCACACCTGCCCTGCTCACCTGGGCTCTCTGCAGCTTCTCGGCAGCCTCCCCTCGTGCCCGCTCCCCATCACTAGCTCGGCCCTGCATCTCCTGTAGCTGTGATTCCAGGCGGCGTCTCCGCTGCTCACTCTCCTGACGTGTGGTCTGCAGGGTGCTCAGCTCCACCCGGAGCTCAGTCAACTCAGTCTCCAGACCCATCCGGGTCTTTTCCCATGTACATTTCCCCTGGCAAGGAAGAGAAACAAGCAAAGATTTATGAATTCCTCTACTAACCAGGCCAGGCACATTCCTGCCTCAGGGCCTTTGCACTGGCTATTCCTACTGGAAGTCATTACTCACTGAGGCATATTTCTGCCTCAGGGCCTTTGCATTGGCTATTCCCTCAGGAAGTCCTCACTGTTCCTTAAACACCAATACCAAGGCATGTTCCTGCCTCAGGGCCTTTGCACTGGCTATTCTCTGCCTGGAACTCATCTCCCCTGAATATTGGGATGGCTCAACCCTCAGCTCCCTCAGTTTTTTTTTTTTTTTTTTTTTTAACTCAGATGTCACCTTCTCACACAACCCTTCCATGGCTTCTATTTAAAGTTACACTCTAGCCCTGGCTGGTGGCACAGTGGATAAGGCACCGGCCTGCAATCCCTGGGGTCACTAGTTCAATTCCCCAGCCAGGGTGCGTGGCCAGGTTGCAGGCCAGGTTTCCAGCCGGGTCCTGGCTGGGGGCAGGTGAGGGGCGACCATGCATTGATGTCTCTCTCCCTCTCTGCCTTTCTCCCTTCCCATCTCTCTGAAAAATAATAAGATCTTTTTAAAAAATCAGTAAAATAAAGTTACACTTCATGACTTAGCATCTGATCCCCCTTTCCTGTTCATCACTTCCCCATAGCATGTATTATCCCCAGTATCAATTATGAATGTGTTCATATTATCAACATTCTGCCTTTCCTGCCAAAACATGAGCTCCACAGGGAAAAGATCATTAGTTGTTTTGTCCATGGCTGGGTTCCTAGCACCACCCCTGGAACATGGTATGTACTCAATGAATGCTGAGTGAAGATGTGAGGAAAGAATCCCAGACAGATGGGCTGGCCTGGAACCTGCCAGAATACCTCCTCCAACCCAGCATCCTGCCCTCCCAGTACCCTTCCCCCACTTCTGCCTTAACCTACCCTCCGGGCCTGTTCCAACTGCTCTGCCAGCTCTCCCAGTGCCTGGGTGTGGCGCTGCCGCAGCTCCTGCACCGCCACCTCATGAACACGTGCCTCCTCCTCCAGAGCCTTCTTCAACTCTGTCACCTCCTGCTCCCTCTTGGACCTTTGATTGAAAAACAGGGGCAGGGAACTGAATTTCAGAACAGAGGCAGGGACTTTGGGGGAGCCCCCCAACAGCTTCTGTTGTGCTCCTGTTTATTGCTTCTCTACAAGGAGAAACAGAAGAGAAACACCTCCCTCTATATCTATATCCCTTAAGGAAGCTAGGCACAGATGCTGTGGGAGGAATGGGGCTTGAGGGGTGAACTCCTACTCATACTTCAAACCCCTATTTAAAAAGCCCCTTCTCTGGGGAAGACTTCTTGAATTTCCTCCCATAGAGGCAGCTTAGGCAACTTCTCTTACTATGCTACATTACTCCATCAAAGCACACTTTCCTATGGATCAGGTCTGTCCTTTGCCCAAATCTGCCTCCTCTGAGACTGGGAGTTCCTGGGGGCCACATCTGGGTCTCACTCATCTGTCCCCAGGCTGGCCCAGCACTAGCCCTCAATAAATATTGTCAAATGACAAATCTTTGTACAGATGGAGGATTCCCACCCAAGTCCCCTTTCTCGCCCCCACCCCTGCCCACACCCAGGCTGTGCCAGCCTCCCAGCAGCCCAGCCTCACCGGAGCTCCTGCTGAGCATTGGTGGAGTCCAGCGTATCCTCCAGCTCACCCCGCAGGGCCTCCAGCTCCTCGGCCAGGTCCCGCCGCTGCTTCTCCGCCTTGGCCTTGGCCACACGCTCGGCCTCCAGGTCCTCCTGAGCCTCTGCCAGTCCTGCTTGCGCCTCCCGGAGGGATTTGAGCAGCTGGGCCCGGGCCCCACCCTCCTCCTCCACCCTGGGGGCAGACAAGGACCTTGGTATTAGTTATAGGGGCAGGGATGACTTCTGCGGGTGAAGAGGCAGGATGTGAACTTTTGGGGTGGTGGTGGATCTGTCCTGGGTTCAAACCCAGCTCTGCCCTGGCCAAGCACCTCCAGGACTCAGAGCCTCAGTTTTCTGAGCTGTAAAATGGGAACAACACTAACAGCAATCCCAAGGGCACTTGCTAAGGTCCCGCCACATGCAAACCCTTTACTCTATGGTCTCACTTATGCCAAATGAGGAAACCAAGGTGCAGAGCAGGAAATGTACATGTCTGGAGCACAAGGTCTGTGAGAGGCAGAGCTGACCCCAGAGAGCTGCCTCATAACCCCTACAGGACATAGCCTCTTGCCAAGAGAGGTGAAATGGAGGGGCCGCCCTGACTGGGGGCTGTGCAAACAGGGGTTTATATCTCCTGCTGGGTCACCTGTCTAGCAAGTAACAACCTCGCTGAACAGCAGGCTCTTGGTCTGAGAGACATGGACATATCCTACTTCATAGGGTTGCCGTGAGAATGGCAATGAAATTAATGAGAATGTCGCATGACATCTCTTATCAAGAACAGGCAAGTCCCACCCTGAGTGGCGTGGCTCAGTGGGCAGGCTATCGTCCCACAAAGAGAAAGGTCGCTGGTTTGATTCCTGGTCAGGGCATATGTCAGGGTGTGTGGGAGAGGCTACCGATCAATGTTTCTCTCTCACATCGATGTTTCTCTCCCTCTCTGTCTCCCTCCCTCCCTGCTCTCTAAAAAAGAAATAAAACCTCTAGAACATGTAACAAGAATAAAGGAATCAAATAATGAAAAGTAGTAACAGACACACCCAGCATTTACCGAGGGTACAGGGTGTACCAAGTATTGTATGAGCACCTTCTTATCTAATTCCTACACTAAGCCCCATTTTACAGAGGAAGAAATGGAAGCTCCAGAGGTGATGTCGCTTAGGGGAGGTCACGTGGCCAGAAAGGGGCGGAGCCGGGATTTGAACCCCGAAGTCAAGACTCCAGGGTACGTGTTCTTAGCCACACACACACACACACACACACACGTCCCTCAGTGATTCTAAGATGTCATTTTTCCTGCAATCAAGGGCATCTCGGTTGGCATGAAGCACAGTGGATCAAAAGCATCTGAAAAACCCCGCACCATGTCTGGGACATAGAAGGTATTCAATAATCGTGAATGCTGGTCATTACAATGACTACGATGGTCAGACCGCTTCTCAAGTTATGGGGGCTCCGGGCTGCTCAGTGATGGGAGGCTGAGCGCGGGGAAGAAGAAATCGTGTTTTCTTGCTCCTATTCTGCACCTGGGACCACAGGAGATACTAGGTACCCAGGGCTTTGTTTCACCTTCCCCTTAAGCAGCTGGGCGTGGAACTCTCAATAGGGACATTTTACACACCGCACACTGAGACTCAGAGAAGGGGTGTCACGTGCATGGCTGGTGGGTGCTCTGCCCCCAGGAGGGTCTCGCTGGGATGTCCCCGCAGGCTGGCGGGCCAGGTGCAGGGCTTTGTACCCCGCCCCTCCCGCCGCCGCCTGCACCTGGCCAGGGCAGCCTGCAGCTCTTCCTCCTTGCGGCCCAGCTGGGCGCGCAGCTCCTCCAGCCGCTGCTGCTGCTCCACCATCTGCTCCTGCAGCTCCGAGCTCTCCCCGTCCAGCCGCCGCTTCAGCTTCTCCAGCTCCTGGCGGCCTTTCTCCTCCTTCCGCAGGCGGTCTGCAAACAGGGGTGGGGGCCGTGTACACCAGCTTCACACCCGCTTGCCCCACGCTGGCCTGGCAGCACCCACGGAGACCCGCGGCCCAGCGCTCGCCGCGGGTGAGGCTCAGCTCACCATCTCCCTCCTCTTTCCAGCTTTCCGGCCAGACCCTCGGTCACTGTCCCCTCCTCCTTGCTGCCAAGGACAGTCCTTGCTCCTGCTCCTGCTCTCTGCCCTGCCCTCTCCTCCTGGTCTCCCCAGCCACCCGCTACGCTTGATCCCTTCTGCTTCTGACTCTTGAGTTCATAGCAAAAGATGGAGACACAGAGACAAAAAAGTGAATGGGACAGTCAGAAAGGGAGTGACCCGCATCAAGGAAATGGCATCGACAGACAGAAGCGACCTAAGAGCCAGGAGGACACCCACTATGTCTCAAGCCTTCTTTCCTGCCCCCATTTCACAGGTACGACCACTAAGGCCCCGCGTGGCAGAGGAGGCTGGCCCCAGGTGTCCCCGGAGAGCGTGCACAGCGCCCCCACAGTTGCCCACTGCGGGCGGGCACTCACCCTCCATGTCTGCAATGGTGGCCTCGTACTTCAACCGGAGTTTATTGAGGCTCTTGATCTTCTCCTCCTCCTCCGCGGCCTGGGATGAGAACTCGGCCAGCCGCTCCTCCAGCAGCTTCCGCTCCTGAGGGGCATGCAGGTGGGGGCCGTCAGGGGCAGCCCCCCACAGCCCCCCACCGACATGTCTGCTCATGTCCATCCTCTCCTCACCCTCCTGCCCTCAACCCCTCCCTCCCTTCCGTTCTAGTCGAGGGTCTATACACCCGTCCCAGCCCACACTGGGTCATGGCTGTTAACTGCGGTATAGACCGGCTATTGGAAATACAGCACCATCCACTGACCACCACCCCCTGGGGAGCTCTGCCGATGATTCTAATCATTTATTTGCTCTTATAAACGGCATGGCAATCAACGTCTGTGGCCTCACGTGTGAGTGCTGGACCCTTGCTGCCGCCCCCAGTATGGATCGTGGACGGGCCATGTGAGCCTCCAACAGGAGCTTGTGCAAGAAGCTGGAGCCCGGCCTGCTGCCCCAGCTCCCCGTGGGTTGGGTTCCCTCACTTGGGAGAGCTGGGGAGGCACCAGCCCGCAGCTGCACTTTTCAAACCGTGAGCAGTTTTAGAAATTCATAGAGTGGGTCAGCACAACCCTTAAAAAGAAGGAAATGGAGCCCTGGCTGGTGGGGCTCAGTGGACTGAGTGTCGGCCTGTGAGCCAAAGGGTCGCTGGTTCCATTCCCGGGCAGGGCAGATGCCTGGGTTGGGGGCCAGGTCCCTGTTTGGGGGCATGTGAGAGACAACTGCACATTGATGTTTCTCTCCCTCTCTGTCTCCCTCCATTCCTCTCTCTCTAAAAATAAATAAAATCTGTTAAAAAGAACAAGAAGGAAATGGATCGGAGTACAATAGCATGGCCATGGCATCACAGGAAGGTTCTAGAACACTGTGCATCCTCGCGCTCTCCGCTCAGGCATGGATGGTCCAGGAAGCCTGAGGCCCCCCCTCTCCACAGTGCTCCGTTCGCCTCTGCTGCAGTTTATCTTTAAGTCACAAAATCGGGATTATGCCTATTTCCTACGGTGGCTCATGCAGCATCCCTTTCTCCTGCGAGGCCATGGACAGCTTCCTAGTGAGCACAAAGCCACGTCTCCTGTGCCCAGTGCAGCCCTGGCTGTGGCTGGCTAAAGGCGGTGGCAGATTCTTCAACAGGCCCTCATCCTGGGGTGGCATCTACTTCCCCACCATCTGATTCTGTGATGGCTTCAGGCTCACAGCCTGCAGGCCCAACCCAGCCCACCGCCTATTTCTATAAACAAAGTTTGACTTGGACACAGCCACGCCCATTCGATTAGGAACTGCGTGTGGCTGCCCTCGGCCACAGGGCAGAAACAAGCCATTGTGACTCGCCTTCCAGTGCAAATGTTTGCCAGCACCTGACAGACAGAATTCAATGGCAGTGATGCCAGCCACTTCTGCTTCCCTGTCCCAGGGCCCTGAGCCTCTGTGTCAGTCATCAGGCTTTCTTGTAGGGACACAGGCCACACAGAGGAGCATAGAGACTCCAGACACCCAGCCCTGGCCACCTGAGAAGTGACCACCTGAAAGGGCCACAGGCCGAGCCACAGAATGATGGGATAGAATAAAAACGGGGGTGTCTTGTGATATAGCAAGAGGTAATGATGTGTGGTAGCTGCCCAATCAATGCCTGCTTGAGTGACAGTGTGACCAAAAGGAAGGCAAGGAGAGAGAGGGTTCAGGGGAACACAGTCTGGACTGAGAGTGACAAAGGCCCTGTGGCAGGGGCAGCTGGGGACAGATGCAGAGAGGGACCCATGCACACACCAGCGTGTCCACTTCCCCTGCCCGTGGGGCCCACGGGCCACCAACCTTGCCCAGCTTGGCATTCTGGTCTTCTAAGAGTAGCACATCTTCCTGAAATTTCTTCAGCTTAGCCTCTGTCGTCACCTTCTCCAGCTGCAGCTTCTGCCGGGCTCCCTCCTCAGCCTCCAGGTGGGACTCCAGCTCCTGGCATGGGGAGAAGGGTGGGTGAGGCCCCAGGACCTGGGACTCGGGTGTGATGGGAAGGATGGGGTGTAGGGGATGGTCCACAGACCCCTGAGGTTTGGGGCTCAGACAGATCCACACTCTGGGCAAGGCTGGGAAGGATAAAACCCTTACTGATCTTTCTGTTTCACTCACCAGTGTAACAAGCATTTATTGAGCACCTATTGTGTGTCAGGCACTGTTCTAGGCACCAACGACAGAGAAACATCTTTGTCCTTGTGGAAACTACATTCTTGTGTGTGCATAGATTCTGATCAATGTAAACATGATAAATAAACATATCACATAGATGGACACTGTCCCCTATGACAGTGACCAGGCACATGTGGAGACTTTGATGTGAACCCAGAAATCATGATTCAATATTATGAGCTGCCTTGACATCTGGTAAAATTGGGAGGAACTATAGTGTCCTGACCACAAGTCCTCCTACCTGCTCTGCACCAATGAACCCTCTGGGCCACATGGACCAGGCACCGAGCCTGCTTATTCCTGCGAAGGGGAAGTCAGTGGTCTGCTGTTGGGAATGTGTCACACAAACCAATCACATCTTCCTGCGGGAACCAGGGTCACCTCACCCTCTTGTCAGTACAAAGCGTGCTCTCACAGCCACGGCTAGTTCATGCTGTTCCTGGCGGCACCCCTGCAGTGTGGTATCTGCCTCACTCAGCTTGTGAGTATTCATGACCAATCACTTGCTGTCTGTCTGTCTCAGCTGTCCAGATACTGTATGTTAGACCATCTTCCTAACAGAAGGGCTGGATCCCACCATTCCCAACCAGGGAAAAATGAGGCAGTGAAAACATTTCTGAGCCCTTGAGATTGTGGCCAACGTGAATGAGCAACTACGTCCTGCTTTATTTTATTTTACTTACTTTAAATTTAAAATAAGATACCAAGGTAATCAAACTTTTAAGAATGTTTGAAACAACCTGGGTATGTAAGTCAACTTTTTCAACTGAAGAAATGATGAAATATAAATGCAGAAGAAGGATTAGGATTGCCAATGGAAACTCAGCCTCTACATTGAGCTGTGCCTGAAATGTAAAATATACACCAGATTTCGAAGGGCCACCCCAGCGGGGCAGCCTGCCTGTGAATGCAGTAGTAGCACAAAGGTAAATGGAGCCAAGTGATGGAGAGAGACAGAGTGTTGAGGAAATCACTTCAGCACCTGGATCCAGCCAGGCCTGAAGCTTACTCATTCTGGAGTCTCCCAGTATTTAAACCAAGAAAGTGTCCTTTCTGCTTAAATCCACTTTGAGCTTTTTTCCTGCAAATTCACGGCCAAAAGAGGCATTGTTTGCAGAAGCAAAGGTGGGCGGGGTAGACAGAAGGGAGGGGGGTGGTGGCCCATGGGTTCATGGGGACCAGACCTGTATATGTTGCTGCAGCCTCTTCTTCTCATTCTGTAGCTGGCGGCTGCACTCCTCCTCCTCACCCACTCGGGCCTCCAGCTCCAACACCACCAGCTCCAGCTCCTGCTTGCGAGCTGCCAGCCGCCCCTGGGTCTCCTCCGCCTCGGCACACAGCTCTGCCTCTGCTCGGAGCTGCTCTGCCAGGCGGCCACGCTCCTCTTCCAGCTGGAGGTGGGGTGGGGTGGGAGGGCAGCCGTTAGCAGGCGGTGCTCCCAGTCAGTGGGGCCCCAGGCTCCTCCTGTCCCCTGATTTGCTTTGCTCTTTGAGGTTCAGCCCCCGAACCCATTCCTCCCCCAGGTCTCCAGCCCAAGACGACCCCACGCTCCCCTTGTCACTGAGTCAGGGCCCTGGGTGCCGCCCTCTCCCTCACTGCCCCATCAGTCCCTGGCCCTCCTTCCCCGTGACTCCCTCTGCCCTCATACCCCAACATGCTCAGGCCTTGTGCGCTCCCACCAGACACCCTCCCCAGCCTCCCCCCTAGCCTCGCAGCCTCCCGCCTCTTCCTCTCCAAACCACCCTCCAGACAGCCCCAAAGAGAGCTTTCCAGCATCGTAGGTTTCATTTAACACGCCTCTGCCCGCCCAGCAATTTAACCAAAGGGCATAATTCAGGAAAAGCAAACCACGGGCTCAATCACTCCACGCAGTTGCAACCCCTGTTTGGCCCCAGCGCGCCTTGCCTCTGACCCATCTTGTCAGGTTTCCCCAACCCTGCCTGGGCGCGGGACCCAGTGGGAAGCCACGCCCCTACCCTTAGCCACGCCCACAAACCGCGCTCCCACCTTAACCACGCCCACCAAGCCACGCCTCCTCACCTGTGCCAAGCGGATCTTCAGCTCGCCCACCTCGCGGGCACTCTGCTGCTGGAGCTCCTGCACTTTCTGCAGCTCCTGAGCCCGCTCCTGCAGCACCTCATCCTGCCGGGTTACCTGCAGCAGCGGCTTCACCTAGGGGCGGGTCAAGGTGGTGAAAAGGCTGGGAGGCCGCTTCGCTAAGCGCTCACACTGCAAATAGGGCCTGATTCCTTCGCTCCAAAGCCACATCCTCCCTGGACTAGCCGACTGACCTGGGGCAAGCACGTTGGCGAACCCATGGGGGCGAGGACAGCCCCTACCGCGCAGGGTTTTCGCCATAAAGGACGGACTTAATACTTGTGAAGAGCCTAGAACAACGTTTCTGTGTTTGCTCAATGAATCTGAGTATACAAGCAGCACCGCGTTTCTCAAAGTCCTCAGTCCCAGGGCCACGGGGAGAAATGCACCTACAAGTCGCCGCGCCCATCAATAACTGAAAGGAGAGTTTCACTGAACCACCCTCCTTCCCCTTGCTAAGTGGGACACACTCTGGTAATTCCTGTTCCGTTGCTTGGTATTTGGTTCTCAGCTTACATGATTCTTCTCTGCCTGAGTCTTTTTCTAGTCTATTATTTCCTGTTCTGCCCTAATGCATACCACTTATCGTAGCCAAAACTTTGTATTTTGTGGGATTCGTTCTTGGATGTCTGTCTACCCTCCTCTCTCCTCCCCAAACTAGGGAATGCAAACTCTTCCTTAACACGGCCAGCTAGGGAATATTTGAGTCTCCACAGTCCACCCTGTCCGTTTTAACGACTCCACTCTGCTGATGTAATGCAAAAAACAACACATGAACCAGTGGGCATTTACAAACAGGTGTCTGGCCCACGGGTGGACATGTGCCTTAGACTGCAGGTTCCATAAGGCAGGATTTTGCCTATTCTTATTCACCATTTTATCATGGTCCCCTAAAAGGGCACTGGCACATAGTAGGTGTTCAATTAACACTGGCTGAGGGCCCATAGACGGACAGCTCAGACATCCTGATGATCTGGCTCTGTCCCTCTGCTTTGGGCGGGCACGTGCACTCAGTGTGGTTCACCTGATGTGTGGCGAGTGGACTGGGCCCATGACTGCAGCCAGTGAGAATGAAACCTGAGCTCCGAGGAAGAGCCCACACTGGTGTAGCTGGGAGTCAGTCTCAGTCTGCTGGCAGCCCCACGTGGGTCAGTCTGCAGGGGACCCTCATGGGGCAATGTCCAGCAGGAGACACAGAATGTGGGAAAAACTGACCTCACTTTTTGTGCAGAAAAGGGTTAACTCAGCAGGCCTGGGTTGCTCTATCCCTGGTTATTCCAAAGAAAAAGCTGGCCCTTGTCTGGGTCCTAGGGGCAGCCACTAAGCCTTTTCAATACCTGCCTGATAAATGACTCAGTTTATCTGGGGGTTGGGGCCCCAGGGTATCAACCTGACCTCAGCAGGGGCTGGAGACTGAGTAACAAAGATCATACATGTGGGGATCAGCCATGTGTGACAGGCCCCAATGAAAACCTTGGACACTGAGGCTCGGGTGAGCCTCCCAGCAGGTGCTATCTCACATGCATGGTCACCCATCATGTCTGGAAGGTTAAAAGCTGTCTGCGTGACACCACTGGAGGAGACGCATGGAAGCTCATAGTACCTGGTCGCTCCCGAACTCTGTCCTGTGCATCTTTTTTCTTTACTGATTTAAATCTGTGTCCTTTCACTGTAATAAACTGCAACCACGAGTATAATCGTTCCTCTAATTTCTGTGAATCACTGAATCTAAAGGGGTCTTCTGGACCCCCTAACTCAGCCCTGGATCCAGCTGCACCTGAAGCTGACATGCATCTTTTATTCATGTCTGTTGGAGTTAATTTTTTTTTTTTTTTTTTTTGGTCACACGCTACCTAAAGAATCCCGATGAACAAAGGCCTAGCTCAGTGGTCCCATTTTACAGATGCAGCAAACTGAGGACCGAACAAAGGAACTCACGTGCCCCAGTAGACCTGCCCCTGAGGCCCTCCCACCCCCTTGCTGCTCAGATGCCCTCACCTTGATGAAGAGCCGCCACCACTGCCAGTGTCGCAGTTTGAGGTAGGCCGCGCAGTTCCGCTGCATCACCCTGAGCGCGCTCTGCTGCTGCTGCCGCTTCTGGAAGGCCCTGGGCGGGGGAGACAGGAGCACGGGACAGTGGGTGCTTGGTCCCTTCAGGCCCCACTCCCTTAGTAACTGAGAGCTCCCTTCACCTCGCCAACTGTTATTAAATGCCTACTGTGTGCAAACACCGTTACACAACTGCTAAATCTTAGTTGTGCACAGTTTATCTGTCCTCTGCCCTCAACCTTCTCTGCCCTGTCCTCTCCTCTGTCCCCATAGCCCTAATTCAGGCCACAGCTTCACCCACTTGCGCCCTCACTCAGCCTCCTCCCTAGTCTCCCTGCCTCCAGTCCAGGTCAACATGCTTCCAGAGAGGTCTTTCTTCACCCACCCCTCCCCTGCTCACAGCCCTCCTGCGGCTCCCTGGCACCCCGGACAAGGCCCCCGCCCCTCAGCCTGGTGTTTGGAGGCCTTTTACTTGCTGATCCCTTTTCTGCACCAGTTTCAAGAGGCAGGAGATGCCCCGGTAAAAACCCTGAAGCCCAGTGCATCTTTCCCACCCTCCTTGGTCCACCGGGGTGTCAAGCGTGAGCTGGGGGCACCCTGCTCTGCAGGGCCTCCTGGAGCATCTGTACGACCCCCATCAAAGCATGTCTTGCCCTGGACTACGTTGCTTTGTGTCTGTGTTGTCTCCCCCTCCAGACTGAAGTCCCTCAAGGGACTGGCGAGTAGGGTGACCATCTCGACCTAGTGTACATGAGGCATGTACATCATGCATCCTGGGAAACCTCCAGTCCCAGTTGGTCACCCTATGACAGAGTCTAGCTCTTCTCTGTCTCTAGCGTCACCCAGCACTGGCCTCGCTCACAGGGACAGCAGCGACTGTAGACCCAAGAAGCGTGGGCACCTGGTGGCTTCCTCACTTGGTCTCTCAGTGTTTCTACCATTTTGGGGGCTTTGACATCCTGGGCCATTTGGTCAACTCCTCCCTGCCCTGACCCTATGTCAGCGGAACCCCAGAAGACAGCATGGAGCCCCACTTGCGAGCCAGGTATCCCCGGGCAGCTGCCTGGAAGGACACGATGATGTCTGTGACCTTCAGGTCCCGCTCCTCTTCCAGCTGGGCCAGGACCCCCGCCCGGAAGAAAATCTTACTCTGTCCCACGCGGTAGAGGTTGGGATCCAGCTCTAGGGCCTGGATCTGTGAGGGGGGGGTGGATAAGGAGAAGGGACCATGAGGGGCACCCCCAGCTTGCCTCCACCCCACCTGGGATTGTGAACATGCACCCCACACACACACACACACACTCACCATCTTCTCACAGGCCTGCTTCCCATCCATAAAGCCCTTGGGGATGGCGTTGGGTGTCAGGATCTCATACCTGCAGGGGACGGGGTAGGGGTGGAGAGTTACAGCAAACCGTCACCACGGCTGGGTGCTGGGCTCAGAGTGACAAACAGCAATAACCAAAGACAAGAATGAGGACAGTAGGAAAAATGGGCATTTGATCTCAGCCACACACTGGGCTAGGAGCATGAATACCACCACCACCACCATCGGCAATAAGACCTATTTTTTGAGCCCTGACTGTTGGCTCAGTGGATAAGGCACCAGCCTGCAAACCCTAAGGTTGCTGGTTTGATTCCCAGCCAGGGCACATAACCAGGTTGCAAGCTAGGTCTCCAGCCAGGTCTGTAGCTGGAGGCAGGTGAAAGGCAACCATACATTGATGTTTCTCTCCTTTTCTTCCTTCTTTCCTGCAATTCTCTCTAAAAATTATGAATAAAATCTTTATTAAAAAACAGAGGCAGTGTAAATATATATATATATATAGTGTGTGTGTGTCTGTGTGTGAAACCTAACTTCATTGTTTTGGTAGGACAGCAATTCACTTTGACCAATGGAAATGTAGCATAAGACACGCCGCATTTCAAAGACATGGTAGGAAATAAAAAGTAGGCACAATGTCTCACCACTGATTTTTTATACCAATTACATGTTAAAATTATCCCATATCTTAGATGCAGTGGGTTAAATACAATATCTTGTCAACATTAATTTTGCCTCTTTCTTTACATTTTTAAAAAGGTTTCTTTCTTATTTATTTTTATAAAGATTCTGTTTTTTATTTTTAGAAAGAGGGAAAGGGAGGAAGGGAGATGCATATCAGTGTGGTTGCCTCTTGCATGCCCCTCGTCAAGAACCTGGCCTGCAACCCAGGCATGTACCCTGACTGGGAGTCAAACCAGCGACCCTTTGGTTTGCAGGTCGGTGCTCAATCCACTGAGCCACACCAGCCAGGGCTCCACTGCATGTTTTAAAGATATGACAATTGCAACACATTGATGACAATATGATGCACCCGTGGGTGTTTGCTCACCCATATCACAGAGGAGAAGACTGAGCCTCAGCAAACCTAAGGAACTTGCCCAGTGTCCCAGCTCAGAAGTAGCAGTGAGGCTTCAGATGCAGGTAGGGCAGCTTCCAGACCCGAGCTCCACCCCACCCCTTGCTCCACTCACCGCTGCCGGAACTCTTGGAAAAGGATGCGGTTGGGGAAGCCTTGGCGGCAGATGCGGATGCCCTCCAGAACGCCGTTACAGCGCAGCTGGTCCAGCACCAGCCGAGGCTCCAGTTTCCCAGCCTGTGGAGAGTGGGATGGATCCGAAAGGTCAGCGGCGCCTGCACAGGGGTACCACCCATGGGACTACAGCCATCAGGGGAAGCCATGAAGAATGGGCATTTGGGCAGGAAACAATGGCTGGCTATTTCATTTGGTTCTTCTGTAATTTACTGAGCACCTACTATGTGCCAGGCAGAATTCCCTACTCTGGGGGAGTTCACAGTCCAGTGGGAGAGACTGACAACAAAGGTGGAGAAGAGGCTGATAAATGGAACAGCACAGGAGAGGGGAGGGCTGAATCAGCACACCGGATAGCCTGCCAAGGTGTGGCGTGAACAAAACCCCATAAATAATTATTTTTGCAAAGAGTGATAAAAAAGGCAACAACCTAAAACAGTACAGGAGTTTCAAAGAGGCATTTCAAAAGAGATCTTTTGCCTTGCCCAACAGTCAACAATTCTGTTTCCTATGCAACCTTCTAGATCAGTTTTCCTCAACCGGTTTGACACACTTGGGACTGTGGGAAGTTTAAAACAATTAACACAACAAAAACAACAAGAAGCCCAAGAAAAACCCCAGCCCCTGTGCTACCGCCCTGGCCCAGGGTAGAATTTGAGCCACTGGGTGGTGAGACTTAATTCATGAAAACCATTAGTCTGGATCTTTTTTCCACCTCCAGCCGCTTAGGCGTATTATTTTATATCTCCGCATCCATCAAACATTTACTGAATATCCACTCTAACGTCATGTACTCTTTTAGGGTTTGGGGACTCCACGGTGAAAAGGAGATAAAAGCACCTAACTTCAGATTGTTTACGTTCAGGCAAAATGGAGTTTCTGTTAGTCCATCACTGTATAGGTTCCCTGTTTCTCAGCAATGAGGGTTCAGTGTTGCGGGAGGGAGCCATTCCTCCCCCTCTGCTCTCAGTCCTGAGTCTCCAGAATGGGTCTCATCCTGGCTCCCTACGTGGTCACCGTGCCCAGATCTGGCCAATCACAGTGACCGGTTCAGGGGCGGGCACTGAGTCATCCTGGGCCAATGAGAAGCAGCCCTGGGACTTTTGCTAGCTCTATGGAACAAGATACTCCCCTTCCCCTCGCATTGCTTAAATGGGAGATAGAAGGCTGGTCCCGCTGAGGATGCTGAGAGAGACAGAGATTCCTTCAGAGTGAAGGCGGCACAACAGGAAAAGATTCCCGATACAACTGTTGGAGCACCTGGGTCCAGCTGTATCCGAACCCAGCCGCAGAATTTTCAATGACATGAATCTACACATTCTCACTTTGCTTAGGCCACCTTTGTGGGCATTCTCACCATCAAAAGAGCCTCCAGGAATTAGCTGAAAATAGCTGGAAATTGGAGCAGATCAAATTTTATGCGGTCTTTACCGCTCGTACAAATTCAACCAGATGTTCATTGTGGGTCATTAATTGAATATCTGCATTCTGTATTAGACTGTGAGGATAAGGGCTGCCTGTGCTTCTCTCTAAGGTATCCCTAGTACCCGGCACTTAGTAGGTGCTCAGTAAAATTTGAGTCCCATGAACGAATGCATTTTCCTAGCAGAGTACTCATTTTGGGAGGGAGGCAAGTCCCTCAAGTTCACACATGCAGTCAGAGGTGAGCCTGAGACCAGTCGTGGCTCCAGCCAAGTCCAGCAGCCAGGCTATTACTGATGCCAGAGCTCCCCTTTTCCCGGGCCCAGGTCACTCACCCTCTTCTCATGGTTGGGGACGATACAGCGGACGAAGCTGGGGTTGGTGTTGCTGAGCGTGGCCATGAGGCGGCTCAGGGACTCCTTGTAGAGCTGCCCCACTGTCCGGAACATGCCCCGGCGAGGGCGACCACCTGGTGGGCCATCCCCAAGGCTGCTCACCTGCTCCAGCCCCACGATGCCCTCCACTGTGTGAAGAGGAAAACAGACGGAGGTGAGAAGGGGATCTGGGGTCACTTTGGGCAGGGAGCTGGGTTGGCTAAAGGTTAAGGATCTTACTATTTACAGGGCTTGGCACTTTACATATGAAACACCTCACACAGCCTGGTAAGGGAGGTAGTACCAGCCCCATTTGACTGAGGGGCAAACTGAGGCTCAGAAAAGAAGCAGGCAGCGCTCAAGGCCTCGCAGCTTAGAAAGTGTAGATGCAGGATGGAACCCAGGCAGCATGAGTCCTCTCAAACGCTGACCCCTGACCCCTCTTCTCCTCAAGGGCATGAACTCCATTCTCCTCACTGACACATGATGACAACATCAGCAAATGCTAATTTAGTGTGCATTTTTGCTGGGCATCGTTCAAAAAACTTTATGTACTTATTTAAAAGCCTGTGAGAATCGCTCCCATTTTACAGATGAGGAAACCGAGGCACAGAGAAGGAAAGAGGTAGTCACAAATACAGCACAGCTGCATTTGTAGGAACATGAAACAGAGTTGCATTAAAAATGCAACTCACCCTGGCTGGTGGCACAGTGGATAAGGTGCCAGCCTGCGAACCCAAACGTCGCTGGTTCAATTCTGTCAGGGCAGAACCAGGTTGCAAGCCAGGTCTCCAGCCAGGTCTGTGGCTGGAGGCAGGTGAAAGGCAACCACATATTGGTGTCTCTCTCCCTCTCTGCCCCTTCCCCTTCCCCTCTCTCTAAAAATAAGAAATAAAATCTTTTTAAAAATTCAATGATTGAATCATGCCAGATTTCTCAGGATCCTGTGACTTTGGCTGAATCTGATGTCCCTAGTGATGAGGGTCATCAGGGGTCACTGAATCACCTGCCCTTAGGCAGGACCTGGTGTATGATGAGGGCTCAGATACAGCATTTTCCTCCCAAGTTTCAAGTCCCCCTCCCACCGCCATACTTATCAAAATTATATAAGTGTTATTATAAAAATGATTCAGCCATTTAGTAAACTCTTATAGCCTTGGTAAGAACTCAGGTTCTGGGACTCAACATCCTGGGTTCAAATCCCAGCTCTGCCACTTAGCGGCTGTGTGATTTTGGGTTAGTGACTTAACCCCTCTGTGCTTCGATTTCCTCCTCTGTTTAAGGTGGGTAATAGTACTCACACCTGCCTCAGTGGGTCACTCAGAGGATTCTATGTGTTCATAACCATAAAAGGGCTTCGCACAACGCAAGGCACATAGTAGCTGCTCAATAAATGCCAGTTAGCAGTTGCACCTTTGTATTTTTACGTTTGGTTTACTTAGCAGAAGGCGCTGAGTTTGGAAACTGCTGAGGGGGCCGACAAGGAGGAATAAGAAGCGTGAGAGACTCCTTGTGGAGAAACGAGAGGACAGATGTTCCAAACCAGGTCCCGGGGCAACAGGCCCTCCCACCTTGACTGGCAAGTCTCACCCATCGATGCACAGCAGCACCCACCCCCTGGTGGAGAGATGGCAGAGCCGTGCCTCCCTGAAGATCCCGGGGGCGATGGAGAGAAGGAGCCAAGGAAAGAGAATTGCTGGAAGCCCCCGTGTTCTGGGGGTGGGGGGGTGAGGACAGATGTGGGGGGATGGCAGACAATATGGGATGCAAAGGGAGCAGTATGAAAAGAGGGAGAGAAAGTGGCAGGAAGACAAGAAAGAGGAGACGGTTATTAGTTAGCAGCACAGGGCAAGACAGCAGAAAGAGCCTGAATATGAGCCATAAATGTTTCATAAGGTCAGGGGGCTGTCCTGTTCACCTTGGTGTCCCCCCACTGAGGGCACCATTGTTGCCTGAAAGGACAAATGTCCTCTATGAGACTTAGTACTGGGGGAAAAAGATCTCTCTCTGAAGGCTGAGTGGGCCATGTTCTATTAGGTACCTTTTCCCCCAGGCTGCCAGGAAGCTCTCAGACTATGTTGTGGCTTCCCCAGCTTGTGGCGTTTGTCCCTCTGAGACTTGTCTCCTTTCCCATTTCTACTTTCCCTCCTGGAATCCTTTGAGAATCAGCCACAGACGGGGTGGGACATGTGAGGGATCGCTGGGGACATTATGTGTCCATGAATGAGGCACGGATTTTAAACAAGCAGGTTAGGCTGGGGGGGGTTTTCCGTGGGAAGGATAAGACTCTCCTGGTGGAATCTAGTTTTGTTGCTGACCATCAAACACTGCTTTTCAATCTCTCTTGTGTAAACTCAATGAGACACAACTATCAAATTATTCTGTCTCGAGTCAGCTCACAAGATCAAGGTCTCCCCAGGCCCTTTTGCTCCGTGAGTTTGTTCTGGAAACCATTCATCTTGATTATTTTGTTTTCCTGTCTGGTTGCTTCTACAACTATGTTTTTCACTTCCACCAAAGATTAAGGCAAGCCCCGGCTGGTGTGACTCAGTGGATTGAGCACCAGCCTGTGAACCAAAGGTCGCTGGTTCAATTCTGTCAGGGCACAAGCCTGGGTCCCGGGGCAGGTCCCCAGTCGAGGGCGTGCAAGAGGCAACCACACATTGATGTTTCTCTCCCTCTCTTTCTCCCTCCCTTCTCCTCTCTCTGAAAATAAATACATAAACTATTTCGTAAAAGATTAAGGCAAACGGACAGATCCTGGGATAGGAAAAAAGAAACAAGATTTGCCAGTTGGATGAAATCACCTCTCAAACCTCCTCTAAGGGAGGGGAGCGGGTGACGGACAATGGCTGGAAAAGT
The DNA here is from genome assembly GCA_004026585.1 of Noctilio leporinus. Lineage (NCBI taxonomy): Eukaryota > Metazoa > Chordata > Mammalia > Chiroptera > Noctilionidae > Noctilio > Noctilio leporinus. The sequence goes on from PVIW01001556.1 coordinate 44,776, forward strand.
ACAGGGTTTTATCACAAAGGCATTTGGCTTTTCTGCCCACCCCTCTTAGACACGTTATTCTGAAAAGACTGATGGGCAAGTTCACATGGGTCTTGTTGAAGAAGGAAACTCCGAAACTATCCCTCAGTCTGTTGCTTCTTTGTTCTTCTAGGGGCCTTAAAGGGACCTTAGTGAGGGAGCAAAGGAAGAAAAGCCTAAAAGTTGGCCAACCTGTAAAAGACCACCCTTCTGAGTTCTCTTGTTATTGGTTCTTTTCCAGTCAAATCTCTTTGTAGGGGATCATACGCCACCTACAAATAATGTTGTCTCTGTCTTTACAATACTCACATACGTATTTCTTTTTCCGGTCTGATTGCATAGGCTAGTATTGCCAAAAGTGTTTCACAACAGTGTTGGCAGTGGCACTCCTTATCTTGTTTAAGGAAGGGTGTTTCATCATTGAAGAGGATGCTGGCTTTGGATCTCAATCAATCAACACTAATTGGGACCCAGTTGAGAGACTGTCTGGTCTGCCTGCCTAAGTCCTTCATCTGAGCGGACAACTCAGCCTCTAAAACAAAGGTGCTCACACTGTGGGTGGGGAGAAGGGATGCCCAGAGCTCCAGGGACAGGGCCGAGGGAAGCCAGTCCTCACCGTCTTTCCAGATCTCCGCCGTTAACCGATCTGTGCTCTGGTGCAGCAGGGCTGCCACGTTGTCATTCAGAGGGTCCATGTTTTTCATCAGCCACTCATTGGCCTTGTAGTCGACCTGAATGAAGTCAGGCATTGGAGGGTGTTAAACTTGCAGGTTCGTTGGCTCTCCTGATTTTCCAGCTCCAGGGTTTGCCGCAGGGGAGGGCATTGGTGCCACCTTGTGTCCACATCTTTAACTGCACCCTCCACCAGCATGACACCTCTCTCTTTACTATCCTGCCCACCTCTGACAGGAACCCAACACCACACACGTCCTTATTCATTCTGCTCCAGACAGTCTGGCTTTTGCACTGTCCCTCAAATGTGTGGCTTCATTTCCACCTCAAGTGTTTACCCCATCTGTCCCCGCTGCCTGGGATTCCCTCATTGGATTTTCCCACAGATGACCGCTTGGGAGAATTCAGGGTTTTGCTTTGAGAGTTCCACAGAGTCAATCTCGACCACAACTCCTCCCACCAGACTTGTTCCCCCCACACCAGGCCGGGGCTCCCTGAGGCCAGGGCCCAGGTCTGACACCTCAGCACAGGGCTGGGCACCAGGAGGTCTCAGAAAGTGCTGGGAAATTAAGTACCACGTGCTGGACACATGGAGCTGCTGCCTCCCAGCCATTGGGTGTGCTGTCCCCTCAGCCTGCAAGGCCCTCACACCCTCACCTGGCCTTTCCGGCCCCTGTGACACATCATTTAGACCGTACAGCCCCCGAGCCAAACCGAGACTGCTGCCTTTTCTTGTAAATAAAGTTTTATTGGAATACAGCCTCCATTAGGATAGCCATTGATGTATTTATGACCTGCGGCTTCCCTCGTGCTACAATAGCGGAACTGAGTAGTTGCGACAGAGAGGGTCTAGTGCACGAAGCTGAAACTATTTACCAAAAATGCTTGCTGATTCTCGGTTTCGATTCCGGATCAAGCATGTCACTCCTCTATGGAGACTCCCCTGGTGTTCCTCCTCTGGGCTTTGACTTTGACTCTGCCCTTAGCTGTGCTTATTAAAGGGCTTGTCAGCCTTACATCCCAGTTGTCTGTATTTGCCTCTCTACCAGATAAGGAACTCTGTAAGGACAGAAACCATGTCTGACTTGGGTCTCCAACTTAACTCAGCATATAGGGCTGAGTGTACAAAAGACACAGGTTTAGCCCTGGCTGGTGTGGCTCAGTGGGTTGAGTGCCAGCCTGCAAAGCAGAGGGTTGCTGGTTTGATTCCCAGTCAGGGCACATGCCTGGGTTGTGGGCCAAGTCCCAGGTTGGGGGCGTGCAAGGGGCAACCACACACTGATGTCTCTCCTCTTCTCTTTCTCCCTGTCTTCCCCTCTCTTTAACAATAAATAAATAAATAAAATCTGACAGGTTTTTTTTTTAAAAGACAGCAGAATGAGTGGGTACAATGCACCTACATCTCCTCTTGGTGAACTCCTATCCATCCCTCAAAGCCCACTGCAAATATCCCCTCCTTGAGGGAAGCCTTTGTTGACTTCATCAGGCAGTCCTCACTCCTTCTTGGGCTTTCCTAGCCCCTGCCTTGCCTGTGTCCTGCCCCAGTGGACATCCGGTGGCCCTGATTTCCCTCCGCACCCTCCCCCACATCTGCAGCCAAGTTGTCACCCTTCCCACTCACAGACCCCAAGACTGGCCCCACCCCTACCTTGCCAGCGTAGTGCAAAACACTGAAGTCTGCCTGGTCCCGCAGGTGCCTCGGCCGCTGGAACTTGGGGTGGCCCCCCTGCTCCTGGGCCACCTTCTCGACGAAGGACTTGTCCGTGGCCTTCGGGAACCAGCACTCCTCGTCCAGCAGGGCCAGGAGTCCAGGGGGGTTGGCCTGACCATTGACAGGAAGGAGAGAACAGGTCACATCCCCAAACAGAGGACCCTTAGGCCGAGGCCACTTTTTAAGTGTTTGTAAGTGACACTTGGATGGACAACCAAACATAAGAATAATAGTTACAGCCACGGATTCGGGCTGTGATTGAAGCCAGGCCTGGTGACAGGCACATCCCAGGCCCTGATTTGCTCATGGGACAGACGGAGGTCGCTTTCAGCACTTAACTGATGGGGAGACTGAGGCCGGCAGGGACCGGGGCTAGCTGACGCCTGGCCCCTGGCCCCGAGGAGGTGGGGGGAGGCCATGGAGGGCTGCGGGGCTGGAGGAGCCTCGGGTGTGCTCACCGGCCGCTCGATGAGGTCGATGCAGGGCTGCAGATCGAGGCCGAAGTCCAGGAAGGTCCAGGGGATGCCCTCCCGCTGGTACTCCTCCTGCTCCAGCACGAACATGGTGTGGTTGAACAGCTGCTGCAGCTTCTCGTTGGTGTAGTTGATGCACAGCTGCTCGAAGGAGTTCAGCTGCAGGAACGAGGGGACCCATGAGAGAGCAGACAGGGGCCCGGAGATGGGGGGACAGGTGCTCAGAGGGAGGGGGGCAGGGAGGTGTGATGGAGCCCCCCAGTCCCCCCTGAGCGCAGAGCACAGACCTGGAAGATCTCAAAGCCGGCAATGTCCAGGATGCCCAGGAAGGAGGCGCCCTGGCGGGGGCTGCGGTCCAGGGCCCTGTTGAGGCGCAGAACAAGCCAGCGGAAGAGGCGCTCATAGGTGGCCTTGGCCAGGGCTTCCAGGGCGAAGTCAGCCTGGGCGGGACAGGGTGCAGTGTGAGGGTCCAGCCTGCCCATCTGTGACCCCGCCTGTTCTCCGGTGCCAACAGGGAGACACTGCCCCCCAGTCCCCCACCCCCTGCCAGGGTTCACGGATGACGACATTAACAGCAATGGACAATTCCTCAGCCCCGCGGTGTTCCAGGCACTGCCTGAGGCCCTCAGAGCTCATTAGCTCATTCATCCTCCCGCCTCTGGCTGCCCGCCTCCTGGACCAATTAGCGTAACAGTGAGGAGGGTGGACTCTGGAACATGACAACCTGGGTTTGAGTCCTGCCTCTGCAACTTAGAAGCTGTGTTACCGCAGGCTGGGAGCAAACCTCTCTGTGCCTCAATTTCTTCATCTACGAAATGGGTCCTGATCGTACCTCAGCTGAGAGTGGAATTATGGTTAGTGTGACCTCCGGTCCCTGGTCATTAATTATCTCCTCCATTGTGCCTTCGTCCCAGGATCTCAAGCGGCCAGCCTGAGGCCTGGCAGGGCCAGCAATCCTGAAACCCACTAGCCTGTGCTGGCTTCTTTCCACCCCTGCCCCTGCCAGCTGGTCTGAGCCACACTGTCATCGGCTAGGACTGTGGTGGCAGCCTCCCCCCGACTCACTTTCCACCTGTGTCCTCCTTAGTGCAGCTCCTAAGACCCTATGTGATCTACCCTCTGCCAGCCTCTCTGCCAGCAGCTTCAAATACCCTCCCCACAAGGCTGCAGCCTCATCCACCTCCTTGAAGTTCCCACCTGGCCACGCTTGTTCCAACCCCAGGACCTTTGCACAGGCTGTTCCTGCCATCCTGAATGGTCGAGGTCTCAACTGTATCATTACCTGCTCCGAGAGGGCCTCCAAGACTAGCCCCCCCACCGACTTCCTTGGTAAAAGGCATCCCTGTCTACAGGCATCCTGTTCATCTTCATTTATGAGGTTCTCTTACTACAGCCTGAGTTGCATGTTTCCATGATTGCTTTTATTCCCGGTACCCAGCCCCAAGCGGGCAACTGAGTAGACAGCAAAAGTTTATGTGAGTGAGGAAAACCAGCACAAGCCACTTAAGAGCCAGGACCCGGGCGCCTGAGTTGGAGGGTGGGGGCGCCTAGACCTGCCCCCTGCAAACACCCACCTGCTCCTTGGTCTGCGCTTTCTGCACGTAGTCTCGGCCGACCTTGATGCGGGGGGTGAGCAGGGCACGGGAGAAATCCGTCACCCCCAGTCCCAGCAGGCGGCAAAGCTTCTGGGCGGCTGAGGATGGACAGGCACGGGATGGGGTCAGCATTCGCCACCCCGAAGCTGCACCGCCCCCCACTTTGGGGAATGCAGCCACCCCGCCTTTCCCTGCACCGGAGGCCTGGCAGGTCTAACAGGGAGCATGTCCTCTGGCCCAAAAATTTTCTTCTGCCACCCCAAGTGGGCAAAAAGAATTCTGATGTGAGCAAAGACTGGACTACAGGGGTGTTCATCACAGCATTGTTTACAGCGGAGGAACCAGGAAACAACCTGAATGTCCAGCAACTGGGGGTTGGTTAGAAATATGTTGGGAACTATTTAATAAATTAGCCCTGGCTGGTGCAACTACGTTAAAAGCTCACGATGCATTAAACTTATGGGTGCATTTCATGATATGCGTATTCCACTTTAAATCAAAGAAAGGACTATAAAAAAAAAAAAAAATACTCGGTACCAGTTAAAGACATGCAGGCTGAAGTGTGGTGCTTGTGAAATGTGCTGATGTCTACAACTTTAAAATGCACCAGAAAATAAGATGGAGGAATGCTGGGCGGAAAAATATCCAATAAAGCAAGTGTCATAAAAATGCTAATGGTAGACTCTGGGATAAATGTAGTAAAACTACAATACATGCTTTTTTTTTTTTTTAATGTTAATGGTAGACTCTAGAATCTCTCCAGGTGGTGGGTATGCGGGAGTTTATTAGAAAATTATTTGAACTTTTCTGTAAGTTGAAGATTTCCTAATAAGTAAGAGTTCATTGAGGTGGCCACCCCCAAAATAAACATTTAAAAATTCGACCCTGGCTGGTGTGGCTCAGTGGATGGAGTGCCAGCCTGAGAACCAAAGGGACTTGAGTTCAATTCCCAGTCAGGGCACAGGCCTGGGTTGTGTGGGCCAAGTCCCCAGTTGGGGTGTGTGAGAGGCAACCACACATCAATGATTCTCTCCCTCTCTTTCTCCCTCCCTTCCCCTCTCTCTAAAATTAAATGAATAAAGCGTTTTTAAAAAGTTGGAATTTCATCAAATATTAAAAATACTTTTAAAAATGAAGAAACATGACATGTTTCTAAACAAACCCTTTCAACCTTTCTACATATTGGAAAATATTTTTATAAGAAAACATTGGGACAAAATTATGTTGGGAACTATTTAATACGTTAGCCCTGGCTGGTGGCACAGTGGATAAGGTGCCGACCTGTGAACCCAAAGGTCGCTGGTTCGATTCCCCAGCCAGGGGACATAACCAGGTTGCAAGCCAGGTCTCCAGCCAAGTCCGTAGCTGGAGGAAGATGAAAGGCAACCATACATTGATGTCTCTCTCCCTCTCTGCCTCTCTCCTTTCCCCTCTCTCTAAAAATAATGAATAAAATATTTTTAATTAAAAAAATAAATAAATAATTAAAAAAGAAAAAATAAATAAAATATAGAACAAATAATGTAAAATACTAAATGAAAACACCGGGGTCACAAACCTTAGGTAATACACACTTCTTTTTTTGTAGGGAAAAAAAATGTATAGAAAAATGCCTGGGTGCCAAAAGTTTAACAGATATTTTTGCAGGAGATGGGGGTAGGGCTGAGTGAGCAGGTATATTTCTTCTTTCTCCTCTGAATTAAAATGAGAAGTAAGAAATGTTTTTATGCCCTGGCTGGTATGGCTCAGTGGATAAGGCACCGGTCTGAGAACCCAAGGGTTGCTGGTTCGATTCCCAGCCAGGGCACATAACCAGGTTACAAGCCAGGTCTCCAGCCAGGTCTGTAGCTGGAGGCAGGTGAAAGGCAACCATACATGGATGCTTCTCTCCCTTTCTTCCTTCCTCCCTGACCTTCTCTCTGAAAATAATGAATAAAATCTTAAAAGAGAAAGAAGAAAAAAAAAGAAATGTTTTTGCTCTGTCCAGGTGACTCAGTTGGTCAGAGTGTCGTCCCATTAAACCAAAGGTCTTGGGTTCGATTCCTGGTCCAGGTACATACCTGTGGGTTCATCCCTGGTTGGGGCGTGTATGAGAGGCAATTGATCAATGTTTCTCACATTGAAGTTCTCTCTCTCCCTCTCTCTCTCTCTCTCTCTCCCCCTCTCTCTCTCTCTCTCTCCCTCCCTCCCTCCCTTTCTTTCACCCTTCCTTCCCCACTCTCTCTAAAAAAATCAATAAGCATGTCCTGGGGTGAGGATAAAAAAAGAAAGATAGATTTTTTGAGCATCTATCACTTCCCTAATAGGAAAACAATTATTACCAATAATGAAACCCAGCAAAAAGAAAAAAGAAAAATACCTGGGAGGAAACACACCAAAATGCCAACAATGATTATTTCTCAGAGGTCCTGAGGATTTAAATTTCTCCGTTTTTTTTTTTTTTTTTTTTAAGATTTTATTCACTATTTTTAGAGTGAGGAGAACAGGAGAGGAAGAAGGGGAGAGATGCATCAATATATGGTTGCCTTTAACCTGCCTCCAGCCACAAACCTGACTGGAGACCTGGCTTGCAACCTGGTTATGTGCCCTGGCTGGGGAATTGAACCAGCGACCTTGGGTTCGCAGGCCAGCGCCTTATCCACTGTGCCACTAGCCAGGGCTAAATTTCTCCTTTCTGTTTGTTTGTTGTTTGTTGTTTCTGTTTGTTTGTGTGTGTGTGTGTGTGGGTGGGTGCAATTGCAGTTTCTAGTTCTCCTCCAGTAAACTTGCATTGTATGGGAAGTATTTAAGAACCAAAAGAAGTAACTCGAATTACGACACTGACAGCGCCAAGGTGGCACAACAGGGGTCTAAGTCTTTGCCCCTTGCCTGCTGGTGAGGCCCGGGGACAGCTTCTCTGGTTAATGTCTGCAAATGCAGATACAGCCAGAGATGCCGGATTTCCAAGGATCCCAATGACACCGACATCCATTTCTGCTCACAAGCCACGGAGAAAGAAACCCTAGTACCATTCTAGCAATAACCTTGAAAAGTCACCCCCCCACACACACAATGCATTAAGGGAAAAAGGAAGATTTGCCAACAGTGTACAAGATCTGATCCCAGTTCTGCAGATGTAATGAATGAGTGCACGGAGCACACCTGCCAGGCCTGTGAATGGATCCACCCATGCAGCGTGAGGGACACCCCCTCTCTCATGTCCCTCCTTCCTATTTTCTGTGCTGGACCCCTTTTGAAAATGAGCCCGTAGGATTTTCTAATCAGGACAGAAAGCTCCTTCCTTCCCGAGGGGAAAAGGGTAGGAAGCGTGGTGCCATTTCTGTGACAATTATTTCCACGTAGATGCCCACACAGAACAAAGCCCAGAAATACCCCAGAATGTTAGCAGCAATTATCCCTCAGGAGTATGATTATGGGTAATTTTCCTGCCTTTATACCGTTCTGTCTGTCAGATTTTTTTTCCCCATCCAGCTCGTATTACTTTGTCATAAGAAGAAAGCAGGGCTATTTCCATTTTGATTGAGCGAAAAAGAACATCAGCTACAATTCTGCCTTTGAAAGGCCCTACACACATGCCAGCAGAGGCCAGGAAGAGATATGCCCAGTGCTAATGGCAGGTTTCTCCAAGGGGCTGGGATGACCGGGGACCCTGCTTGGGACACTGGTGTTCAAACTTTCAGCAGGGCTCCACTTTATCTAGCAGAAAGGTGGGAATGTTCTAAAGACATAGCAGGAAGTAGAGGTTCGGAGCTGCCTGGCTGGGGCATGCAGGGTCACGTGAGTGGCAGCAGGCCAGGGCCCGTCACCTGTGTTGTCGGGCATGGACGCTTGATCTGTGTTCCGTTCTCTCTTCAGGACGATGTTGCCAAACTGGAGAACTGCCGAGACCATCCGCAGCATGGCTAAGGGGTGACAGGGAGAGAGATCAACGTGGCTCCGGACACTGTGCGTGGTCTTCACTAGCCCCTTAGAAATCCAGCCTAAAACTCCTATGTCAGCCCTGGGTGGCCGGTTGGCTCAGTTGGTCGGAGCAACGTGCCAACTCCAAAAAGTTGTGGGTTCGATTCTTGGTCAGGGCACATACCTAGGTTGTGGGTTTGATCCCTGGTCTGGGATCAGCATGTACAACTGATCCATCTCTCTCTCTTTCTCCCTCTATCACCCCTCCCTCCCTTCCTCCCTCTCCCTCTCTCTCTAAAATCAATAAGCTGATACCAGGTCTCCGACAAAGTCCCTAGCTGGAGGCAGGTGAAAGGCACCATACCTTGATTAAAAAAAAAAAAAAAAAAAAAAGCAATCCTATGTCATTTGCACCACCACCCCAAGTTTAAAACTCACCCATGACACTGGGCAGGCCTAAAAACACATGAGTGGGTAAGTGAATTCTGTACTTTGTATTTCAGGTTTATTGTATCACCATTCAGTGCCTGCTCAAGCTGTCTGTTTTATGACATGATGCATATAGGATTGAAAAGAACTAAAGAGAATGGCTGAGCAACATGGAAAGATTGCTAAAATAGCGAGTGAAAAATGCAAGGGGCAGAAGGGTGTATATGGCATACTCTATGTACGAAAGGCAGAAAATAGAAAGTACAGTTGTCACCGACAATACTGACATAGGGACTGCAAAAGAATGCCCCTAAGGGGAGATGCAGAGTTTGGTTCCTGTGAGCTTCTGGTCACACTTGTTTTACACGTGTTCCTGTTTTGTTTTGTTTTTTAAGATTTTATTTAGTTATTTATTTTCGAGAGAGGGAAAGGGAGGAAGAGAGGGAGAGAAACAACAAGGTACAAAAGAAACATCGATCAGCTGCTCCTTGCGCACCCCCAACTGGGGACCTGGCCCACAGCCCAGGCATGTACCCTGACTGGGAATCGAACCTGTGACCTTTCTGTTTGAAGGCCGGCACTCAATCCACTGAGCCACACCAGCCTGGGCAACATGTGTTCACATTTCAAGACACTGCAGAATGGGACAAAATTATGTTCACAGTTGTTCGTACGGAAAACAATACGATAATTAATAAATAACACAAGAATAAACTCGCAACTGTGCACCGACTTCTGTCCCTCTCTGTACTTTGTCACGTCATTCACGTTGAACTCATGGCCAACAGCACCATAACGCCGGCCTGAAGGAAGCTCACCTAACATGCATTTTCTCCGCAAGGCGCAGCCCAGCCTCTGGGAGCTCAGGAAAGCTGAGCCAGCACTTTGGCGCTATGCTTGGATGACATTATAGACAGTGAACTCAACCACCAAATAATAATAATAATAATAATGCACAAGAGTGCAAAACAGCACGAGAGCTGAAACAAGATGGCAGGGCATCTCCTCAGTGAGTGCACTGGGCGACTCAAGTCCCCCCCCCTCCATGAATGACCACAATACCACAAACACACCAGGAGTATTGAGGTTGCAAATAAACGTGGTGTGCGGAAAAATTCCCAATGCAGATGGTCCCCAACATACGATGGTTTGAATTCTAATCTTTCCAATTTACAACGGTGCCAAAGTGATACGCCCCAAATTTTAAATTTCGATTTTTCCCACAACAGCCGGCTCCCAGTCAGCCACATGGCACAAAGGTAAACACCCCACAGTTTACAGGACGTTGCGTTGCCTACGTTTGGGGGGGTACCATGTTTCATGGGTTCCCATCCCATCATGTTTACAAACACACACCTGGGTCTCTCTCCTGTTTCTGGAGAAAAGAAGGCTATTCTTTTGCGATGAAACTCAAGACCACTGTCCAGCAGGAAGGCAGCAAGCCGTAATGACATCAATTACATGACGTATTGGACACTGGGTTATAAAACAGGCTTTGCATGAGATGCTGTTGCCCAACTGGAGGCTGGTGCAGGTGTTCTGAGCGTTTAAGGTTGGCTAGGCTAAGCCATGGTGTTCAGTGGGTTAGCTGTGTGAAGTGCGTTTTCGACTTAGGACCTATCTCACCGTACCATGGAGTTTATCAGGAGGTCACCCCATTGCGCAAAAAGAGAGCAATGCTGCCCCCTAGTGTACATCTCCGGAACGTGCAGGGTTTGGTTGCTGTAAAGATGGGGGTGGGGGGCACCAAGGCAACGAGTGGGGTGATTCTGGATGTCACCGGGAGCGGGCAGGTGGGGACAGGAAGCAGATATCCCTCTGGGTCGCAAAGAACTGCCCACATCCCATGTGACTCCTAAACGCCCCACTGGACGGATAGTCACATCCGTCAAGTAATGGATTCTAATCATCGGACTGTCACGCGCCCACACCAGGCGGGGCTTGTACCCAACCGCTTTCCTGCGGATGCTGTAGATCAGGGCAAGCACCCAGGCGCCTCATCCACTGTTGTAGGACAGTCTTCACGATTTACAGACTGAATGGACACTGATGTTTTGTTTCGTTTTACACTCTCTATGCTAGGTTTTGTTCCAAACACAAGAGAGCTCTTTCAACCTACGGAACAACTCAGTGAGGCAGGTCCTGCCATCGCACTTACAGATGGGGAACTGAGTACAATCCCCATTTGACAGATGGGGAAACCGAGGCACGTCGGGTCATGAACTTGCCTAGGATCTTCGCGCTCATCAGCGGCAGACCTGAGATTCGAACCCGGGCGGTCTGACTCTTGGGGCCTATATTCTTCACGTAATCTTAGCCAAAAGGCAGAGAAGCGATGCGGGTCTATATGCTAACGATTGAGGTTCCCTTTTTCCTTTCCTTTTAGCGTAAAATTCTAACGTAAATACGTACAGAGAGCACACACACAGAGAAGCGCGCAAATCGTCACTTTCTGCTCCGAGCGTCTTGCCAAAGCGAAGGCACCTGGGAGCCAGGTTCTCGGTCGCCCCCTGCTGGCCACTTACTGAACACGGATAAATTTCATAATCACAGGTTTGCGGGGAAGAAGCCACACTGCGTGGTTCTGTTTATATCCAATTCAAAACCAGGAGTCACAACCTAATGCTGCTCCACGCCGGGACAATGGTTACAATCAAGGGGTGCAGGTGATGGGAAGGGGGTCTCTAGGGGCTGGTTATACTCGGCCTTCCCTCGCTGAGATCCTGAGCTAGGTGCTCACAGCACAAGTGCATTTTTTTGGTGTCTGTACTATCCTGCCACGCAGTTTACTTAGGAAAAGGGGGTGGTGCAGGGATGGGGGGGGGTGTACCCTGCGGGGACACTCTGCCAAAAATGCGTAACCGGATCTAATCGCGAGGAAACACACCCAAGTTTGAGACAAAACAACTGGTCTGTAATCTTCCCAAGTGCCAACCAAGGTCATGAAGGATAAAGGCGGACTCAGGAACGGCGCCAAAAGGATAGAGACGGAAATACGACGAAACTCAATGTGTGATCCCGGACTAGGGAAGTGTGTGTGTGTGTGTGTGTGTAAAACTTAAAATAATTGTTTTTCTTTGCTAGAATGCACAGTATCGGGAAAACTGGCATAAGGTCTGCGGGAAACTTTTTTTTTTTTTTTTGTATAAAAGATATTGTTGGGATAACAGGGTTTTGGACCCTGTTAATAGAACTAACCGTGGCAATGTTAACTTCTTGAGGAGAATACTGGGCTGTATTCTGACAGTATCAGACAACGTTCTTAGGAAATGGACACTGACAGATTCAGGGGCTGGTAGCTGAATAATGCTAAGATGCCCACCTCCGAATTCCTGGGATCCGGACTTTATTGGCATAATTAAATTAAGGATTGTGAGATGGGAGACTATCCTAGATTGTCCAGGTGGGCTCCGAATGTAATCATAAAGGTCATTACAAAAGGGAGGAGCTGCCCTGACTGGTGTGGCTTGGTGGGGTGGATATTGTCCAGCAAAGCAAAAGGTCACCGGTTTGATTCCAGGTCAGGGCACTTGTCTAGGTTGGGGGACTGGTCCTGGGTTGGGGGCTTGCGCGAGGCAACCCATCCATGTTTCTTACACATTGATGTTTCTCTCCCTCTCTTTCTCCCTCCTTTCTCTTCTGTCTAAAAATAAATAAAACCTTTTTCTAAAAGAAGGAAGAAGGACCCTGGCTGATAGCACAGTGGATAAGGCGCCGGCCTGCGAACCCAAAAATCAATGGTTCGATTCCCAGCCAGGGCAGTAACCAGGTTGCAAGCCAGGTCTCCAGCCAGGTCTGTAGCTGGAGGCAGGTGAAAGGCAACCATCTATCGATGTTTCTCTCCCTCTTTCTCTCTCCCTTCCCCTCTCTCTGAAAAATAATAAATAAAATCTTAAAAAAAAAAAAAAAGGAAGAAGCATGTGAGCAGAGGTTAGAGCGATTCTCTCTGAAGATGGAGGAAGGGGCCACAAGCCAAGGAATTCATGCAGCCCCTGGAAGCTGGAAAAGGCAAGAAAACAAATTCTCCCTGGAACCTCCAGAGGGAACCTTGATTTTTTGCCCAGTAAGACCGATTTTGGAATTCCGACTTCAGAACTGTAAGGAAATAAATGTGTGTGGCTTAAAGCAATGGACTTTATGGTCATTTGTGACAGCAGCCTTAGGAAACTAAGACAAAGGACAAACGGGCACCTCATCTACACCCCTATTATCACAGGCTTAGTAATTAGAAAGATAAGAATACAAAGCAACTGGAGACTCCAGGAGAAGAGCATGTGTTCCTGTACTTTGTGTGTGTGTGTGTGTGGCAACTTTTCTGTAAACTTAAAACTATTCAAAATTGTAAAAAACCTTGAAAACAAAAGAAGGTGCCACTGGCCGGAGGGCTTGGACAGGCCTTGCTCTCAAAGACACACATGAAACCGATAACAGATGCGGTCTCCTGGGAGCTGGAGACACTTGATTGATTATACACTTTTATTCTTCTGAGTTTCATACATTTTGAAATCTAAGACCCAGCCCAGAAAAAAAAAATCAACAACGACAACAAAAATGAACAGGCCTGGGATTAGAGAATGAGACTGAACTGCACAACCTCCTGACCGCACTATAAACTAAACAGCTTTACAACAGCAAATTTTACCGTACGTAAGTCTATCTAAAAAAAAAAAAGGTTTTGGTATAGTTTGCAGGGCAAGCTGCATGTGCAAAAAATACTCATTTTTCCTCTTTCTCCACGGACATCATAAGTCCTTGTGGAAAATGTCTGTTCCTTACTCATCTCTTTTTTTTTTTATTTCATTATTTTTAGAAAGAGGGGAAGAGAGACAGAGAGGGAGAGAGACATCCATATATGGTTGCTTTTCACCTGCCTCCAGCCACAGACCTGACTGGAGACCTGGTTTGCAACCTTGTTATGTGCCCTGACTGGGAATCGAACCTGCGACCTTTGGGTTTGCAGGCCGGTGCCTTATCCACTGTGCTACCAGCCAGGGCTACTCATCTCTTAACTGTGTACTCTGCACACAGTGAGCGCTGCATAAACGTGTCCATGAATGAACTTTGGCTTGCCAGTTTCTAGAATTCCTTCCAAGGTCCCCGCTATCTCCAGGGCTCAATGTAACCTCTTATCGAGGTCTTCAGTATCTTATTTCCTACCCTCCCACCCAGAGGTCCCCTCACTGACCCTAACCAACGATACCAGGCTCTCAGCTCCTCCAACAGGCCTTTGCCCAGGCAGATCCCTCTGATTAAATGCCTTTCATGCACCATCTACCCCCGCAGTTAATTCCTGCTGGACAGTGCTGGCTCATTCTACCCTCGTCACTGTTGGTTTTGTCCCCAGGCCCAGAGATTCTCTCATGTGTTGAGTGAATCGATGTATTAATGAATTAACGAATGGGGGACACGTTACTGAACGACGGGAATTTGCTGTGACCTTGGGCAAGCAGGCGGCCTTCTGGGCCTCAGTTTCCCCAGTTGCTCATTGGGAGGGACTGGGCCTGGCAGTCTCTGGTTCTGCACATCTGGGATCCCCGGGACTGGGTGGGTGGGAACCACAGAGATCAGGGAAAATGCTAGGAGGATCCTGGGGTCAGGGGGTGCCTCGCAAAAGATAAATAAATAAGACCATCTTATAGAGCTGGCCTGGGCTGCCTTCACCACCCCTCCTCCATGGCCTTTAAAATAGCTTTTTACAGTTGGCTTAGGAACCTCCGCTGGTGCCAAGCAGGGAGATGAATCTGACACCTGAGGAGTTGGCAGTTGTCTCTCCCTGGTGACTTCAGCCCAGCCGATCGCAAGCAAGACCTGACCTGTGGAGGCCTGGGGCAGGCGACCTGGCTCCTGCCTCAGTTAAGGGGGGAACCTGTCTCCCCAGAATCCGGGCAGCGGCTTGGCCTCCGGGGTGGCATTTAGGGACAATGGAGGTCCTGCTTGGGCTGTCCTCCATCCAGTGCTCTCTGCCCTGCTGCCCTGAGCCGCCAGGGGAGACCCAGAGGTGCCCACCTGCCTCTCTGGGAAGAATCCAGAGCTGGCCTTGGAGTCAGTCCCTGCTGATCTGTCAGGGTGAGTCCCCGGCAGGCGCCCCACCTCCTGGACCTCTGCCTCCTTTTCTCAAAAGGAGAGTCAATGAAAAGGTGACCTCCTGGCTCCAGTCCTTGCACGTGAACCACAAAATCAACTATAATGACTCGATCCACCTATCACACTATCAAAAGCCAAAAAGCTCCCAAGGGCACGCGGGTGGGGGAAACAGAGGCTCAGGGAATCGGAAACTAGCGCCACCATCTGGATGGCGAGGAGGTTGCTTGCCTACAATTTAAATTGGGGGGCGGGGGGCTTGCTTGGGGGAGTGAGGTTAGAGGTTACCACCCAAAAAGTCACGGGTGGTAATTGTTGGATCCGATGCCAGGTGCCCAGGGATCACTACGCTCTGCTCGCTACTTTCCTATATGAAATTTCCCATACTGGAAAGATTTAAAAAATCAAACCCTGGCTGGTGGCTCAGTGGATAAGGTACTGGCCTGGGAACCCAAAGGTCGCTGGTTCGATTCCCAGTCAGGGCACATAACCAGGTTGCAAGCCAGGTCTCCAGCCAGATCTATAGCTGGAGGCAGGTGAAAGGCAACCATACATTGATGTTTCTCTCTCTCCCCTCCCCCATCCCTTCCCCTCTCTCTAAAAATAATAAAGAAAATCTTTTTTTAAAAAAAAAGATAAAAAATCAAAGTTATTCAGCAATAAAAAGGAGCGAAGCTCTGGTACATGCTACCTCATGGATGAACCATGAAACACCAGGCTGAGTGACAGAAGCCAGCCACGAAGGCCCTCCTGTCACATGATTCCATTTATAGGGAAGGTTCAGGAAGGGCAAATCCATAGAGGCAGGAAGCCAGTGATCAGCTGCCAGGTGATGGCAGTGGACATTGGCGGGTGAGGGCCAAAGAGCGCAAGGTCTCTCCTAGGGCCACTGATAAGGTTCTAAAATTGATGGTGGTGCTGGACGCGCAACTCTGTCCTAAAGGCCATTGACTTGTATACTTGAAATAGGCCAACGGTTTGATATATCAGTGATACCTCCCTAAGGCTCTGACGGTTTGAAGCTGGATGGAAAGAACAACGGCACCTCTCCTTGGCTCCACCATTGCTTTTCTTTTCTTTTTAAGATTTTATTTATTATTTTTAGAAAGAGGGGAAGGGAGAGAAGCATCAGTGTATGGTTGCCTTTCACCTGCCTCCAGCTGGGGACCTGGCTGGAGACCTGGCTTGCAACCTGGTTATGGGCCCTGGCTGGGAATCGAACCGGCGACCTTTGGGTTCGCAGGCTGGCACCTTATCCACTGTGCCACCAGCCAGGGCTTCACTATTGCTTTTCTAAGAATTGCTCCCACAGTTCTGTTCACGCATGCGCACAAAGCCCTAGGTACAGGGATCGTCATGGCACTTTCTGGTCACTCCAACAGCAGGGAGGTGGACTCGCCCTAAGTCTGTCTGCAAAGAACGGGGTATGGATACCTCAGAGTTCTTACACAGCCACAGAAAAGACTGAGGCTCGCCTATACGGACTGAAACAGAATGATAGCCTAAACTTATGGTCTGGTGGGAAAAGTGGGGACCGGCACTTCCGGAGCACTGGGTGGTGAGCTGAGTAACCACAGTGCAGCCTAGGGCCTTGATGAGCCAGGTGGTCTTCACCGGCTCGTGGGTGTATCTCAGGTGGTCCTGGGAGGAAGGTCAGGAGGTGAGGCCCCCCTGGAGCACCTGCTGTGCAGGGAATTTTAAATCAGTAGAGGAATATCAACGTTGGAATCACCAGGACAGCTGAGCATCAGCCGTGCGGCTAGAGAATGCCTGTCTTTAGAGGGGAAAAATTATAATGTGTATCTTTTCTAACTATTTCTCAAAGGTGATCGTGCAGGAAGCTTCCCAGTGAGAAATTAGGGTGGGGGCGGGCCAGCTTTAGGGGGCTTGGTTCTCCCAGGACAGGGAGAACCATATTCGTAAGTCATACCTTGTGCCCAAGGGCTATTTAAGGTGACCTGTGGCAGGAGGCCAGGAGGAATCTGAGGGGCTGGGCCGCTTCCATCTCAATGTGTTTGCCCCTGCCCAGGGAGGGGAGCGCAGACAGGCTGGCGGGGGAATTACGCAACCGCAGTTGGGAAATGCAGCAGGGGCAGCTGGGATTCTGTGTCAATATGCCCAAGGAGGCCAGCCAGTGTGCAGCCGGATAGACAGCCAACCTGGCACTCAGTTCGCTGCCCTTCTGCTGGGCCCTGGAGCCACCACCCACAATAGTTTCTGGGGCCGCCAGCAGTGCCAGGGACCAGAGGAGAGCGAGACTGGCCCTGCTCAGCCCTAGAAATCCAGGTCTTTCTCCACAGGACCCAGGAGAAAAATCATAGTTCACCCACGCAACAAAACTTCCGGCTGCCTCTGTGTACCTGTTATAGATTGAATCACAACCCTCCCCCCGCCCCCCCTAAAAAGGTACTTGGATGTCCTAACCCCAGGACCCCTCAGAATGTGACCTTATTTGGGTAGTGGATCATGGCAGACGTCCTCATTTCAGTTAAGATGGGGTCGCACTGGTGCGCTCCAAATCCAGCACGACCGGTGACCCTATCACAGGTGGAAACCCCGCACGCAGGTGTGCACGTGGGGAGAGCGCCACGTGAACATGAAGGTGGGGATCAAGCGATGCGTCTACGCAGCCAGGGGCTGGGAAGGCTGCCAGGAAACCACCAGAGGCCAGGGGAAGGCGGGAGACAGATTCCCCCGGGCGCAACCAACCCTGCCAACGCCCTGATCTCAGACTTCTGGCCTGCAGACCTGGACCCCATCACTTTGTGCTGTGCAAGGGGCCCAGTATGGGTGCTTTGTTATGTTGGCCCTAGTGAACCAACATCATACTACAACAAGACAATTGTGAAAACGTACTGTTTTGTGAGAAGGTCAGAGGCAAACAACAGAACAAAAGCGGAGGATCTCAGTATTTCGCACCAGGGCCACCCAGCCCAGACCGACACCTTCTTTCCTGCACCCTCACCCGCAGCCTCCTCCAGTCCACTCTCCACATGGCCCAGGGCCACCCCTGTCCTGCTCCCAGCACCCAAGGACAACATCCTAGCCCTTCAGGCTGGAATTTGAGGCCCTGCCTGCCTCTGCAGCTCCATCCCTCACTCTCCTCTGTCACATAGTAGACAGAAGTTTCAATGCCTCAAACCTGCCATGCCTTTGCTGCCCCAGGGCCTTTGCACGGGCTGTTCCTGCCGCCTGAACTGCTCCCTCCCTAAATTCCCCCAGGCCTTAGCTCCAACACTGCCATCCTTATAGACCCCTCCTGATTTCTAACTTAAAGCTGTTTCCCCACCCCCATTTCTTGTTCTATTTTCCTCCCCACCACTCATCACCTTCTCATAGACCACAGAATTCCTTATCCATCTAGGCTGTGGTTCTCGCTTAGTCAGTCTCCCCAAGACAGGGGTGCTTATGAGGGTCATTTCCTGCTGTGGCCCCCATACCTGCACACAGGACTTGCTCAATAAACGTGTGAGCAAGTAAACCAAGGAATGGATGACTAGGCCCCTCGCCTTACCCATGCAGAGCCCACCCCCACCCTTGGCAGGGCGCAGGCCTTACTCACAGGTGATCTCCTCGTGGGTGAATCCCAGAACCCGCAGGGACTCCAGCGTCTCCTGGAAGAGCTCCCGCTCCTGACCCGGAGAAGACACCGGCCCGTTGGTGAGGAAGCGGTAGTGGGAGCCCGGCTCCAGAAGGAGGTCGGCTGCAGGGGTAACGAGCAGAGGCCACAGTCAAGGGCGAACGGTGGAGTCAGACTCAGATCCCGGCTTCCTGGGAGGCTACCCTGGCAGGTCACTTCCTCACTGGGCACCTCTGCCTCCTCTGCTAAATGAGGAACTGCCCAGAGGCAGGTAGGAGCCTCTGGTCACAGAAGCCATGGGCCTGAGTGAGCGGACAGCAGGGACTAGCAGCAGAAGGCACATGGGCTCAGCGGCCACCGAGAGCAGGAGCCTGGGTGAGGGGGGACCAGGAAGAGGCCCAAGCGATGGGGTGGCAGGGGCCAGAAGGAGAGGGAGCCCCAGGGCAGCGGTGCCACAGTCCCTGGCCAGCAGGCAGGAGAGCATGAGCAGAAGGTGATAGCAGCCAGAGTGAAGGGCAGTGATGAAGCCACTCAGACAGGACCGCAGGGACCCACGAGGCAGCAGAAGCCAAGGCAAAACTGGAGTCACACCCGCTGGAGTGAGCAGAAGAGACGTAAGTGTGAACAGGCCACACGGCCAGTGTGACCAAGACCCAGGAGACAGCAGCAGGACCAGAGGGCAGCAGAATCCACAGCACAGGCTGGGGGTGGGTGGCTGGACTCCCTGTTGACAAAAGTCGTAGCCCTGGCTGGTGGCACAGTGGATAAGGTGCTGGCCTGCGAACCCAAAGGTCGCTGGTTCGATTCCCAGCCAGGGCACATAACCAGGTTGCAAGCCAGGTCTCCAGCCAGCCAGGTCCCCAGCTGGAGGCAGGTGAAAGGCAACCATATATGGATGTCTCCCTCCCTCTCTGCCTCTCTCTAAAAATAATAAACAAAATATTAAAAAAAAAAAAAAAGTTATGAGGCAGTAGGAACCAGGGGCAGTGGGACCCCAGAGGCGACAGAGTCCACTACTGGGCAGGAGCCTGACTCATACAAGTGCCTCCCATCCCCCCACTCCCCACCCCAGGGGACCCAGGAAGCCAGAGGCCTACGTGCCCCACCCCCCGCCCACTTTCCAGGCAGCAACACTGACCCTTGAGCTGCTCTCCCGCGCCGCCCAGCAACTGGTAGAAGATGTGGAAGCTGCACTCGTCCTTGGCCTGGCGGATGGCCCGAGACTTCTCCAGCAGGTCTGGGTGCAGGTGAGTCAAGGTGCCACAGAAAAGGGGAGGGATGGGACCCCACCTGGCCCCCTCAATCTGTTCTTCCCCCCTGCTATCCCATAACGCGGTGAAGGCCTTCGCTGCCCAGGCAGGTGACCTGCCGCTAACCGGGCGAGTAGCCTTGAGCATGTCACTTGAGCCCTTGTGTCTCAGTTTCTCCATCTGTGCAAGGGGCGCGCTCACAGCACTCATCAGTGAGTTGCCGTGGGGATCTTATAGTAAGAATATCTCCTGCCAGCATGTACCCTCCCCGACTCAGTTTCCCTGCACGGATATTGAGGCGATTGGCTTCTCCCTCCTAGGAAAGTCACCTGACTTGCTTACACACTGAAACTGGTGACACACTTTAGAGTAAATAGACAGCCAGTAGCTCGGTTGCCCCTCCAAGTCATAATTACGCTCCACAGTTGTAAAGCCTGGCCCAAGGCTGGCTGCACACTGAGGTCTGTTGACTTAAAGTTGTGGGGTCACTAACCTGCTGGGCAAATGGGGAGCCGGGGAAGAGGGTCTCCCAGGCAGGGTGGGGTGGCAGAAGGACACTCAGCCTGTGCAACCCTGGGTGCCCTGACCCCTTGGTTTCCTCCTGGAGCAGAGGAAGGAGGAGCTGAGATAACAAACATACAAAGAAGTGGCAGGACCCACCACGGCTTCTGAGCAGCAGGAGCCAAGGTCGCCTGTTTCCTGGAAGCAGTGAGATTCCCAAGCTCCCCCCTCCTCCACGGCTGCCCCCCCCCCCCCCCCCCCCCCCCCCGCCCCGGGGCGCCCTGAAGGATTCAGGTCTCGATGTTGGCGCCCACAATGTACCCAGCAACGTCAAAGTTGATGCGGATGAACTTGCCCTGGGAGGTAAGGGGCCGGGATGAGGGTCCTCTTCCTCCCGAGAGTTTGAAGAGCAACTCAGCCCTCCCAGAGCCAGAGCTGCCCCCTGCCTTTCCCTTTCCCATCACCCGAATCCCATCCCAATCATGGGGGTCTCCGCGGGGGGCTCCCTGGGGAAACCCACGGTCCAGCCTCATTCGCCATCTCTCCCCAGGCCCCAGGCCCCCAGCACCCACCACCACCTCCCCTCCCTCACTACCCACACATCTTGCCCGCCCCCCAACGTGCCCAGCCGCGGTTGGGCCGGCAGCTAGCCGGCACGGCCCTCTCTCAGCACTCACAAATCGGGAGGAGTTGTCATTTTTCACCGTCTTGGCGTTGCCGAAGGCCTCCAGGATGGGGTTGGCCTGAAGGAGCTGCCGCTCCAGTTCGCCCTGCGGGGGCGGGGGGTGGGGGGTGGCACCTCAGCGAGAACACACCGGGAGGCTGGGGTCTGCTTACAGCTGAGGGGACCTTGTGTGTCTGGGTGTGTGCCTACTTCCCTGTACCCTGGTGGTGCCCGTCAGCCTATGGTGGAGGAAAACAAGGAAGCACCTCCAAGCTCAACTGCTGAATGGGAACCAAGTAAAACAAGCAAACAGAAAAACAAACTGCAGAACAATACCTACAATGTGATCCTACTGGTAAAAAATAAATGGAGGGAAGACACCACCAAACAAGACTCCCATTTCCACAGGTATATATATATATATATATATATCTGTAAATATTGAGAGAAAGGTTCGCAATGATACACACCCAACTATCAACTGTATAAACCACTCCAAGGAAGGGGCACTGAGAGAAAGAAAGCAATTTCGCTTTATCTGATTTTGTTGTTGTTACGGTAACTATGTACTCATGTAGTACTTATGGAACGACTTCAGGAAAAATCTATACCACCCATATGGTGTTTCAAACTGGCCATTCTAGGCATCCAAGACATGGTAGTTTCCTTCCCTATGGGTAGGGATCTTTAAAATTCCCCACAGCCATGTTGGTGTCAGAGCCAGGAACATAGTAAGTGCTTAGTAAGTAGCAATTTTCTTTTCCTCCTTCCGAGCCAGGCTTTCTAAGGCATGAACTATTTCTTTCATTTCCCAGCAAGCCCTCAGAGACCAGCCTGGTGAGGCCCTGAAATAAAGGGCAGTGTGGGTTTCCGGGTTATGTGAATTCATGAGGTCTCTGGGCCCCATCTATAAACATTTAGCAGATTGGTAATAAATGGTACTTTTTGTCTCTGAGTTATTCCATGTTGGTAGCTATGGCTGTCTGTGCACATACGCAGTAGAGGTAACATAAGTAGCAGTGCAGACTATGTACACAGTAGGACCACACTAAATGATAGCACAAACCCTGTGTATTCGTATGCAGTAGGGCTGCCATAAACAACAGTGGGTGGCCCAGTGTACACACAGTAGGATTGCATTAAGTGACAGTGCAGGGCCTGGTGTGCGCCTAGTAGGACTACTGTAAGCATCAGTGTGGGTCCCTAACAGGTGTGACCACCAGTGCCTTAGGCCCTATACAACAGAAAGACAGAGGGTAGGGGTGAGCTGGGTGGCATTAGGGTGATTCCCTTCTACTCACATAAGACATGGCGCTGGTGGAGGCCTGAGGAAGTCACAGGACATGAGACAGGGACCGGGACACGGACCAGGACACGGCACATGAAACATGGACAGACACACAGGTGAAACAGCGGTCTCAGGCGGTAGCCAGGGCATGGGGAGAGACAAGGAGGAGAGATGAGGCCTGTGGAGTGGGGTGCCCTGGGGGGACCACAACGGCTGGGTCTGAATCCACTCCGGCCCTTGCTGGGCGTGTGACCTCCAAAACTGACTCACCCCAGCCATGCCTTCTGTTTCTTTTTTAACACGAAAACAACACTCACCTCCCTGGAGTGTTAAATTAATGTGAGCAAAAGGGCAAGTACTATATAAATGCCCACTTATAAAGACAAACAGGGCATGGTAGGTACCTAAATCGGGCTTGACACATAGTAGGTGCTCAGGAATGTAAGCACCTACCATGTGCCTGGTGCTGTTCCAAAGGCCAACAAGGCCAACAACTGGCCCTTGCATTTCTTGTCCACCTCCCAACTGCTCCTAGCACTATATCAGGCACATAGTAGGTGCACGAGCGGCATGGGAAGCCAGGAGAAGACTGACATCTATGGTCCTCCATGAGGGAGGTAGGGAGTTATGGGGGATGCAGAGCCTGAGATGGAGGGGGCATTGCTGGTGGCATGGTCTACAGCATATCCCAAGGCAGGTCATTTACCGGTACGCCAGGTTCCTTTCTGCCCTTCGGTGATGATGCCACGTGGGCAAGGTACTGGATGACTTTCTTGGTGTTTTCTGTTTTCCCAGCTCCGGACTCCCCACTATGGGAGGGAACAAGAGGAAGTAAGAGGGGTCAGCAATGATTTCAGGTAAACCCTGCCCGTTCCAAAGACAGCGACACCCAGCTCAGACCCCACCTCCACCAGGAAGCCCTTCAGGATTACTCACGTGCAGAGAATGGACTGATCCTCACGATCTGTAGGGGACAGAAGGGAATGTGTCACCTGGGATGGTCTCTCCTGCAGGACCCTGGCCTCTTATGCTGTCCACTCCCTTTTCAAAATCATTCCCCAGGGGATACGGGAAAGCTTGGGTTTTGATGTGTCATCTCCCTGAATTCTAATACCCCACCCAACTCAGCTTTTTGCTTGCTGTGTGACCCTGGGGAAGCAGCTGTCCCTCTCAGAGCCTCAGTTTCCTCACCCGAAGAAACAATAAACTCCAACTGAACAGCATGAAATGCATTCAACAGACTTCAACTTGAGAGCAAGATCCTGAACGCCAGGGAGGCAGAGGTGGAGGGGTCCGGGTTCAAATCCCATCTCAACCACCCACCCACCCACCCACCAGGGAGACCATGGGTAATGACTTCACTGCTCCATGCCTCAGTGTCCCCATCTGGAAGCCAGGGAGACCAGCTCACTTGCTTCCTGGGGTTGCTGTGAGGTTAAATGTGTTCACCCATAAAAAGTGCTTGGCATGGAGCAGGCATTCGCCCTCACTTTATTGCACCTTTACCCTTAAGGTATAATAACAGCTGAATTTTACACAAATAAGTGTACAAGAAACTAATGATCTAACCAAATAAGCGTCACCTATGATTAAGTATAAGTTTATAACTTTATAGAGATCATCCATTAGACCAGTAAGCTTGCATCAGGATCTGCAGAAGGACCCAGGTGTGTGTGTGTGTGGGTGGGTGCTGCGTTCTATTACATCTCATATAATAGGAAGGTATAGCTTTTAAACTATTGAATTGTTTTGATCCTAAGCTGAAGATAACGTTTATTGGTTTTAGTGTTTGAACCCTCAAAATTTCGGCCTGTGGGACAATGCTCCAACCAACTGAGCCACCCAGCCAGAGCTATTTAATATGCGTCTTAATATATACAAAATATTTATTAAAATAGATGATAAGCCCTGGCTGGTGTGGCTCAGTGGATTAGCACCGGGCTGCGAACCCAAGGGTCGCTGGTTCGATTCCCAGCCAGGGCACATAACCAGGTTGCAAGCCAGGTCTCCAGCCAGGTCCGCAGCTGGAGGCAGGTGAAAGGCAACCATACATGGATGCTTCTCCCCCTTTCTTCCTCCCTCCCTGCCCTTCTCTCTAAAAATAATGAACAAAATCTTCGAAAAAATAAAACAGATGATAAAAAACGAGGGTATTATGCACGTCCCAGGTGAGTCATGCCACGTCATCAGGGCTGCTTCCCATGGTCACGGCGTGGGTGGCGGCCCCTTTAACAGACTGTGTAACCTGCCCGGCTGTACACAGCAGCTCCCTCTGCCCGTCCCGGAAGGAAGGGGTTGCTATTCGCCCCATGACAATGCCCATCATGTCCACAATACGAATGTTGCAGGAATGAATGGGCACTCTGAGAATCACTGCCCCTAGAGAAATTTTGGCAGAAACCTGGCACCCACGGGCTCCCAAAGGGTGCTTGATGAGAGAAGGGGGGAAGGTAGAGGCAGATAGAAAAGGGGCCTGATGTAGGACCCCAGCTGCGCCCCCCACGGTGTTCCCTCCTGCCTGGCGGAGTCTGAAATCCCGGGCCCTCCCTCCATCCTGATCCCCAGCCCAGCTGCCACCCAAGGGCCCCACCCACAGTCCCGCCACACTCACCCTGGAGCATGCTTCGGTAGGCCCCCTCCGTCACTGCGTACACGTGGGGTGGCACCTCGTGGCGCTTCTTGCCCCGGTACATCTCTACAATCGACTCCGTGTAGATGGGGAGCTGCTTGTACGGGTTGATGACCACACAGAAAAGGCCGGAGTACGTCTGCAGCGGGCAAGAAGCAGGAGGGTCTCAGCCGCCGGCCTGCGGCCCCCAGCATGGCAGGGGACTGTGGTGTGTAGCTGGGCAGGTGGTGCCCGGCATGGGGACCTCTTTCAAAGGGGTCAATGTTGACACCTGACAACGTGGATTCGCACATTTGCTACAAACGTTTTCAGGCAGATGGCGGGAAAGAGTCTTTCCAAATTGCACAAAGTTGCTGAAGAGGGAAGGGTTCACCCCGAGAGCCAGCCAGATCTGGGTCACAGACTGTCACCCCGGACTCACACTGTCTCACACACACACACACACACCAAACAACCATATGTAAGCCCATCTAAGGCAGCATTCTTTTTTTCCTTTTTCTTTTCTTTTTTTTTTTTTTAAGACTTTTTATTATTTTCAGAGAGCAGGGAAGGGAGAGAGGCAGAGAGGGAGAGAGACATCAATGTATGGTTGCCTTTCACCTGCCTCCAGCTGGGGACCTGCCTGGAGACCTGGCTTGCTACCTGGTTATGTGCCCTGGCTGGGAATCGAACCAGCGACCTTTGGGTTTGCAGGCCGGCACCTTATCCACTGTGCCACCAGCCATGGCAGCATTCTTTCTTTCTTTCTTTCTTTCTTTTTAATATATTTTTTGATTATGCTGTTACAGTTGTGCCAATTTTCCCTCTCTGCCCAGTACCTGCTTTCCTTCCAGTGGGAAGTTAGTTCCGGTCCATAGGTTGTATATAAGTTCTTTGGCTTCACCCTTTCCTATACTATTCTCAACATCCCCCTGTCTATTTTGTACCAACCAGTTATCCTTCTTAATCCCTGCACCTTTTCCCCCTTCTGCCTCCCTGCTGATATTGCTCCAAGTGATCTCCAAATCTATGATTCCTGCTCTGGTTGGTTGCTTAGTTTGTTTTTGTTTTTATTTTTCAGATTCTGTTGTTGAGAGTTCTGAGTTTGTTGTCATTTCACTATTCATAGTTTTGATCTTCATTTTCTTAAATCTGCCCCTTTTAACATTTCATATAATAAGAGCTTGGTGATAATGAACATCTTCATTCTTTAGCTTTATCTTGTCTGGGAAGCACTTTATCAGTGCAGCTATTTTTTTTATCAGGGCACAGGCTGGAAATGGCCTGGAGACATGTTTGGGCGGTGAATTCCTATAACACACTTGGGATGGAACAGTCTCCAAAACATTACCAAGTGACAGGAAACCAGGTGGGACCTGTTGGCATTGAACGGGGCAGAAAAGGAATATTTTTAAGTACTTGGTTAAACACACACGGAGTATCCCAGGAAGGGTGCTCACAAGTATCAGCAGCAACTGAAATATGACAGGAATACTCTGTGGTTTCTATTAATAACAGACTCCCAAGGACTGCTGAGACGAATTAAATTATATAACCCGCTGTTACCTATGATGAAATACACATTTATGTGACTATAAAAACCTGACATCTCAATATGCTGTTGCATAAAACAAGTATATTGCAGATTGTCTCTTATACCACTGGTTCTCAAGCCTATGGTCCACCCTTCCTGGAGGAAATGCTACATTCCAGGGTCTAGGCACATGGAAAAGAAGAAGTAGTAATTTTTTTTTTTTTTTTTTTTACATTCAAGTTCACGGACTTGCTGAATTTGTCCACACACCCGCTGGGCTGGGTTCAGGACCGTGGGACCATTTAAAAACTGCTCCAGCTGACCCAACGCAGACGACAGGCTCTCTGGACAGACAGAGGTAGTCAGACAACTAGAAAGCTAGCTGGTTACCTAGCTAAACCAACCCAGAGTTAACTAGCTCAGCTAGCAGCTGTAATTAGCTAGCTCAACTAGTCAGAGAGTTAACGCCTGACTGGTGTAGCTAGTTAACGATTAAACCAGTGAGCTACTTCGTTCCCCAGCTACTCAGCTACTCAGCTAGTTAGCCGGCTGGCCGGTTACTGAGCTGGGTAGTAGCCGGACTGCTTTCAACTCCCTGACATTTTGTGCTGTGACAGG
The DNA here is from genome assembly GCA_004026585.1 of Noctilio leporinus. Taxonomy (NCBI): domain Eukaryota; kingdom Metazoa; phylum Chordata; class Mammalia; order Chiroptera; family Noctilionidae; genus Noctilio; species Noctilio leporinus. The sequence continues at coordinate 71,698 of PVIW01001556.1, forward strand.
CAGAGCAGGGTGTGGCCACCACAGACTGCCAGGCTCCCAGGTGCCGGCCTTTTAGCGGTGGGAGGGTGGGTGGCCAGCAAGGAGAAGAGCAACCGGTTTGCTGGGTGCCCCAGGGAGCCCCGCCCCTGGCCCGCGGAGGGCGGGGCGGCTGGACCACATTCCCTGGGAGGGTATCTCATGGCTGCGGGCAGGACATCCCACTCCCCCTGCCACCCACCCCAGCCCCATCCTGCCAGCCACACCCTGTCCCCAGGGCGACACCCCAACAGGAACCTGAGCTGGCTGTCAAGGCCAGAGGGCGAAGGGCAGAGTCTGGTGCATCCAGAGAGGGTTGAGGACACCCGAAGGCCTGGAGCACAGCTGGGGAAACCTATTGGAAGGGTCTGGAGTGGCTGTCCCAGGACTAGGGACACCAAAGGCAGACCCACAAGGCCCAACTCAGTCCTGCGCCTCTCTACAGTTTCACTTTTCTCCTTGGGAAACTGGGAACGACACTCCCACTTCATTACAGAGGCTGTGAGGATTAAAGGAGATAAAGAATAAAAACCAGCCGGCCCAAGGTGGGGCCCATAAAGGCGCTCTAAATATGGGTCCTGAGACTCCCAGGTACCCATCCCACCTGGGAGCTAAGAGCTCGCTCAGACTTCAAAGCCACGGCAGCCTGGATTTCTAGCTGTGCGACTTTACACGAGGGATGAGTCCTGTCTGAGCCTCAGTCTCCAGGCCTGGAAAATGGGGCTGTTCACCTCACCACTTAGGATTCTAAAAGTGAAGACCTCCAATGCATCTCCCAGTGTCCCCCAGAGGAGGGAGCATCACAAGTGCTCAACAACCAGGTGTGGCTCAGTGGGTTGGGTTATCCCCATAAAGCAAACGGTTGCCGGTTCGATTCCCTATCAGGGCATATGCCTGGGTTTTGGGTTACATCCCCGGTTGGCAACAGATAGGTGTTTCTCACATCAATGTTTCTCTTTCCCTCTTTCTCCCTCCCTCCTCCTCTTTCTAAAAACAAATAAATAAAATATTTAAAAACACGGGTGTCCTCCCTGCCCCCAGCTTCCCAGTGAAGGACAGGGACTCAGAATGATTTAAGGCCAAATAGCTTATTACAGACAGAAACTAGGTTTCTGGTGCCCTGGAAGCCCTACTTGCCACTGGGCAGCACTGCCTTCCTATCACCAATACGCCCTGGCTGGTGTGGCTCAGTGGACTGAGCCTGCGGTTCAATTCCCAGTCACGGCACAGGCCTGGGTTTCGGACCAGGTCCCCAGCTGGGGGCATAGGAGAGGCAACCGATCTATGCACCTCTCACACATCACTGTTTCTCTCCCTTTCACCCTCCCTTCCCCTGCCTCTAAAAATACATCCGTAACAGTCTCATAAAAATAAAATACATGTGTATTCAGTACCGGCCCATGCTTAGCAAGCAGGACACACAGCTTGGATCACATTGTGACATCTGGCTGGGTGGCTTCAGCGAGCATCTTAGTCTACCTGAGTCACGTTGTCTCCTCAAATGGGGGCGGGAACAGTGCTCCCACATGCAGATGCTAGGAGCCAGCCACAAGTTCACGTTGCCCGGACGGGGCTCAGCACGGAACCCCAAGGGTACCTAATACGTTAGCTGTTAACTGCTGCTGGGCCAAGGCGTCCGCTGTTCAAGCTGTGGGAAAAGGAGGTGAAATCCCTACCTCGCAGCCGTCTGTAGAGGGGGGCGGTCAACAAGACCACACTGGAACGATGTTTAGATGAGCACCCAGCCAGAAATCAGGCCCTCACTAGGTGCCAATTTGCTGCCCATCTGGGCTTCTGGAATCTTGCGTTTCCCTTTCATTTGTCAGGCCCTAGTTTTCTGGTTCCTGGGCCACAGTCTTAGCTTAGGCTTCCCCACTTTTCCCTCCCTGAACTTTCTCAATTGTCTTCCTACCGCAGTCAATAGGGTGCGGGGTTTGGAGTCAGAAGATCTGGGTTCGAGTCCCAGTTTAGCTGCTTCCTAGCTCTGGGGTCTTGTTCAAATCCTGGCCCCTCTTTGAGGTTCTGTTTCCCCACCTGAAGAATGGGGGATGACAGCAGACACCTTGAAAGGTTGCTGTGAGGGTTCAGGGTATTTGTTAAAAGCAAAAGGGGGCTCAATGTTTGGGGAGGGGGGGCGTTCCTCTGATCTCCCTGCCTTTGGTGAGACCCAGGGGAGTGGTTTGGGCAGAGGCCGCTTTCCCAGGACTCACAAAGGCAAGTGAGGAGCCCAAAGAGGCCAGTGCAGCCTGGAGAAGGTGTCCACCCCATCCAGGGTCAGTCAGCCCTCAGTTCAAATCCCACACCTGCCACCACCAGCTGAGGGGCCCTGAGCGGGCCACTGGCCTTCTTACTGCCTGTCTCCTCCTTCCCCAACAGGCGTCAGAACTCACACAAATATTGCGAGTTTGTTCCTTGGGACACTTAACAGGGGGAGATTTGGCGCCAGTTTGCTGACTTCCATTTCTTTATATATCACCTCATCGATTGACATTTTTTTAAATGGCGCTCATTGAGGTTCTGTGGTTTTTAAAAATATATAAAACCGGCACTTGGCCTTTTAGGAGTTTAGTTAGGTATTTTTATGATTTTTTTCCCCCTACACGGGCAATTTAAATGGCAGGGCAGCAAGACCCCAGGCGGCCAAGCTGGTGTTTGGAGCATAACTCTGGGGCCAGCTGCCTACTTCCAGATCCTGGCCGGACTCCTCCATGTCCCTGTGGCCTGGGGCCCAAGTCACTTAACATTCCATCAGGTGATAACAGTGCCTGGCCTAGAGGTGAGCTGATAACCCACGCAGCACTCAGAACAGTACCTGGAACATCGTAAGTGCTCAATAAATATTTGCTAACCATCCACAATTATTCTTTTTCCATTATTGCTGCTGGGATTCCTTGTCAATCTCTTTAATCCTGTTCTGTTTGTTCTTAATGATGCTGTGGCTACCCATGAGAACCACCCTGGAAGCTTATTAAAAATACCAGATATCTTCCCTGGCTGGGTGGCTCAGTTGGTGGGAGCGTCATCCCATACCCCCAAAGGTTACGGGTTCGATGCCCAGCCAGGGCTTGTCCAAATAAATGGCAACTGATGGATGTTTCTCACTAACATTGATGTTTTTCTCTCTTTCTTCTTCTCTCTCTAAAATCAGTTTAAAAATTATACTCCTGTGGGGATTAAAAACCAAAACTCAAACCAAATACCCTGTTATACCCCAGAGAGCCCAATTAAAATGTGTTGGAGTGAAACTAAGGTGTTGGTATTTTCTTTTTCTTTTTTTTTAAAGATTTAAAATTTTACTTTTAGAGAGAGGGGAAGAGAAACATTAACGTATGAGAGTTACATCAGTCAGTTGCCTCTTGTACGCCCCCAACTAGGGACCTGGCCCGCAACCCAGGCATGTGCCCTGGCTAGGAATCGAACCAGCGACCCTGTGGTTTGCAGGCTGGTGCTCAATCCACTGAGCCACACCAGCCAGGGCAGGTGTTGCTATTTTCAAAACAGCACCCCAGATAATCCTAACATGAAGGCAGGGTTAGAACCCCTATCCTATTTCTTTTATTTCCTGTAAAGTTTATATCACGTGAGAGGCATTACATGCCTAACAGAGACTGGGCTAATGTCATGAACTTCACCATTGTCAATCCCTTCTTACTCTTAAGAGGCACCACAGCAAAATGGGAGAGCCCAGAGCTGGACCACCGGGCCTGCCCTGTCCAACTAGGTGGCGGTAGTCAAGGAACCTGACCTTCCTGTGCCTCCGATTCTTGATCTGTAAAATCCTTTATAATTGTCAAGATGCAGCAAGGCAATATAACATAGTCTTTATGTACGCCATGTGTTTTCATTCATTTTTCACCTCTTTGAAGTCATGTATTATTTCATTCAAATCTGCTACGGTCATTATTTGTTCACCTATCCCGGTGAGACAATCTATTTTAGCGTGTCCGGTATATGCTTAATAAATGTCAGTTTGTATTGTTATTAAATTTCTCTGAGCCTCGGCTTCCTTTTAGATAAAATGGGGATAATGATAGACTCTACTTGCACACGGTAAGAGGAAATGAATTAATACGCGCGCAAGGCATTTATCCCAGAGCCTGGCGTGTGGTTTTCCGTACTCACCGGCTCTCACTAATTATTACTACAGACCCGTATCTCTTTGTCAAAACACGCAGGATGCGTTAGAGCTGAGAATTAAGGGATTTTTTTATACTTTAGGAAAATAAGGTATATTTACCATATACCATCATGGGGCACCCCCAACAGGATCTGAGGCTGTCCCTGTAATCCAATCATTTATAATTTGGCAACGAGGTATGGGAATAAAGATAATGCACAGCCCCGTGTTCATTCTAGCCAGGATACTGGCACCGAGCTCCCCATCCCAGACGCCCTCCCGTTAGGAGGCCACTCACGTAGATGAGGCCGGAGTAGTACCGCTCACGGAGGTTGTGCAACACCGAGGCCTCATTGAGGCACGTCAGCTCGGCCATGTCCTCGGCCTTGCTGAACTTGGGGGGGTTCATGCGCTGGATCTGGTCCCGGGGCAAGCGCAGCCGTCGCCCACTCTCCGCCAGCTCCACCTCCGCCTCTTCCTGGCCCTCATCGAGCAGCGCCGCGGCCTCGAACCCGTGCAGCTCCGAAGGTACCCACACCAGGCGCCGAGCAGTCCACTCCACCTGCGGGGAGGTGCCGGAGCCCCCAGGCCCAGCACCCGCGCCGGGCCCAACGGGTGCGAACAGGAACGGTTGGGCCGCCTCGGGTACCCTGCCCGACCTGGGCGGCACCTTCCTCCCGGGCATGGTCATGGTCACTGCTGCCATGGTCTGCAGGGGGAAGAGAAAAGAATACAGGTTAAGCGGGTCTCCATCCCCACCCCTGATCCCCCAGGCAGTCCCCACTGTCTTTCTTCACCAGACCTCTTTTGATAGTTCTGCAAAATGGGTCCATTCATTCACCTCTCCGTTTCTTCGTTCAACAATTCTGGAGTGAGCCGGGCTGTGAGCCAGCCATGGTTGAAGGCTGGGGTGTGCAGCCATGCCCAAGCCAGAAAAAGACCCCGGCCCCTAGAAGGCAATTACATTCCAGCCCTGCACTGTCCCATAGGAAGCCGCAGCACCTTGTGGCTACCCAACATTTGAAATATGGTAAGTGGTCCTGACTGGTGTGGCTGAGTTGGTTGGAGTGTCCTCTCATAAACTGAAAGGACGTGGGTTCGATTCCCAGTCAGGGCATATGCTCAGGTTATGTGGGTGAGGTCTCCGTTGGGGTGTGTGCGAGATGTTTCTCTCTCACATTGATGTTTCTTTCCCTCTCTCTCTCCCCCTCCTTTCCTCTCTATAATCAGGGGGGTTTTTTTGTTTTTTTTTTCTTTTAATGTGGCGATTGGGACTGAGGAATAAATTTTTAATTGCATTCAACTTTAAATTTAAATATAAATAAGCCCTGGCTGGTGGCTCAGTGGATAAGCACCTGCCTGTGAACCCAAAGGCTGCTGGTTCGATTCCCAGTCAGGGCACATGACCAGGTTGCAAGCCAGGTCTTTAGCTGGAGGCAGGTGAAAGGCAACCATTCATTGATGTTTCTCTCCCTTTCTTCCTCCCCTCCCTGCCCTTCTTTCTAAAAATAATCAATAAAATATATTTTTTTTAATTTTAATTAAAAAAATACATATAAATAGCCTCATGTGGCTACTGGACATTCAAAATGGAGGCTCCCAATGGAGATGGGTTCTAAGTTTAAGCTACACACCAGATTTTTATTTGATGATAAACTGCAATAATATTTTTGACATATTGAGTTAAATAAAATATAGCATTAACATTCACTTTTACTTGAACATTTTTAATGTGGCTACTAGGAAAGTTTAAATGACACATTTGGCTTGCATTATGCTTCTGTTGACTAGTACTGCTGTCATTTAGGAGACAGATAAAAAGATAAATAATTACACAGCGTGTTAAATGATGAGACATGTCAAGGAGAAAAGTAAAGCAGGGAACAGCGGATGTTAGGGTTGAGGGGTGTTGCAGTTTTAATTGGAGTGGCCAGGAAAGGCCTCTCTGATGTGGCATTTGAAAAAGACCTGAGGGAAACGAAGGGAGTCAAGCATGGGAATGTTGGGAGGAAAAGCAATCCAGGCTGGAAGAAGAGCAAGCGCAAAGGCCCTGAGGCAGGAATGTACCTGTAAATCTGTGGCGTTGAAAGGCCAAGGAGGCAAGAGTTTAGCAATGGAAGGAAAGAAGGTGGTAGGTGAGGCTGGGGACAAATGGGACCAGAGTAGGTCATGATGAGGAACTTGACCTCTTAGATGGGAGCCCTACAGGGTGTCAATCTGATGCCTGTCACTCAGGTACCCACACTACATCTGGTCTATGCCACGCCTGCAGAACAGACTCAAATGTCCTTCCTCAGTTAACAGTGCCCTCCTCCCCTGTGACTTGACTTCCTTCTCTGGATAATAGGGAGACTAGCCCTATTCACTGACTCCTCCATTCATTCAAACTTCCCTGAGGCTGTGGAGTCTGGGGGCCCTGAGATGAGTCAGACAGGTCCCCACCTGGAGGAGCCCACAGTCTGCAGTGATCCACTTCTGCTCTCAGATGGTCCCAACCCAGTAGGACTGTGAACTGTAGTGGCAGCACTGGGTGAGCCAAAATGTGCTCAGCCCTCTCCACCCCCAAAGGGGTCACAGACCAGTAGCGAATCGACCACAGCAATTGCAGAAGAGCCTAAGTACCATCCGGAAAGATATTCTCCCTGTGCCTCGTTATGCCTTGCTCGTGAAGAGGAAGCCTCTATTCTCTGCCGCTGCCTCAGACAGCCGCATCACCACCCTGCCACGCCAGTTGCAGGAACACCCCAACATTTCTGTCTTCCCCGCTTTAGTGCTTCTGCCTCTGGCCTCCAGCACCGCCCGCCCCCCAAACCTCCAACATACCCATGGAGAAGTCTCTCCAAACACCCCACTCCTGGTCCCATCAACTCCTGTCTTTCCCACCGAGCCTTTCCCACCGAAAACCTGGCTGCAGGCTGTTTGTCCCGCTGCCTCCTGGACCCTCTCCTCACAGCCCAGCACCAGCAGTCCTGGCCCACAGTGACGCTTGCTCCTGGTGCTTTCAGGCCTCAAACCTTGGGCCCCTGTCCTCAAATGGCAGGGTCCTACCACCAGGCCTCCCAGGCCCCAAATTGCCAACGCTTGCCCCAGGCCTCCTGTGTGGCCCTGATCCAACCAGGACCCAGCCCCATCCATAGGACTTTAGCCCCACTGCACCTTACCCCGCACCACCCACTTCCTCTCCAGCCCTCGGCCTTTGACCGGGAAAGGTTTGGGAGTTTTTGCAATCACCCAGTCCTCTACCATCCCCTTCCTGAAGCCTGGAGTCCAGGCCCCAAGCACCTTCCTCCTCCGGAATCAGAAGCCTAGGCCCCCAGAACCAAGGAATCTGAACCCTCAGCTCCCTCCTCCCTCAGCCCCCTGAGCCCGGGGCCCCTCACGGCACTGCAGCCCGGCTAAAGGTGAGGGTGCCTGGGGACTGATTCTGAGGACTGACACCAGCCCTGACCAGGAGACTGCAGGCCTGAGCAGAGCCCCCTCAGGCAGCCCCACCCTCTTTGGCCGCAGGAACGCCTCTGCCTGGGCTCTTTACTGTCGCCGGGGCGGGTGAAAGCACCTGCCCTGGGAGGGGCAGAGACTGCTGGGCCAGGAAAGGAAAAGGAGCCCGGGATCCGCCCCTGGGGCAAGGGTTGGGGCCTCGGCATCCAGCCCTCTGGCCTCAGCAGAGAGCTGGGATTCAGGAGTCCCCTCCGCCCCCAGACCCAGAAATCCGGGCCCCCAGCGCCCCCTCAAGCCCAGAAGTCTAAAACCCCTGGCCCCTCTTCCTTAGACCCAGGAACCAGGCCCCCAGCCCCTTCTGGCAAACCTGGCATTCTGGACCCCCAACCCCAGGATTCCGGCACCCCAGTCTCCCCCTCCAACAGACCCAGGAGTCCCTGACCCCAGACCCAGAGTCCTGGCCCGAGTGCCTTTCTCGCTCAAGACCTAGGAGTTCCGGCTCCGAGCGCGCCTTGCTCAGACCGGGATCCCTGGCCCGCAGCCCCCTCCTCGGGTCTAGGAGTCCGAGCGCCCAACCCTCATTTCCCCGAGACCCAAGCGCCTGGGTTGCCGCCCCCTTCTCCCGAAGACCCTCGGCACTACCTGGGGGCGCCCGGCGGTGCCGGAAGCGGCAAGATGGGGAGGGGGCACAGGAATCCCCGGTCCCTTTCGGAGCCCTCAGGTGCGGCTACCTCCGCGGTCCAGCGCGAGGCGGGGCCACGTCGCGTCACCAGGAGGGAGTCTGGCTCTGATGTCACCCAGCACCTGCTTGGCGGGGGAAGGGGGCGGGCCCTGGAGCGGCGAGTGGGGCGGGGATGAACCCGCAGCCAGGTGGGCGGCAGAGGCGGAGGCGGCGGCGGCGGCGCCAGGAGCCCCTCCTTCTGGCGGGTAGAAGTCGGGCGCCCCCTGCGGAGCGGGCTGGGGTCCCCAGGGTTTGAATCCCGCTCAAGCTTTCAGGGCCTTCACTTTCCTCTCTGTGAATTTGGTCAGGGCAATGAATAAACCAACGTTGCGGGGAGAAAGAGCCCGGGGAGGGGTTTCAATAAGAAATGCCTCACCGTAGACCTGGCGGGTGGCTCAGTGGATTGGCCAGGGCCTGCGAACCCAAAGGTCGTTGGTTCGATTCCCAGCCAGGGCAAAAATCAGTTTGCAAGCCAGGTCTCCAGCCAGGTCCCCAACTGGAGGCAGGTAAAAGGCAACCATACATTGATGTTCCTCTCCCCTTCTTCCTCCTTCCCTGCCCTTCTCTCTAAAAGTAATAAATTAAAAAAAAAAAAAAAGCCTCATGGCATCATTTAATCTCTCTGAGCCTCAGTGTCCCCCATCCTGGAAATGGGGCACTAGGAGCACCAAAGAGGATGACAACACGTTATTCTGGCCTCGGGAGCTTCAGGCTCCTCATGGGCGAGATGAGGACTAAATAGTGCTAAACGCACCTACTATGTGCCTGGTGTTTCCTGCTCTTAGAACAGCTTTCTGAGTTTTATCTCATAAAATGATCTGCCCCCCCAAAAAACAATGAGATGGGGATGATGAGCATCTCTATTTCCTCGAAGGGAACCGAGGCACAAAGGGGAGAAATAACGCGCTCAAGGTCATACAGCCAGCAAGAGGGAGAGCTGCGCTCAAGCCCGGACCGTTTTCTGCGTTATAAAGAAGGGTGTGGGGAAGAACGTGTAGTATTGGGTTCTGCAAGATGTCAACTTTCTCCTCTCATTTGGTAACTCTCTCCAGCCGGCTTCCCCATCTCAACCACAGGGCCCGCAGCCTTGCTCCGTGGGCTACAGTGGGATGAAAAAGGTTAAGGGGTCCAGCACATCGCTGGTCTCCGACGTGTTACCCTCAACTCCGTCTCCCCCTGCAGCCACCAACTCTGTCCAGCCTCGGTTTTCCCCTCCCCGTAAAACGGGTTCAATAGCACTCACTTCGAGTTCATATAATTAAAGGACATTATTTAGTTACAAAACAAAAGCGCCCAAGTACAGTGTAGGTGCTGAGATATGTCTTTCCCCACCCCTGTGCCTCTGCCAGTCCTGACCCCTATCCCTGGGGAGAAGTTTTGACAAGTGAAAACAGAGGCGCTGTCATCTGGGGGCGGGGTACTGAAGGCGATGATGACTCAGGTATTAAAGCGTTCAAGATCCCAAAGCGAGCCTCAGTTTCCCCATCTACAGAATAGGCCTGGGACCACCAGCTAGGACCCCGACCCGGCCTCGCACACAGTAGGGACTCGAGTTGGGGGTAGTATAGACACCCCGCCCCACCGCCTACCCCCCACCCCGCGGCTTTCCGGCAGCACGCCCAAGGTGAGTGTTCCAGTCTCCGCTCATGCTCCTGCTCTTGCGCAGGCCTCCGGGGCCCCGTGCGCAGCCCCGAGCCCCTAGCCTCCCAGGGCCCAGTCCCGCTCCGCTGCCTCGGGTGGGCAGCGAGCCCCGGGACACTCACCGGCTTCCAGGGCAGTCCCGAGGCTTCGGCCTGAGGAGAAAGAGGGGCGGGCCCGTCGGGAAAGCCCCGCCCACACGAGCGCAGCAGGGACCAATCGGTGCCCTCTGCGGCAAGCTACGGTCCCGCCCATGGGGGGACATGCCGCCAATCAAGAGGAGTTGCTGGCAGGAGAAGCCAATCAGAAGTTGCCGGAGTGTGCCAGCCGTGGGAAAAGAACCGCGCCAGAGCTAGGAGCTAGACAGCGCGGTTGTGGGCAGGACCTGAGGCCTGATGGGCAGCAGGTTCGACCAACGGCGAGGCGCAGGGGGCGGCCTGGGGCGGGAGGCCCAAGGGACTAGGGTGAATGGGCCGCTTTGTACAAAAGGAATGAATGGGGGCCTTTGTGAGGACCCGCGTGGGGGGGCGGGGGCAGCTGGAGGCCGGAATGCCTGGGTCCCCCGGGAGCTGGCGGGCAGGAGAGACAGGAGAGAGAATTCACTTCTGTCGAACACCGACCGCGTACCAGGCACTTTCCCAGATTCACACCCACTCGTGAGGTGTGGGCGACACCGTCAATAATGATCAAGTATTGAGGGCCCAGTGTATGCCAGGAGCTGTGCTAAGCGACTTACCTGCATGATCTCATTTAATCCTTACGACTACCGTTTGGCATTGGTGTTATTAAGATCTTCATCTGCCAGATGAGGTAAACCGAAGCTTAGAAAGAGGGTGTTAACTGCCGAAAGTCACAGAGTTGGCAAGCGGCCGAGCAAGAACGCCAGGACTTCTGCTCTTAACCACCCAAACGCTGGTGAATGCTTCCCAAGTTCCCATGGAAAAAAAAAAGTGAAGCTCAGGAGACAGGCGACTTCCCAAAGTCACAAAGAAAAGCCTCCGCTGAAACCCAAAGTGGTGACCGCGTCTAAAGCTCACCTGTCGCTGGCGCGCCACTGGTCTCTGGGCTGTGTCCCCATTTTACAGGTGTACCCCGAGGCTCCAAGAGGGAGAGCAGCTGGGGTGGGAGCTGGGAGCTGCATGTCAATCAAGCCCCAGCCAGCCTGCCAGCCTGGCTCTGGTGCTCAACAGCTGTGTGGACTTGGTTCAGTTGCTGGCCTTTTTTGAGCTTCCATTTATTTCTGCATTTGTAAGAAGAGGAGGGTGGCCCCTGCCTCCACTCTGACAATTCCCCACAGACGCACAGACTACCTACTGCCAATGAGATCCTGTTAAATTTTGTTGTGACTGTTCCCCTCCTCTGTCTAGAACGTTCTATGGCTCCACCTCAGAGTAAAGCTGATGTCCTCATCATGGCCCACAAAGCCCTCCAGGATGTGCTCGGAGCCCACCTACCCCCACCCTGAGCCCTGTCTGATGTCATCTCCCTTTCGTTCGGCTCCAGCCACACTGGCCTTCTGGCCCTTCCTCAATTCCTCAAACACTCCACAGGCCTGGGCATGCCTCAGGGCCTTTGCATTTGCCCTTCCTTCCAGTACAAATGCGCTTTTCCCAGGTTTTGCATGGCTGCGTCCCTCTCATAGTCAGGTCAGCTCCCATGTCACCGCCTTCAGGAGGCCTTTCCTGAGCATTCTGTACAAAGGTCCCCTCATCACTCTCTCTCCCCGTGATCCTGCTTTGTTTTAGCTCATGACTCTGGTAGAGTTTGTTTATTTGTTTCTCTGTTAGCCATCTGTCTCCCAACTAGACTGTAAGCCCCATGAGGGCAAGGCTCTTTGATTTGTTCAGTGCTGGATCTTCAGGGCCCTGCATATAGTAGGTGCTCAATAGGTGTTCATCGAGTCAATACTAGCAGGCCTTTGTATTGTGTGAATTAAATGAGTTAATACATACAAAGAGTCAACGCATTGGGAAAAGGCTAAATAAACAGATAACGATTATTATTACCATTGTTATTTGTTGCCCTACAATCAGCCTTCTGATAGCATGCAGGGGAGAAACAAGAGATAAAGTCCAGAATGAGGGAAAGAGCCAGAAAGGGGAACAGGTTGAAAAGTAAGAGTTGGGGAATGAAGAGGCAGGAGGAGAGGTTGGCATTGGGTAGCGGGCAGACAGAGTGCAAGCATCCACCTCCCCATTCATTGGCTTGGCCATGAAAAAGGCAATTCCTTGTGGGCAAGAAGCATTGAAATTGCCATGGCACTGCCCACTTCTCTGCAAACGGAGCAACTGAGTTCCAGAGAGGGGAGGGCCTTTTTGAGGGCATCTGCAGTGATAACACGGCTTATGTTTATGAGGCCCGATTCTGTGCTGGGAACATGACAGTTATTATCTCAGAGCACCCTCATGCCAGCCCTATGAGGTCGGAACTGTCACTTCCCCACTTTATAAACCAGCAATGTGCCTGGTTCTCTTGGCTGCTTCTGGTGGCAGATCTGTGCTCAGACCCACAGTAAGTCGGACCCCTGGGTCTGTACTCTTAACTAAGACTGAGCTGAGGGTGCCCGTTACTCTGGCAGAAAGTCGTTTATGGAAGCCTTTTGCAGTGAAGGCAACAGGAGCTGTGGTTTATTTATTTACTTACTTATTTAAAAATATATTCATTGATTTAAAAAGAGAGGAGGGGAGAGGGAGTGGAGCCACCAATATTAGAGAGGAGAAATACCTATTGGTTGCCAACCAGGGATTGAACAGCCAACCTAGGTGTATGCCCTGACTGGGAATCGAACCCCTAACCTTTTGTGTACAGACATCACTCCAACCAAGACACACAGGCCAAAGAGGAGCTGTTGTTGATTGAGTGCTGTGTGCTGGACATTGTGGCCTTTGTCTGTATTAACTCACTCATTGGATTCTCTCAACAATCTTATTAAAATGGTCCTTTTATTATCCCCATGTGGCTTATAGAAAACTGGGGCTCAGACCAATAAAAATTCCATGCACCTGAAGGCACCAGGGAAGAGTGTGGACTGGGACACAACTGACATTTCACGGGGAGAGAAAACTATGGCCCCGACTTGCTAACTATATTCTGCCTGGCAACTGGTGATGTCATCAATCCTATTTAAGGTTACATCTACTTGGCAACAAATGATGTCATCATGCCCACCAAGGGTCTAAGCTGGAGAGGTCATTAATTCTGCTCCGTCTCTGGGGTAATTTAATAGTAAGCTTCCTTTCGCTGAGGGTGCCCTATGAGCTGGACACCTCTGCTAAGCGCTCTAATAGTTGCTGTTATTTCTTGACCGATTAGTATGCACCAGGCACAGTTCTTAGCCCTATATAGGTATCACATCCCATAATCCTCCCAATAATTCTAAGTGGTGGGTACTAGTGCTGTATCCAATTCACAGGTGAGTGCATTGAGGGAGAGCTGCCCAAGGATGCATAACCAGAAAGCAGCCGTCTGGATTTGAACCCAGGCAGCTTGCCACCAGCATGGCTGAGGCCCAAGAAACGGTCGGAAGGAGGCACTCAGCTGTCTCCGACCCTACCCTCTGTCCTCCATCCAAGTCTGCCAGAGAGGGGCTGACTTGGCTATGCACCCATTTCCTCCCTGGGCACTGGAACTGTCCCCATGCAACTGTGAGGCCCTGGCTGTCAGCAGCCACATCTGATTCCTTTGTAGGTCCCAAGGGTGCGGCATAAACTCCAAAACTCAGAAATGAGGGTGGATGGAACATTCAGATGGATGCTTGGGGGGTGCGGAGGAAAAGAGAATGTGGCTGGCACAGCCTTGTTATTCTAACATTGTCACTACCTTGTTATGCCAAATCTGAGTAATGGGCAGCATAGGTGTGGGGGGAAAAGTCAGGGGAAAGCCAAGTTCACATACAGAGGGGAGAAGATGGGAGAACCAAGGATGGGCTGCTTGGTGGAAGAGTGTTGGGGGAAATTGCTGAATAAGAAAAAAATTGGGGGCAGCAACTTCTGTGTCTGGGGAGAGTTAAGAGGGCTCAAGTCTTAATGGAGAAAAAATAGAGGGACAGTGTGGGTCCTGACTATCATCCTGCCTGGGTATTTTCTCTGTAGCCAAGACTTGAATGGTTCTGGCATTTTATCTTTGGTCACTGGGCTGTTGTTTTCCTGCATGTGACTCCAGAGCTGGAACTGGCTCTGAGATGAGAGCAAGCTGGTGACCTTATGTGAGTCACAGATGAGTGACGGGCTCCTTTCTACAGTGATGAACATTTATTGAGTGCCTACTATGTGCTAGGCCTTCTTCTAGGCCAAGGGTTGGCAAATATTTTCTGTAAAAGGCTCTGTAAAAAGGCCAGGCAGTAAATTTCTCAGTTTCGAGGGCAAGAAGACCTCTGTTGTAGCTACTGTACTCATCTTTGTAGCGGGGAAGCAGCTGTAGATAATGTGTAAGCAAGTGGGTGTGGTTGTGTTCCAATAAAACTTTATGCAAAGCCCTGGCTGGTGGCTCAGTGGATAGGCACCAGCCTGCGAACCCAAAGGTCGCTGGTTCAATTCCCAGCCAGAGCACATAATCAGGTTGCAAGCCAGGTCTCCAGCCAGGTCCATGGCTGGAGGCAGGTGAAAGGCAACCATAATTTGAAGAAAAAATAAAACAAAACTTTATGCACACAGGAGGTGGGTCCATTCCCAAAGCTGAGGAGGCAGAAGGAATGAAGACAATCCCAGCCCTCACAGAGCTCAGACATAATTTAGTCCTCCACAGCAGGTAGAAGGAACCCATTCACACCTAAGTGAAGTCCATTCCTGGCTCCAGGTGTGTTCAGAGTTAAAGCCAAGTCCTCATCCTGGGTCCTCTGTCCACCTTTACTTCCCAACCCTCTTGCTCTTGATTACTCAGCTCCAGTAGCATTTCTGGCCTGCCATAATACTATACCATTTACTTACTTGCTGTGCTTGTTATTTTAAAAAGATTTTACTTATTTATTTATAGAAAGGGGCAGAGAAGGAGAGAGAGAGGGAGAGAAACATCATTGTGGGGTTGCCTCTCACATGCCCCCAACGGGAGACCTGGCTGGCAACCCAGGCATGTGCCCTGACTGGGAATCGAACCAGACACCCTTTGGTTCTCTGCCTGGCACTCAATCCACTGAGCCACACCAGCCAGGGCTATTGTGTTTGTTATTTATTGTCTGTCTCTCTTTGACTACAGAATATCAGCCCTAGAGAGTGTAGGTACTCTGCTTCATTTACTTCTCTGTGCCCAGCACCTAGGACAGTTCCTTGCACACAGTACATGCTGCGTAAATCTCTGCCCGATCAGTGAAACAAACAAACCCTTTAGGAAATTCTGCTCCAGCTGGTGGGATGACAGGGGGAAATTTTACTTCCTCATTACTTTTACTTGCTGCTGGCATTTTGAAAGTCACCGTCATTACCTTATAATCAGGAAGGGTGAAAAGGCCATCCAAGCTATTTTTAATTTTTCTTAAATTCCCGCCTAAGGGCATTTTTTTTTTTTTTGCACTGACTTTTTAAAAAGATTTTACTATATTATTTTCAGAGAGAGGGGAAGGGAGAGAGGTAGGAAGACATCAATGTATGGTTGCCTTTCACCTGCCTCCAGCTGGGGACCTGGCTGGAGACCTGGCTTGCAACCTGGTTATGTGCCCTGGCTGGGACTCGAACCAGCGACCTGTGGGTTCTCAGGCCAGTGCCTTAACCACTGTGCCACCAGCCAGGGCCCCAAGGGCATTTTTTTCATTGCTTTTAGAGAGCAAGGAAAGGACAGGAAGAGAGAGAGGAAGGGAGAGACAGAAACATAGATGCAGGAGAGAAACATGAATTGGCTGCCTTCTGTATGTTCCCAAACCGGAGAAGACAGTCCAACCAACTGGGCCACACCAGAGAGGGCCCCCAAGCTGTTTTTAAATTATTTTCTTTTTGAAGTAAAATTATTTTAATTACACAAGGTGGAAACATTCAAATAAGAGGGTGATATTGACCTTGACACTCCTTCTTACCTCCGCTTCCAGATAATATTTTGGTGTGGTTTCTTCCAAAAACGTGTACTGTATTTTTACATCAGGGGTCGGCAAATGACTGTAGGTCATATCAGGCCGGTTGCTTATGTTTGTAAATAAAGCTTTATTGGCACACAGCCAAAGTCATTCTTTTAGCTATATGTCACCTATGACAACTTTCACACTATACAGCAAATTGAGGAGTTATGAGAGAGACCACACCATGTCCAAAGCTGAAAATATCATTTGAGACTTTACAGGAAAAGTTCGCTAACCTGGGATTTATACACAGTAAGTCCTCACTTAACATAGTCAGTCGGTTCTGAGGCTTTTATGCAAGACAATGTGGAAGGAAACCAATCTTATCATAAGCTAATTGATATCAAGAGTTAAGCTCCGATAGCCTGTGGATGGAAAGTTTGCCGGTTTGATTCCCAGTCAGGGCTCATGCCTGGGTTGTGGGCCAGGTTCCCAGTTGGTGGCATGAGACAGGCCACCACACACGGATGTTTCTCTCCCTCTCACTCTCCCTCCTTTTCCCTCTCTCTGAAAGTAAATAAATTCAATTAAACAAATCAAAAATCTGTTTACATTCACCTTCCTGCTTTTCACACCTGCATGGTACGCCCTGGCCACAGCCTGTGGTTCTTTTGCCTTTTCTCCTGCCAGTGGAGCTTTTAGTGGCTTCCATATGTCACCCGTACAAATGACAGCCCAGTGAACATCCTTCTTCCTGCTTCCTCGTGTGCACAGAGTGTTATGTCTTGGCCAAAGACTAGAATGCAGTTAAGGTTTTAATAGATGGTGTCGAAGTGCCACCCACAACAATGCTAGTTTCCTTTTTAGGAAAAAGAGAGAAAGAAACCAATCCAGCCAAGTGCTTATTACACGGCCATTTGGTGAAGGGTTCCACCCCTTGAGGAGTTTCACTCATAAGTTTCTGACCCGAGGATGCACTGTAGACTTTCTCAGCCCTGCAGACTCAGCCCTTCTCCGCCCTTCTCCACCTGCTGGCATGCTGCCCGTACCTCAGCCTCCACCATAGATAATGGGACAGAATTTTTGTGACATTTACTACGCACATATACTGTGTCCCAGCAACCCCATTTTCCAGTAGGAACCCACAGGAAAGGTTGATACAGGTGGCATACGAGGACATATCTAAAGGTGTACAGGGCCCTGGCTGGTGTGGCTCAGTGAACTAAGCGCCGGCCTGTAAACCAAAGGGTCACTGGTTTGATTCCCAGTCAGGACACAGGTCTGGGTTGCATCAGGTCCCCACTGGGGGTGTGGGAGAGGCGGCCACACATTGATGTTTCTCTCCCTTTCTTTCTTCCTCCCTACCCTTCTCTCTAAAAATAATGAATAAAATCTTTTAAAAAATAAAAAATAGAAATAAAATTGTTGGAAGGTTAAATCAATTCACTCCTGCCCTGTGCTTAATGCAGTGATTGTTGGCAACGTGCCAACACTCAAATATTGGCAGCTATTACTATATGATTATTTTTGAGATTAGCCTCAAAACATTGGGAAAGGCCTCTCACCCCAATGCCTCCTCCTTCAGGAAGCCTTCCATGATTTCTAGTAGTGATCTCTGTTGGCACCAGTGGTTCCCCCACTACAGCCTCTTCCCCAGGTGTGGGGCCCACCTGCTCACCTGTTGGTCTCCCCCGCTGGCCCGGGATCCCTTCAAGGGTAGGGACCAGGTTTGCTTCATCTCCAGTTCCTCAGAACCCAGCAAAGTGGCCAGTGTCCCTTGGGTCTCCAGAACCGTCTGCCCCACTGAAGGGAATGCAGGCTGACTGGGCAGATAAGGCCGGTGTATAATTAACGAATATATGGATGGCTGTATATGATAACAGCCTGGTGACAGGGTAGAAGCCTCGTATGCTGAGAGTCCCTTTCTGTTTTCAACCCACCTCTTGCCTCCTCCTCCCCCACCAGGCCACTCCCCTGCAGGTTCCCTGCTTTTCCAGCTCCCTGGTTGGTACACCTGTCCCAGGACCCAACTCTGAGCTTCAGCCTGAGCGCAGGAAGGGCCTTCTAGGAATGTCCTTCCTTCCCCTTCCATTGGACTCCAGGCAGGCGATACACATGTGCCCATGCATTGCCCATGCAATGCCAGTGTCGTTGTACCCAATAATATGTCCTCAAGATTGCTATGTGTCATCCATCCATGTCTTTCTCCTTAAAAACAAAACCTGCCCTGGTTGGTGTGGCACAGTGGACTGAGCACCAACCTACAAACCAAAGGGTCACTGGTTCGATTCCCAGTCAGGGCACATGCCTGGGTTGCGGGCCAGGTCCTCAACTGGGGGGTGTGCAAGAGGCAACCATACGTTAATGTTTCTCTCTCTCTCTCTTTCTCCCTCCCTTCTCTTTCTAAAAATAAATAAAATTTGTTTAAAAAATAAAGAAGAAATTTGTTCAATTCCCGAACTTTTCCCAAGGTTCATTTTTCTATGATGGCTCTCACAACTTGCCACCAACTTAGTGGCTTAAAATAGCACAAATTTATCCTATAGTTCTAGAGGTCAGAGGGCTGGAATGGATGTTCCAGGCCTAGAGTCAAGGTGTCAGCAGAATTTTCCATCCCTTTTGCAGCTTCTCCGGTGGCAGGAGAAGCTGCCTTCATTCCTTGGCTTGTGACCTCATCACTCCGACCTCTACTTCCATCGTCATACCTTGTTCTCTGATGCAGGCCCCTTGGCCTTCCTCATATAAACACCTTTGTGATGACGTTTATGCATTTAGGGCCCACCAGCTAATCCAGGGTAATTTCCCCAACTCAAATTTCCTTTTTATTTTATGTAATTTATTATTTTCAGAGAGAGAGGAAGGGAGAGAGGCAAAGAGGGAGAGAGACATCAGTGTGTGGTTGCCTTTCACCTGCCTCCAGCTATGGGCCTGGGTAGAGACCTGGCTGGAGACCTGGTGGAGACCTGGCTATGTGCCCTGGCTGCGACCTTTAGGTTCTCAGGCTGGCATCTTACCCACTGTGCCACCAGCCCGGCCCAAGATTCTTAATTTAACCACATCTGCAAAGTTCCTTTTTCAGAGTAAGGTCACACTCACAGGTCACAGGTCCTGGGGATTAGGACGTGGCCATCTTTGGGGGCTGTCATTCTGCCTGCCTTAAATCCCCACCAGCTGTTCCGGTTGCTCCACATCCTTGTCAATATGTAACGTGGTCATTTTTCGTATTAGCCATGGTGGTGTGTGTTGTATTTCATTTCAGTTTCCATTTGCACTTCCCTGATGACTAATGGCATTTTTTTTCATGCACTCACAGTCCAGTTGTGTCTTCTCCTTTGTGAAGTGTCTGTTCAGATCCCTGGCCTGTATTTGAATTGGGTTGTTTGTCTTTTCATTGTTGAGCTCCAGGAAGGACAAGTGCCTTTTTTATTTGGCTGAATCAATTCATACCCCCATCATCTGCATAGAAAACCCGGACATCCACCCCTTTTTTTGATACTCTTCTCTTCCTTTCCTCTCTTCCTTCCCTCCCCTGCCACCTCAGCAGTCTTTGAGGTTTGGTGCCTCCAGGAAAAACAGGATAAATTTTTACACTGCCTGACATAGCAGTCGCTAGTCACGTGAGGACATTTACATTTAAATAATTCAAATTAAATAAGATTGGAAAGTCAGATCTTCGGTCTGGCTACCCGCATATCAAGTGCTCAATAGCCACAGGAGGTTGGTGGCTTACCACACTGACAGCAGAAATAGGCAGTATTTCCATCACTGCAGAAAGTTCTAGAAGTATGCAAAGAGAAACCAACCTGTCTTTGCATGGATATATTATTGCGCCAGACCACTGCCTTCCTACTGGGGGTGAGGAAAAGAAGAAAGAAAGGCAAGATGAGAATGAGGAAAAACCAGGAACCATATTAATAATTGTCTGGCATTTAATAAGTACTCGTTACATTAAAAAAAAAAAAATACCCATGAAACTACCATCTAAGGAGTATGTACTGGATGCCAGGTACTTTCTTGTCCATGTTACCTGACATATGTTTATTCCCAGAGAAATGGAAGGAGCAAGAGAGAACACTCTAGCCAAGCCCTTTCTTCTTCCAACTAGCAAAGAAATGATCTCTTTAAACTCCACACCCCTCTTGGGGCCAGCCATCCTGGAAAGAAATCTCTTTTAAATATGCAAAGAATTTATGCTGAAACAGGTCTCTTTACCCTTCCTGCCAAACCTGCTTCAATACCTGTACATTCTTTCGTGGTAAATGGTCTCTCAGTATGTTCAGTTATCAAAGTTAGATTCCAGGCACACCATTGTCACCATCTCTCTGTTCCTTGCCTATCCCCCACATATGGGCCCTCCTGCCTCCCACCCTCATTTCTACCCCAAGCCCTGCTCTCCATCCTACAGCCCCAACTTCAATTTAAACCTCATCCCCTCCCCTCTGGATCCTTATTGAAACTTCCTCCCACATCTCCAGGGTCTCCCTTTTGTCCTGTTCTCATATCAACCCAGAGGGTTCTTTTACCTTCAGAGCTGATCCTGCCCATTCCCTGCTCACAGCCTTCTCAGTGCTTCTAGGACAATGTCCCAGTCCTTGAATAGGGTGTTGGAAATGCTCTTTCATCTCTGCACAAGCACAGCTCCCTTTACCCAGAATTCCTTCTCTTGTCGCTCCTGGTAAACTCCTACTCATCCTTCAATACCCAGCTCAAATATCGCCTCTTCCAGGAAGACTTAGCTGACTCCCTCAGATGGGAGTCAGCTCTGAGCCCCTGAGCCCCTGAAGTACTCTGACACCATGGTCACCTACTGGTCTCTCTCTGTAGTGAGTTTCTGACCACCTATCAGTCTTCCTTGTGAGAATATGACCCCCCCAGAAGGAAAAGTGTTATTCATCTTAGTGGCCCAACATCTTGGACAGGGCCTGGTACGTAGTACATGCTTAGTAAATGTGTGTTGGGAAAAATGATAAATAATAGTTCAGATCAAATGAACCCTGTGTAGAGAGAGTAATTTTACATCGAGACACTAGGAAGACAGTGCCTCTAGCAAATTGCCAAAGCTAAGCTGATCAGTAATGAGACCTCCTGACATCATGGTCCTCCTCATGTCATTCGTGGAAAAGGACACAGCATCACTTCCATGCTCTTCCTGCTCACAGTGCTTCTCCTCAGTCTATTCATAAGGAAACCACCAAATAGCCCTGGTTGATGTGGCTCAATGGATTGAGCACTGGCCTGCAAACCAAAGGGTCACAGGTTCAATTCCCAGTCAGGGCACATGCTTGGGTTTTGGGCCAGGTCACTAGATGGAGGGAAAGCAAGATGAAACAGATGGATGTTTTTCTCCCTTTCTTTCTTCCCTCTTCACCTCTCTCTAAAAATACATAAAATCTGTCCTGGCTGGTGTGGCTCAGTGGATTGAGAGCCAGCCTGCAAACAGAAAGGTCGCAAGTTCGATTCCTGGTCAGGGCACATGGCTGGGTTGCAGGCTCGGTCCCCAGGGGCAGGTGCACAGGAGGCAACTGATTGATATACCTCTTGCACATGGATGTTCCTCTCCCTTTCTTTTTCTCTCCCTTCCCCGGTCCCTAAAATGAATAAATAAACAAAACCTTAAAAAGAAAACCATCAAACAAACCCAAACCAAAGGCCATTCTACAAAATAACTAACCAGGACTTCTCAATTTTGCCCATGTCAAAACAGGCTCAGGAGCAACAGGGATTTTTTACTTCCACAGCCCCAGAGGTCAGAAGCCCAAGGTCAAGGCCTCAGCCAGGCCACACTCCAACCCGACCCTGTGGGAGAGAATTGGCCTCGCTTCTCCCTAACCTCTGAAGGTTGCTGACAATCTCTGACACATCCTGGCTTCCAACTACATCACCCCAATCTCTACCTTTGTTGTCCCATGGCACTGTCCCTCTGCATCTCTGTGTCTTCTTGGGAGGACCCCAGTTATTGTGGGTTAGGGGCCCATGTTGGGTTAGGGGCCCACCCTGCTTCGTTATGACCTCATCTTAACTAATTCCATCCGCAGCCCTATTTCCAAGTCAGGTCACATTCTGAGGTCCTGGGGGTTAGGACTTTAACATAGCTTTTTGGGGACACCTAATTTAATGCCTACCACAGAGCAGAGAAGGGGCACAGACAGGAAGTGATGGGGTGAGCAGAGGCTCCCTCTGATCGAGTGGCCCAGGGAAGGCGTCTCTTAGAGGGGACCTAATGCCGCAGCCTAAAGAAAAGTGTTGACAACATTCTCTTCCCAGAAATGAAGGTGAATTGCATCGCCTGGAATTTATGGCATTTCCCTGGGCCTCTCAGAGAGACCTAATCTGTTTTGTTCGCCCTGCTCATTTCCTGGTTTGAAACCAGGGCGATCAGGAGGGAGCAGAGGTTCTCTCTCTCAGGAGGCGTGGTTCTCATTAGAACCGGAGAATTTTCCCGGCGCGTCGGATTCACTCCCATCCGCCGCTCTGAGCAGCCCCAACAGCTGTGCGGTTGAGGAGCCGTCACACCCACTTCCAGCCAGAGTTTGGGGACCTCTGGCGTGTGCCAGCTGTCCAGCTGTCACAGCCAACACCCCTGCCAGCTTGATGGCCAATGACATGCCCACAAAAGGGGACTCCCGGGGTCACCGGCCTCGCTTCTGACACCACAGATTAGTTCTTCCCATTCTGCCACCATGTTGGAGGTTTGCAAAAGGCGACAATGTTGATGTTTCTCTCCCTCCCTTTCCCCTGTCTCTTTCAAAACAAACAAACAAATAAAAAAATGTCTCCCCGGTGTTCCACCTCAGTCCCATTAAAAGCAAAATGCTCACCGTTGGGCCTGGATTGTCCTCATGATCCACCCCATTCCCCCTCCCACCCAGTCTCAGATCTCCAGTTCTTTCCCTCACGCGCTCAGTTGCGGTCACTTTGGGGTTTGGGCCATTCCTTGAAATAAATGCCAGGCCCGTTCCCATCCGGAGCCTGTTTCCTCTGCCCAGAAGGCTCTTCCCTGAGACACCCCTGTAACTGGCTTCTTCGTGTCCTTCGGGAAGGCACCTTCTCGGTATGAATGAATGAATGAATCAATCGTTTCTGCTGTGCTCCTAGAACAGGGAGGGAGGCTAGGTTTTGGGGTTTCAGGCAGATCAGATAGGGCTCCCACCCTAGGGCAGCTCAATGTCTGGGGGTGGGGAGCGCTGGAGCCCTGAAGAGAACACGAGAGAAGAGGAGAAGAGAAGAGAAGCTGATAACATGACACAATCTGATAAGGGTTGTGCTGGAGAAGAGTGCAGAGGTTGTAGAAGAACATAAAACCTGTGGAAATAAATAGTCACCTCGTTCTCCGTTCTCAGACAGGTGTGGGCTACCTATGACCCCTGGGCCAGCAATCTCCCCCCTCCCCCAACAGCTGTAGGTCTTGTTAAATCGTTTTATTGATCCTGGATGATGCGGCTCAGTGGATTGAGTGCTGGTCTGTAAACCAAAGGGTTGTTGGTTCAATTCCCAGTCAGGTCACATGCCTGGGTTGCAGGCCAGGTCCCCAGTTGGGGGCACACAGGAGGCAACCACACATTGATGTTTCTCTCCCTCTTTTTCTCCCTCCCTTCCCCTCTCTCTAAAAATAAATACATTTGAAAACCCTTTTCTAAAAATAAAGTTTTATTGAAACACAGCTGTGTCCGTTCACTGAGGCACTGTCTGTGTCTGCTTTCAGCTACAACGGAGCCGAGTGGTTGCAACAGAAACGAATTGGTCTGCAAAGTTAAAAGTATTTACTCTCTGGCCCTTTATAGAAAAGATTCACCAACCTCTGCCCTAATATTAAAAGCTTACATTTTTTTTAAAAAAGATTTTGTTTATTATTTTCAGAGAGAGACATCCATGTATGGTTGCCTTTCACCTGCCTCCAGCTGCGGACCTGGCTGGAGACCTGGCTCGCAACCTGGTTCTGTGCCCTGACTGGGAATCGAACCAGTGACCTTTGGGTTCACAGGCCGGTGCCTTATCCACTGAGCCACCAGCTAGGGCTTTAAAAACTTACATTTTCTGAATGCTTACTATATGCTACATGCATGGTTTTCACCACATGTTTTCTTATTTTATCTTCACCATCACCTTTGGGATATCCCGTGTTAATAGGGGAGGAAATGGAGGTTCAGAGAGGTGATGAAATTTTCCCAAGGTCACACAGCAAGGGAGAGAGGAGCAGAATGCAGCGTATGCCCAGTTTTGCACCTGGCATTTTTCACTTTGCAGCACTTCTTGGAGTGGGTTCTGTTGGTAATCACGGGCATCAATTATATTCGATATCAAAGAGCCTCCCCCTGGGTTCATCAGACAGTCCCCTCCTGATGAGTATCTAGATTATTTTCCCCCTCTGCCACGATGAGTCCTGCAATAAATATCCTTGTGCTCAGTCCCTGGAGCTCCCATCCTAGCGTTATCTGAAAGCTAAATTCCTAGACTGGGAGTGGCTGGGTCAAAGGGTATGTGCCAGGTAATGACTTCGGCATGTTGAGTTCACCGGAAAGGCGGGGAAGGAGGGAATGGGCGGGCGGGCATCCCACGTGAGGGATCTGCATGGACAGCGATATGGAGGTGTGAGTCAACCTGTGCTGAGTGCTTGAGTCTACCAAATAAAATGTGACAGGCTTGGTGACGCAGGTAGGAAGGGCCTGGCAAGAAGTATCCAAAGTGATGAAAAGCACGAACCTACAACCAAGATGACTCACTCCAGCAAAGCTGTCATTCAGGATGGAAGGGTAGGTATAGTGTTTCCCGGACAAGGTAAAGCTAGAGGAGTTCATCATCACCGAGCCCTTGTTATATGAAATGTTAAAGGGACTTGTTTGAGAAAAAGAAGATCAAAACTATGAATGTTAAAATGACAGCAGACTCACAACTGTCAACAATAGGCCCTAAAAAATAAAAATAAAAACGAACTAAGCAAACAACCAGAATAGGGACAGAATCATAGGAAATGGGATCATTTGGAGGGTTATCAGCTGGGAGAGGGAAGGGGGAGAAATGGAGAAATGGTGCAGGGATTAAGAAGCATAACTGGTAGGTGCAAACTAGACAGGAGGAAATGAAGAATAAAATAGGAAAGGGTGAAATCAGGGAACTCGTATGTACTACCATGGACATGAACTGAGGGGGGTGGGATTGCTGGAGGGAAGGGGGGTAACGGATGGAAGGGAGCAAAGGGAGAAGAAATTGTGACAACTCTAACAGCGTAATCAAGAAAATATACTTTAAGAAATCAATGCCTCTCTCTCAATCAATAAATACAAAAGTAAATTTTGAACATTTTAGGTGTAATTGACATACAATAAAATTCACCATTTTAAGATGGGCAACTCAGTGGCTTTTGGTACATTTGCCCTGACCCCCTGCTCTGGGGATCCACTAATCTGCTTCCTGTCTCTGGATATGCCTATTCTGGGCATTCCGTATAAATGGAACCCTACAATGCATGACTTATTGTGACTGAACATGTCATCAAGGCTCAGGTGTCAGGGCTTCATTCCTTTTCTATTATTTAAAAGATTTTATTTATTTATTTATTTTTAGAGAGGGAGGAAGGGAGGGAGAAAAAGAGGGAGAGAAACATCAGTGTGCGGTTGCCTTTCATGTGCCCCCAACCCGCCCGCAACCCAGGCCTGTGCCCTGACTGGGGATCAAACCCAAGACCTTTGGGTTCACAGGCAGGTGCTCCATCCACTGAGCCACACCAGCCAGGGCATTCATTCCTTTTTATGGCTGAGGAATCTTCCATTGCATGAATAGATTGAGTTGTGTTTTTTCATTCATCAGTTGATGGACTTTTGAGTTTGTCCACCTTTTGGCTTTTGCAAGTTCTGCTGCTCTTAACATTTGTGTACACATTTTTCCGAGGGCATATACTTCCAATTCTTTCGGAGCGGAATTCCCAGAAGTGGAATTTCTGGGACGTGGGTAATTCTACCCTTAACTTTGGGAGGAGTTTCCAGACAGCTTTCCAGAGCAGCAGCACCATTTTACCTTCCCAGTTTTGATGAAACCACCCTGGTGGGTGTGAGGTGATATCTCGTTGTGGTGGATCTTTGTGTTTCCCTGTGACTAATGGCATAGAGCAACTTTCCATGTGGTTCTTGGCCATTTGCACATCGTTGTAGAAATGCCTACTCAAGTTCTTCACCCATTCATTCATTGGGTTATTTAAGTTCTAATTGTTGAATTGAACGCCAGGAAAAGGAGAGGGGTAGCAATATTGAGGCGTTCAGAGAGGGGGATAGAGACCCAGAGGGATGGCGACAAGGACCAGGTAGGATACAGAGACCCAGACGGAAAGACAAAAAGGGGGGAAAAGCCTGAGTTTAAGGATCTGGAAGGGCACAGGGACAGGAGGACAGAGGATAGGAGGTGGAGGGGACAGCTGTTTGCAGTCTGAGCAGTTAGTGGAATGCCTTTAGGGCAGGTGACAGAATCTACAGGAAGCTGACAGGTGGGTGTGACAGCATTTGGAACCTCACCCTTTGGGTGTGAGAGTCACTGAATGAGGGGAGAAGTGTCCCAGCGGACAGGTCATGGGCTCTATCTACTCTGCCTCAGCAGAGGGACACCCTGGCGCTCACACACACACCCCCATGTGAACTCGTGCACTCCTTACATAGCAAATAGTACCGAACACTGTTTATTTTTACAGTGTTTATGCAGTGAAGGGTAACACATGTCCTGAAATGGACAACATACATTATGTGCAAGCAACCAGTGTCCATCAGTGGATAAACATAAACAGCCTGTGGTCCATCCATCCAATGGAATAATGTTACTACTCAGCTTTAAGAAGGAAGGAGGCTCCCCCTGGCTGGGTGGCTCAGTGGATTGAGTGCCAGCCTGCGAGCTGAAGGGTCACTGGTTCAATTCCCAGTCAGGGCACAGGCCTGGGTTGCAAGCCAGGTTCCTGCTTGGGGGCACATGAGAGGCAACCACACATGGATGTTTCTCTCCCTTCCCTTCTCCCTAAAAAATAATAACTCAAACACTTTTTTAATGGTTAAAATGATACATTTTACGTGGTGTGGGCTTTACCACAGTTTCTCAAAGTGTAAATCTGATCGTGTTGCTTATCCTTGGCTCAGGATACAAATATGCAAATGATATTTAAAAATCACGGTTGGCCCGATTCCTTGAGGTCTGCGAAATGAAAGCCTCGTGTCCTCTCCCCGTGGGAGGTCCAGACACCAGACCCTGCCCGCCCCCTGCATCACAGCCCCTCCCTCCCCACTCTTCCATCATCACTTCCTCGTTTTCTCACGCCCGTCTGCCAAGGGTTCATCGAACCTTGTTGTTTGCTGTGGCTCATCCAGGGCTGTAAGGGACTTCTTAGGATGAATCTGTCCAATGGCCTGTGGTTTTATTTGAATGATTCAAGGATGTATTTATTTTTTAAAACCAGAAATTATTCTACTGCATTTTTTAAAAGATTTTATTTCTTTATTTTTGGAGAGAGAGGGAGGGAGACAGGAAGAAAGGGAGAGATGCATCCATGTATGGTTACCTTTCACCTGCCTCCAGCTGGGGACCTGGCTGGAGACCTGGCTGGCAACCTGGTTATGTGCCCTGGCTGGGACTCGAACCTGCGACCTTTGGGTTCACAGGCCAGTGCTTATCCACTGAGCCACCAGCCAGGGTGAAATATATCACTTTTTAAATTAATTGACTTCATAGAAATGGTTCCAAAGGTGATCACGGAAATTTGGGGAGCAATTCTATTCCTCAATTGTAAGTGTTCTGTTTTGAAGACATCAGTCGTGCATCTTACTCAGCCCTGAAAGCCCCAGGGTTCGCTCGGACACTGTCGGGAAGAACTCTCCATCTCAGGGGGAAGCCAGACCCCGAGGTACACACCCCAGTTATCCGAAAGTGACGTTTGCTGGGAAGGTGGGAGATAGTCTCTCGGTCTCGCCCTCACCTTTGCTCCCAGGACATTCGGACAGGAATAGCCAGGCTCCTTTCTAGACTCTAATCCTCTCATTTCAACCCGTGCCCCTCCATTTTTCTGCCACGGGAGGATGCACCTACTAATCTACTCCATGGATGAACCCACTAATCCGTTCAGTGAACAAATGGAGGAACTAAATAGTCTTGAATATTAAAAAACAATTTTTTTTTTTTTTGGTCTAGTGGTTGAAAGGTTCAACCTTATGTTCTGGCCAGTGGGTAAGAGGCACACAGCTCAGAAGGCAGAACAGCGAGTGTTACAATTAAGCAAAACCTGTGTCCCCATACGGGGTCCGAAGAGGAGGCTCAGTGTCAGGCCAGGAGCAGCGTTGGGAGCCTGGCATGACAGTGATGAAAGAAGGATCCTTGTTGTTCTGGCTGGTGTGGCTTGGTAGACAGGCACCGGCCTGTGAGCCCAAAGGTCGCTGGTTCGATTCCCACCCGGGGCACGTAACCAGGTTGCAAGCCAGGTCTCCAGCCAGGTCCGTAACTGGAGGCAGGTGAAAGGCAACCATACATTGATGTTTCTCTCCCTCTCTCCCTCTCTCCCTTCCTCTCTCTCTGGAGACAATAAATAAAATCTTAAAAACATAAAAATCCACAGAGTTTATCTAGCAAGTCTCCCATTGATGGACATCTGGGCACTAGTCACTGTGTCCCCGTTCCTGTTGGATACACTTGAAGAGAAGATGTGCAGATGGCCAGCTTTCATAGATTTCTGCCACAAGATTCCCAAAAATGCTGTCCCGATGTACCCTCTCACAGCGGTGCATGAGGACAGGCTACTGATTCTGCAACCCCATAGTGTGACCGAGGGAGAGGGCTGGGCACCGGCAGTGGGCTGCGGGAAAACACCCCACCCTACCCCTGCAGGGCCTTGAGCTGCCACCTCTAATTATTTCCTTCAAATCCCTCCAACTATTTCCCTGGCATTCTTCCCACCTGCCTCACACCAAAGGCAAGCCAAACCAGGTCATGGGTGTCACCCAGCAGAGCTCCTAGCATGACCTCGTCCTGGCTGTGGGAACCCACTCCCACTTCTGTCTCGTCCTGTGCAACTCCAAGCAAGCAGCTGGACCCTGCTAAGCCTCAGTTTCCACATCTGTTAAATGGGGATTAAAAAAAAAAAAAGCTATGTGCCAATTTGGTGTGCTAAGACATGCTTTCATTCAGGCAATAGGCTATTTTACGTCAGATTCAGAGAGCACATGAACCCTCTGAAAATATTCCAGCAGTAGGCACACATTTTTACAGTCGAGGCATGTGCCAAACGCACTACTTCTTTCCTTTATAACATAGTATAGTGTTCAAGAGCATGGACCCTGCAACCAGACTGCCTGGGTTCAAATCCCACCTCTCCAACTAACCAGCTGTGTCACCTTAGAATAGTTACTTAACCTCGCTTGACCACAGTTTCCCCATTTATCAGTGGGAGTCAAAATAATACCATGCCCTGGCTGGTGGCACAGTGGATGGGGTGCCGGCCTGCGAACCCAGGGGCCACTGGTTCGATTCCCAGCCAGGGCACATGACCAGGTTGCAGGCCAGATCTCCAGCCAGGTCTGTGGCTGGAGGCAGGTGAAAGGCAACCATACATGGATGTCTCTCTCCCTCTCTGCCTCTCTCCCTTCCTCTCTCTCTGAAAAGAATAAATAAAATCTTTAAAAAAACAAAAACGGAAAAACGGTACCTGCCTCACCTTGGCTGGGTGGCTCAGTTGGTTAGAGCATCATCCTGTACACCAAAGGGTTGTGGGTTTGATACTCAACCAGGGCACATCACTAGGTTGCGGTTCATACATGGGGACATGTATGAAAGGCAACTGATCAATATATCCTTCTCAATAGGATGTTTCTTTCTCACTCTGTCTCTCTTCTTCTCTCTCTCTCCCAAATCAATGTTCACAAATGTTCCAACTCTCGGTCTTTCCGGGTACATGATGAATGGTTCTTCTTCACTCTCTTGAGGTGTCTTGTGGCCATGTGACTCAACTTGGCCAATGAGCAGGTGTCACACATGGGTGGAATCATTGAAGAATGACTGTGGGTTTTCTTCCACTCTTTTTTCCACTCTGCGAGACTCCTGACCAGCCAACTATAATAAGTACAAGATAAATTTGTTGTTTAAAGCCATTGAGACATGGGGACTCTCTGTTACAGCAGCGTAACTCAGCCCACTTTGACTAACATAGGCACCTATCCTGCCCCCTCACCTCAGCCAGACTCAGAAGGCCCCACCTTCCAAATCTATTTTCTTTCTTTGAGTCTGTCTCCCATCTCAAATTCAGAGGGCCTCCTTTTCCCCTCCCATTTTTAATAACCTCAGGTACAGAAGATTAAATAAATCATAGTTGTCATACTTAAAAACAGCCAGCACTTAGCCATGGCTGGTGGCTCAGTGGATAGGTGGCAGCCTGCAAACCCAAAAGTCGCTGGTTTGATTCCGAGTCAGGGCACATAACCAGGTTGCAAGCCAGGTCTCCAGCCAGGTCCTTAGCTGGATGCACGTGAAAGACAACCAAACATTGATGTTTCTCTCCCCTTGTTTCTCCTTCCCTACCCTTCTCTCTAAAAGTGATGAATGAAACATATATATATTTTTTAAATAGCCAGCACTTAGCCTTGGCTGGTAGCACAGTGGATAAGGCACAGGCCTGTGAACCCAAAGGTCGCAGGTTCGATTCCCCAGCCAGGGCACATAACCAGGGTGCAAGCCAGGTTTCCAGACAGGTCTGTAGCTGGAGGCAGGTGAAAGGCAACCATACATTGATGTCTCTCTCCCTCTCTGCCTCTCTCCCTTCCCCTCTCTCTAAAAATAATAAATAAAATATTTTTAAAAAAGTCAGGCCACAGACCTGACTGGAGACCTGGTCTGCAACCTGGTTATGTGCCCTGGCTGGGAGTCGAACCTGCGACCTTTGGGTTCACAGGCCGGCGCCCTATCCACTGCACCACCAGCCAGGGCAAATAAAATATTTTTTAAATGTGAAAAAAGCAATGTTAGTATTATTTATTTCTTAGTCATTTACTACATTTTCCCCCCTACCAATTACTCTTCGCCTTCCCTGTCCTGTGTTTATTGTATATCATTTTGTTTGTAGGTATTTTTACACCTTGTGTATTTTTGTTTAGGATATAAGGATTTTATTTATTTTTTTTATTTTAAAAATATTTTAATATTTATTTTTAGAGAGAGGAAGGGAGGGAGAAAGAAAGGGAGAGAAACAGCAATTGGTTGTCTCTCACACACCACACCAAGGACCTGACCTGTTACCATGTGCCCTGACTGGGAATCAAACTGGTGACCCTACAGTTCACAGGCTGGCACTCAATCTTCTGATCCACACCAACCAGGGCATAAGAATTTTAAATTTATGTCAATGGTATTGAGCTGTACATCTTACTCTGTTTTTTACTTTTAGACTCAGATCCACTTTTCATTTTTATTATTTTTTAAAGACTTTATTCATTAGTTTTTTAGAGAAGGGCAGGGAATGAGGAAGAAAGGGAGAGAAATATCAGTGTATGGTTGCCTTTCACCTGCCTCCAGCTATGGACCTGACTGGAGACCTGGCTTGCAACCTGATTATGTGCCCTAACTGGGAATCAAACCAGTAATTAACCCTTGGGTTCTTAGGCCAGCACCTTATCCACTGAGCCACACCAGCCAGGGCAGATCCATTTTTCAAAATAACTTTATTTTTCAATTATAGTTGACATACAGTATTACATTAGTTTCAGGTATACAACACAGGGATTAGACAGTTACATAATTTATAAAGTGATCCCCCAATAAGTCAAGTGCCCATCTGTCACCATACATATTTATTACAATATTACTGACTGTATTCCCTATGCTGTCCTTTACATCCCTGTGACTATTGTGTTACTACTAATTTGTGCTTCATAATCCCTTTACCTTTTTCACCCATTCCCCCAACCCTTCTCCCATCTGGCACCATCAAAATGTGCTCTGTATCTATGAGTGCGTTTCTGTTTTGTCTGGGGTTTTGTTTTCTTGTTTGTGTGTTTGTTTTGTTTGTTTTTAGATTCCACATGTAAGTGAAATCATACGGTATTTGTCTTTCTCTGTCTCACTTATTTCATTCAGCATAATGCCCTCGAGATGCATTCATGTCTTTGCAGATGACAAGACTTCATTCATTTTTACGGCAGAGGAAATTCCATTTCTTCCTTATCCATTCATCAGATCCATTCTTGCTGTGAGCACAGCCTAGCCTGTTGTTTGCAAGGCTGGGAAGGCTCCCCCGGCACGCCACGTGCCTCTCCCCTCACCAGTGATGGACAAGTAGGTTACCTTGGACACCCTACCACGGCCGCCACCGTGAGCAACACTGTGATGAGCATCATCGCCCCTGGGGAGCGAGTGTGACAACTTCTCCCGGCTCTTCATCAGAAAGAGGGGAATTGCCAGGTCAGGAAATCTGCAGATAGTTAATTTAACCAAGTTTTATCAAATTGCCCTTCCGCGCGGCTGCTCATCAGAGAAATCGAACCGGTTCTGCTCCCTGATTCTTCCTGCCTCACACCTGGACCTGAGGCTTTGGAGCTCAGAAGTTGAGGAATGGACAGCCTTTGTTTTCCCTCCTTTGTTTTCCCTGCCTGCCTGACAACTCCTTCTTAGGTTGCTGCATTGGCTGCTATTTATTATAAAGGACTAACTCTGGGAAAGGTAGGCAGGGCAGCAGGAAGCCAAGAGTGAGACTTTCTCAGGTCGGTGAACGAGGGGAATTTCCGTCGGGCGCGCGCGCCCCCTTGTGGTCAAATCATCGCTACACTCCCCAACCACCATTAACTGCCCGCTGATTTATTCACGACTCAGTTCAAAAGATATTTATTGGGCAGCATCTATGTGCTAGGCCAGTGATGTCCAATTGAAATACACATACAAGCCCCAGTTGTGAGTTTCAACATTCTGCTAGCCAGGTAGCTCAGCTGGTTAGAGCATCATCCTGATGCGCCAAGTTGAGGGTTTGGTCCCAGGTCAGGACACATACAAGAATCAACCAATGACAACAAATTTCTCTCTCTCTCTCTCTCTCTCTCTCTCTCTCTCTCTCTCTCTCTCTCTCTCTCTCTCTCTCTCCCCCTCCCTCTCTCCCTCAAATAAAATTTTAGAAAATGTAAAAAGAAACAGGTGACATAAATTATAATAATGTATTTATTAACTCAATACACCCAAAATATTATTTCTTCAATGTACAACAAGCATAAAAATAATTAAGATGCATACTTTTTTTGTAATAAGCCTTCAGAATGTTCTCAGGACAGCACATGTCAATTCAGACACTAAATTTGTGTTAAAATACTTGATCTCTGTTTAGACTTTTTTTTTTTAAAGATTTTATTTCATTATTTTTAGAAAGAGGGGAAGCGAGAGAGGCAGAGAGTGAAAGAGACATCAATGTGTGGTTGCCTTTCACCTGCCTCCAGCCACAGACCTGGCTGGAGACCTGATTTGCAACCTGGTTATGTGCCCTGGCTGGGGAATCGAATCTGCAACCTTTGGGTTCGCAGGTCGGCGCCTTATCCACTGTGCTACCAGCCAGGGCTTCTGTTTAGATTTTGTAACATTTACACTTGGAATTGATTCACATGGTCAAATTGTTCCAAATATGTTTAAAGGTTTCCCAATAACTAAATTGAGGATCCCTTTTTAAAAAATCTAAATTTAAATTAAATATCTTTAAATAAAATTTAAAATCTCATTTCTCAGTCGTACCACATTTTAGGTGCCCAATAGCCACCTAGGACCAGTGACTTGCACACTGGACAGCGTGCGCATGGGTTTACAACAGTTCACCCTGGAATAAAGTAGGTATATTATTACCTCCATTTTACAAAGGAGAAAACGGAGGCTCGGAAATTTAAACTGGCTGGCGGCTCAGTGGATAAGATGCTGGCCTGTGAACCAAAAGGTTTCTGGTTCGATTCCCAGCCAGGGCACATAACCAGGTTGCAAGCCAGGTCTCCAGCCAGGTCCGTAGCTGGAGGCAGGTGAAAGGCAACCATACATTGATGTTTCTCTCCCTTTCTTCCTCCCTCTCTTTCCCTCTCTCTAAAAATAATGAATAAAATCTCTTTTAAAAATAAAAATTATAAATTGTGACTAGTGCTATGACAGAAACCAAAAAAGATGAGCTAGAGTTCATGGCAAACTATGGCCCCCAAGTTAAGAATGGCTTTTATGTTTTTAAATGGTTGGAAAATGTCAAAACAATATTTTGTGACATGTTAAAATTATGAGATTCAGAGGGAGGAAAAGGGGTATGGATGTAATACAACAACAATAAAATTAAATTAAAATTTTTAAAAAATATATGAGACTCAAAGTTCAGTGTCATTTCCTATTGTTTGTTTGTGGCTGCTTTCCTGCTCTTGCCTTAGAGTTGATATTGAAGCAAAAATGAGTTAGGAAGCATTTGGGAAAATCTGAGTATGGTTCGATAGATCAAACCAATTTAAAATATCCTGAGTATGATTTTGATGTTCTAGGTAGTCTGTGTTAGGTTCAGCAGAGTGAGAGGAGAAATGACAGGAAAACAGGCCATGAGTTTAAAAGATTTATTTAGCCAGATGCAAACAGGCAGGCTGAGACCAAAGAGGTGCCAGCCCCAGACAGCAACAAGTCAGGGGTTTTAAGAGAAGAGAGAGTTAGCAGGATCCCCTGCAGATTGTCCAGCAGTGGAGTTGATTAGAAGCAGGAGTTGATTCTGAGAACAGAGACATTGCTAAATTCTTGTCTGCAGATAACATAGGCAGTCACTGATGCCAGCAGGTACCATAGGGGCAGCAGATTTATTCGGGTCCAGCTAAAATTTTATCTGAATTCCCAGAGCCCAGGTCTTATGTCTAGAAATCTAAATACATCACATGAGTGGAAGCATACAGATTCATCTTTTCTTGATTCAGCATAAATGCCTCAAGGTCCATCCACTATAGTAGCATGTGTCAGAATTTCCTCCCTTTTGAAGACTGCATGATATCCTGTTGAATAGATTCATCACGTTTTATTTGACCATTCATTCACAAGGCCATAGACACTTGGACTCTCCCCAGCGCCCCGCACATAGTAGGTGCTCCATTGACATTTGCTAAACAAATGTATATAAACGATGTGAGCAGAGGCCGTTTGCCTCAGCCAACATTGCAGTGCCTAAAACATGCAGTAGGAGCATGTAGTAGGAGCTCAGCAAAGACCGGCCTGAAGCACCCAGACCTGGGGTGGGGGCTGAGCCTGCTGGGTCCTCTCTGTGACGTCACAAATACCCTGCCATGCCTCCGGTCTTGTCCGTTGCGCTGCTCCTGGGGCTGATCGCGGGCGAGGGTTGGGGCTGCCTGCAGTGTGACCCCTCGGTGCGGGAGGCCCTGAGGCAGCTGCGCTTGGCCATCACCCCCAGCCACTTCCATCTAGGGAAGCAGGGGGCCCGCGCTCAGGCCCTGCTGCTGGGCATGGAGGGGCCTTTTTTCCGGGACTATGCGCTGAACGCGTTTGTGGGGCAAGTGGGTGCGTGCTGGGGAGGGTGCCTAGCACTGTGGAGAAAGGGACAGGGGGATCCAAGCCAGAGGAGGATGGGATGGGAGACCCTTTGGAGACCACGTCCCCTAGGGGGGAGGGCGGGGCCCATGCTGGTGGAAATGGGGGAGGAGTCTCTTGGCTCCCGGAGGGACCCAAAGGAATTTCCTCCCCTCCCGTCCGCAGAGATTGCTCGCCTGGACCTTGTGGCATCCTTTTTCAAGGATCAGATAAAAGACTTAAAAGCTAAGTCTCTGAGAGGTAGGAACTGAAGGAAAACCTTTTCCCAGCCTGTCCACCACCCTTCCCCTAGATTTAAACCTGAAAGCAAACACGTGCGCATAGCCTTTACTGTGTGTCTGGTAGGGTTATAGGTGCTTTCCTTAACCAAAGTCTATCCAGGTGGGCACTGCCCTTTACGGAGGGGGGGACTGAGGTTCAAATGCTCCCAAAGTCACGCAGCTAGGAAGAGAGGTGAAGATTTGAACTTGGGACATCCATCCCTGACCAGACATTGGATTCCTAACCACCATCCCGCGCGGGCGCGGGCGCGTGGAGGCAGGAGGGCCATTCAGAGTTAACTCGTTGGAGATTTGCCTGGTTCTTAGGACAAGTCCCCAGCACGGGGCAGTAGAAGGACCAGTGGACTTGGGCGAGTCGGGGAGAGGGTTCTAAGCCTGGGAAGCCTTGCCCCACCTTGAGGAATGGGGCAGGAGGAGGACCCTTTGGAGGAGGCCAGCAGTTGAGTTTGTGCGCGGGCGCGCTCCGTGAAAATTAGTGACACTTCGACCGTAACCTCAACAATAAATTCTGCAGCAGGTGATCTCCCAAGGACAAGGAAGCGCATGTCAGTTTTCTTTCAATCCTTGATCTGTTCTGGGGTCACCCAGTGCATTCAGTTATCTTTCCTGACACGGACGTTTTTGAGAAGTCTAGGTCAATCATTTTGTAACTGTTATTTTACTATATTATGGGGGGGGGGGGGTTACATCAGCCTGGAGAACCCAAGTGGCTGACCTGAGTTACTCAGTCTCCAGCCCCTCCAGAATCAAGCTGCTACCATGTGACCAAGGTCCCACCATCAATCTCCTTGTTGACACAGACTATGCCGTGTGGCCTACGGCTCCCAAGTAAGCAAAGACACGTCCAGGCAGGGCAGTCCAAGAACTTAGAGGTTACCTACCAGGGCTAGGCAAGAGCCAACCCTTTAGTTTATTTATTTTAAGATTTTATTCGTTATTTTGAGAGAGAGGGGGAAGGAGGCAGGAAGAAAGGGAGAGAAGCATCCATGTATGGTTGCCTTTCACCTGCCTCCAGCTGGGGACCTGGCTTGGAGACCTGGCTTGCAACCTGGGTATGCGCCCTGGCTGGGAATCAGCAGTACGGAGAGCAGGGGTGGGCGTTGAGGTTTAAAGCACAGCAGCCAAGAAAGATGACACCGAAAAGTCAGCATGAGATCCAAGAAGGAAGTGGGGGAAGTAGCTGTGTGAGGGTCTGGGGTGGAGGACTGCACACGGAAGTTACAGCTAGCACAGTCCCTGAGATGCATCTGTGTTTGGCATCTTCACAGAACCTCAGGGAGGCCAGGAAAGCTGGCGTGGAAAGAGTGAGAGAGAGAGAGAGATGTGGAAGATGAGGTCCTAGAGGTAAAGGGGAAGGAAAGGATGGATCGATGCTGTTGCACCTTCTAGGCCAATGTAAAGACTTTTGGTCTCTATTCTGGAGCAATGGGAGGGTTCTGAGCTGAAATGTGATGCAAGTGAGCTGAGCTGTTTTTTTTTTTTTAAAAAGATTTTATATATTTATTTTTAGACAGAGGGGAAGGGAGGAAGAAAGAGAGGGAGAGAAACTTCGATATGTGGGAGAGATACATTGATTGGTTGCCTCTCACACACCCTCAACAGGGAGCCTGTCCTACAACCCACACATGTGCCCTGACTGGGAATCGAACCAGTGACCTCTCAGCCCACAGGCCCGTGCACAGTCCGCTGAGCCACACCAGCCAGGGTTGATTGAGGTTTGAATAGGACCCCTCTGGATGCGGAGAACAGATTTTAGCGTGGCAAAGGGGTAGGGAGGCTGGAGACCAGCGAGAAGATGTAATGATGGTCCAGGCCAGAGATAATGATGGCTGAAACCGGATGGAAGCAGTGGAGGGGGTGAGGAATGGTGGATCCTGGATCTGTCTTGAGTACGGAACAGACAGGATCTGCTGACGTGCATGTGGGATGTGTGAAAAAGGGGTCAGAGCCAGCACCAAGGATCTTGGCCTGAGCAAAGAGAACCATGGCATTTACCAAGATGAGGCCTGGGAGTGGGGAGCAGGCGTGGAGGAGAATATTGAGGTTAATTTTTTTAACTTACTGAGCTTCGGGTGCCCGTAAGACATCCAAGTGGTCCTTCCTTCTGAGCGTATACATTTGGACTCCAGTGAACGGGCGAGGCTGGTGATACAAATTTGCGAGGCAGGCAGTGTCCAATGGACATGTAATAGGCAGCACAACGAGGAATCACATAGGTAATTTATAATTTTCTAGCAGCCCCCATTTTTAAACAGGTAGATGGAAGAAGGTGAATTCATTTTAGTCTGATGGAAGTAGGTGAACTTTATTTTAATTCGTTGTATTTTTAAAAGAGATTTTAGTTATTTATTTTTAGAGAGGGGACAGGTGGGAGAAAAAGAGGGAGAGAAATATCCATGTGGGAGAGATACATCAATTGGTTGCTTCTCCCATGCCCCCAACCTGAGGCCCTGGCCTGCAACCCAGGCATGTGCCCTGACTGAGAATCCAATCGGTGACCTTTCGGTTCCCAGGCTGATGTTCGAGCCACACCAGCCAGGGTTAATATGTTGTATTTAATTCCATACCTAAACTATGGCCATTTCATTGTGTATTTAATTCCATACCTAAACTATGGCCATTTCATTGTGTATTTAATTCCACACTTAAACTATGGCCATTTCATTATGTATCCCACATGAAATGATTTACTGCGCTATTTTACAATGATTGTTTTTCATACCGTGTCTTCAAAATCCAGCATCCATTCTATACGAACTGCATATTTCACTTCAGACTAGCCCTTTTTGGGTCGTCAGTAGCCATGTGTGGCCAGTGACTGACCTATTGGACAGTGCTGGTCTAGGTCATTAATATATTAAATCCAGAGGCTGGATGAAATCATGAGCGGAGTGATGTAGACAAAAAGGAGGAGAGGAGAGCAAATCAGAGGAAAGAGAAGGGAAGGTGGTTGAGCCCACCTTTCTACCACTTACCAAGTGAGGAACCTGAGGCCAAGGGAAGGTGGTTCCCCTTGGGGCCGCGCAGTGAGTATGAGAAGGAGAGGCGGTACTTCCCAGGGGTAGGTCCCCCGTCACTCCTGATGAAGGAAAAGGAGGTCCCTCCTCCCTTCTCTTTGCAGCTGCAGAGGGGGTGCTGAGTGCCTCCCAAGGGTCTCTTTCTCTCCTCAGACGAACCTCTGCTGGAAGAGCTGGTGGTTCTTAGGAAGAGGGTGCTCAAGAAACTCAAGACACCTTTAAGCTCGTATGAATTAAAAGGTGCAGATGAGCGCCTCTCTCCACCAAGGCCCCTCCTCCTTATCACGCCACCGGCTCCGCTCACTTTTTCTCCCACACTTGTTCCTTATCTCCCCTAAGACACAACCTTCTCTGCCCCTTTCCAATATTCCTTCCTCCCTCCCTCCCCCGGTCCCTTCCCATTACATTCTCAAATTGTCCTCCCACCTTACCTGACCTCAGCTCTTTTCTCTTGCAGCCTGCGACCACAAAATGTGCCGTGAGTCCTGGATTCCTTGTCTATCTCTCCCTTCTCAGCCTTCTATACCTCTTTACAGATCAAGTCCCAATATCGCACCTCCTCCACCTAGTGGGTCCCTTTTGAGAGCTTATGAAAGTTGCCACCTGCGGAAAAGTACTGTGAGGGGTATGTTAGGCACGATAGGAGAGCCTGTGTCCTAGTTTAAAATAATAATAACAACACACGTTTCAGTGATTTGACAAAAGAAAGGTGTATTTCTCTCTCCCCCAAAATCCATTGAGGGCTGAGCAATTCTTCCAAGTGGTGACTCAGGCTGCATCCTTTTGTAGCATCTAAGCAAGCTTCAGAAAGGAGAAGGAATATAGAATTCTGCATGGATTTTTCTCCCCAGCCTGGGAAGTGGCCTTTGCCGCCCTTTGCCCACTTTCCACTAGCCAGAACTCAGTCACCTGGTTGCCACCTACTGCAAAGGAGCCTGGGAAATGTAGTCTTTCCTAGTGGCAGGAAGTGGAGGAGATGGATAGGTGAGCATCCCAGCCAGCCTTTGCCACAGGTGGCCCCCCAAAACAGGAATAAGAGATATGAAAGAATTCTTTTATAGATAGTTAATTAAACATGTGTTTAATTTTAATTAATTAACTGTCCACAAGCAATGTTGGGTTAACAGGTCAGATGCAACTTAGTTCAACTCTGTCATCAACGTATGTATTTTACAAAGACGTAAAAATGATTTTTCATGTGAATTTGTCAGTGCATTTGGCTCAGCTCGCTCTGGTGGTGCACATGGAACCTGCTGTGCATGAGGGACTTCATATACTCTTTCCCCTTCTGTCTTCCTGCCTCTTGCCAGCCCTCCGATACTGCCCTCGTCCCACTTGTCCCTTTCCCCTTGCACAGACTTGCTAGAAGAAGAGGTCTTAGATTGCTTGCGTTGCCTGAGGACCAGTCCCAAGTGCATACAGAAGGAGTACTGCTTCGGTAAGCTCTTGTGGGTAGGGGAAGCCATGGGACAGGAGCATGAGAGATGAAGTCAGCCATGTCGCAGTGGATATGGATGTTGGGGTCTCCCACACGCAGCCTTGACTCCTGCCCTGAATGCTCTCTGGCCATGTGGCCCAGCAGGTGCTGCCACATTCTGAAATTCATTTCCCCCTGATGCTAAATGGGAAAACTCCTCTGTAATTGTGCAACGCATCTAATGCTAGAATGGCAGGTGCCAGAAAAACCATTTCATTTTCAGCCACAGCTGGGGAGTCTGGAAGGATGTGTGAATATATTCAGTCACTTAAAGATTTAAAAAAATACATGTCCTGGCCCTGGCTGGTGGCTCAGTGGAACCCAAAGATCGCTGGTTTGATTCCCAGCGGCACATAACCAGGTTGCAAGCCAGGTTTCCAGCCAGATCTGTAGCTGGAGGCAGGTGAAAGGCAACCATACAATGATGTCTCTCTCCCTCTCTGCCTCTCTCCCTTTCCCTCACTCTAAAAATGATAAAAATCTTTTTAAAAATACATGTCCTTAGCGCAGAGAAAATAATACAATGAATATATATATATACATATATATATGTGTGTGTGTATATATAAATCAAGGTTGAACAGTCATGCTGGACCTTTTCATATGCTGTTCTCTCTCTCTCTCTCTCTCTCTCTCTCTCTCTCTCTCTCACTGTTCCTCTGATTCCCTCATTTCAACAAAGCCTCAAAGTTTACCTCCTCAGAGAGGACTCCCTGATCACACTCTCTAAAGGACCACTTTCCATCAAATTATCTTGACAATCAATGTTCCTCCAATTTGATGCACTTATTTTATTTTATTTTTGTCATAATGTTTTAAAAGAAATCAGGCATCGTAAGATTTCACCCAAGAATAGTGTGTACCTCTAAAAATAAGGACACTTTCTCCATAACCACACTCAGCAAACCTAACAAGTCTTCAATATCAAAAAAATTCCAAGTCCCTTTGCCCACTTCCCTAATTGTACCCTGGATACCCATCTCAGTTGATTCACTAAAGTCCAATAGAAGGACTTCTCGTATCATTCAATGATTAGGTCTTTTTCTCTTCTTGTTTTTTTGTTTGTTTGTTTGTTTTTTAATTTTATCATCTCCCTCACCCTCCACCACACCCATGACATTAAACAATTGAAAAGAAGAAGTTTGTTTGCTCCCTTAAGGTGATGGTTAACTACAACAAATATTTTGATCACCCTATAATGCCCCCAACTGAAGACCAGCAGAATGAGAGGCTAATGTCCCAGAGAGCCCACATTTTGGTGGAGTGAAGGGTTGGACCAGGCTTTCTCAACTTTGTTCCTGTTGACATTTGGGTCTGGGTAATTCTTTGCTATAAGGCTGTATTGTATAGGTCCCCTAGCTTCTACCGCCAGGCAGGCACCAATAGTACCCGCCCCCCAGCCTACCCTCAAACACACAAAAATCATGACACTCATTTCTAGTCCCCAGACATTTCCACATCTCCCCTGGAGGACAAAATTGTCCCCAGCTGAGAACCTCTGTTAGGTGATAATTATACACCAACAGATACAGGACTAATTCCAGGTGGCAGTTGGCAGTAGGGTTCTTAATGAAAACAAGACAGATAGAAAGTCCCTGGAGGGGGCAAGTGAGGGGACCTGTCCCAAGAAGTGATGTCTGAGATCTAAAG
The DNA here is from genome assembly GCA_004026585.1 of Noctilio leporinus. NCBI lineage: Eukaryota > Metazoa > Chordata > Mammalia > Chiroptera > Noctilionidae > Noctilio > Noctilio leporinus. The sequence goes on from PVIW01001556.1 coordinate 113,562, forward strand.
AAAGTGCGGGATTGAGGAACGGGGCGAAAGGCAGAGGGCACAGCAGGTGCAAACATCCAGCATAATTAACAAGAAGGAAGCTAGTGTGGCCATTGGCGAGTGAATAAAGAGGAGGGCAGCAGGGTAGCTAGCCACACGGTGACCAGATCGTGCAGGGCTGATGGGCCAAGGTGCGGACTTGGGTTTTTCTTCTGCATGAGAGGAGAGCAGGGGGAGGACTCTGATCCGAAGCACGGAAGTGGATTGAGATGTGAACAGGCGCCCCTGGCGGCCACGTGGGGAACTGTAGTGAGGAGAAGCCAGGACCCCTGAAGAGGGGATGTGATTGGACCAGGTCAGGAGTCGAGGAGGTGGTTCAACTTCTGGATAGATTTTGCAGGTCAAGCCAAGAGACTTTGCGGGCAGCATGAAAGATTTGGAGCGAGGGGGCGAGTGCATGGTGCAGAATGGGGCTCCCACGGCCGCCTTCAGAGTCAGCCAGGGCGCAGGCTGGCTTGCTTCCTAGCATGAGAGGGCCAGCATTTTGCATCCTCCTCTCGTGTTCTTGGGCAGAGGAACGAGCCAAGTCCTCCTCTCGCCCTCACCTCCATCCAATGAGGTGCATTTAGCGCTGGGCCCTTCTCCCGCATTGTGATGTGCTGGCGGTGGGGGGAACAGGGGTGGGTTCACAGTGGTATCCCGAGCACTTAGCGCCGTGCCTGGGACACAATTTGAGGAATGGATGAATGGGAAGTGAGAGCCCAGGGGAGGGGGAGGGCCACGTGGTGGTAATGGATGTCCGCCGACTCCACCCACCCGCCCAGTGGACAGGCAGCCCCGCGTGGCCCTGAAGTACCAGGACGAGGGTGGATTCCCGCAGAACCAGGCCCTGCTTGGCATCATCCTCTCCGTGTGGCTGGCTGTCTTTGCCTTTGCGGTCATCGTGGCTTCGTGAGTCATCCCTTGTCATCTCCTGAGGTCCCCAAAGGCCCCCCATGAGCCCTGAAATGTGGCACCGCCTTGGATGGGTGACTGTGGTTGGGAATCTCCTACCCAGTCACTTTGTCTCTGCCTCTTTCTCTCTTTTCTGTCTCTCCTTCCCTGCCTCCATCTCTTCTGTCTCACTTATCTCTGTCTCTCTGATCTTCCCTGCCGTGACCCTTGGACCACATCATGTCTTTTCTCAGTCCTCAGCTATTTTTTTTTTAAGATTTTATTTCATTATTTTTAGAAAGAGGGGAAGGGAGAGAGGCAGAGAGGGAGAGAGGCATCCATGTATGGTTGTATTTCACCTGCCTCCAGCCGCAGGCCTGACTGGAAACCTGGCTTGCAACCTGGTTATGTGCCCTGGCTGGGGAATCGAACCAGCGACCTTTGGGTTCGCAGGCCAGCACCTTATCCACTGTGCTACCAGCCAGGGTTAGTCCTCAGCTATTTTGTGGGTCTCTTTATCCATTTAAAAAAAAAAAAAAAACTGAATTAAAAATTCTATTTTCTAAATGTGCTGGTTTGAAGACAAATATATCCCAAGCTGGATTGATTCTTTCATTATTATTATTATTGTTATTATTATTTATTGTTGCATTATTTTCTCCTGCTGTTAAAAGTATTGCAAATGAAAACATTTCCAGAGGCCCTAAGACAGACCTTCAGGGCCAAAGGGGGGAGAAGTTGCCCTTACCATGCTGTCTCCCTGCCTGCCCGCCTGGATCGCCTCTGCAGTCTCTCCGCCTCTTCCACCTGACCCCCACGCCCCTTCTCCTACCGCCTCTGTTTCTTCATGTTCAACTTTAGATAATCCCAGTGCCTCCGTCTGGGGAGGGGTGGGGGTGAGCATTAAATCAGGACTTGGCACAGAGAGTGTCAGCTGTAGTGTGGGCTCCTTATGGGGTGTCCCCTCCTCCCTCCTCCTCTCTTCCTCTTCCAACTGGACTTTCTCCTCCCCTCCTCTGTCCAATCCCACACCTGCCCCTCTGGTCTCTGCGTCTCTGTTTCTGCCCCCCACCTGACCTGGTCCATGCACTCCGTCAGCCCCTCTCTGCTGCTTTAAATCTGTCACTGCTGCCACCTCCTTTGTCGAGTATCTTCCCTCTCTTTTTCCAGCACCTTCCGCACAGCTCTCTCTCCTCCTTCCCCATGTTTGAACCTCTCTCCCTGTCTTCAACTGGTCTTCATCCCTGTCTTTCCCTCCCCCGTCTCTGGGATTCCTTTTCTGTCTTGAAATCCGTTTCTCTCTGCCTCAGCCTCTTACCCAAATTCTGCCTCGCCTCTCAGTTTTCCTTTTACAGGACTCTCTCCTTGCTCTCCCCGACTGTCTCCGGGTGGATTAATTTCTTGCCACTGCTGTAATAAATGACCACAAATGGCTTAGGGCAACACATTTACTCTCTTAGCATTCTGGAGGTCAGAAGACCACCATCAAGGGGTTGGCAGGGTCGGTTCCTTCTGGCGGTTCTGAGAGAGAATCCCTTTCACGCCTGCCTCTGCCTTCTGGTGGCTGCTGGCTTCCCTGTAATCTTCGCCGCAGTCTTCTCAAGTCCATCTGTCTGTCTGTCTCTGTCTCTCTCTCACACACACACACCAGCCCTGAACGTAGGGTCCAGCCTAAACCCGGAATGATCTTGTTTGATCTTAACTGCACCTGCTTCCAAGTAAGGCCACAAGGCGAGGGACTGGCGGTAAGGGCTTGGAGGTATCTTTTGGAAAACACAGTTCCATCTGCTTCTCGCTTTTTCTTATGTCTCTGTTTTTTGTCTTCCCCTTCCGAGTCTCTCTTGCTGTATCTGGGGCTCTCGGTGTCTTCCTCCACTCTATTTCCACATTTTACCCTCATTCCCGGTCCCAACTTTTCACGCCTCCCTCCTCCGGGGCCAACACTGATTGGCTGAGAACCCTGGAAGTCTGCCCAGAGACCCATGATGTCACTGACGGGGCCAAAGCAGGCTGGTGATTGGAGGGAAGTTTTGGGTGGGGGGGGTCGGTGGACAAGAAAAGTCTAAAGATCACTTGCTAACCTTTCGGCTTTTTCTTTCTGACCAGGGCTATTACTTACAGGCAAAACCGGAAACTCCTGCTGCAGTAGGGCGTGGCTTGGGGTTTGTAAGGGGAAAAGAAAAAAAGTTTAATAAAGGCGGTGACAAATTTCTCAATGTCTCCGTTAGTTACTGGAGGACCCTCCTCAGCGTGGTTCAGCCCTAGACACCCAACTTTCAAGAGGGCTGGACAACTGACAGTGACAGTGAGGGCTTGAAAGGACCACCACTCCTTTTTTGGGGGGAACGCATCCAAAATGAGATGACACCATAGTGGGACCGTAAAGGACAGTCAGATAAAGGAAGAGCAGGGGACAGTGTGAAGAAGACAGGTTTCCCTCCCTCTCTGAACTCTTAAATATTCACCCTCCGAAAAGACTCCAGGTACATTTTCGTGTATATCTTTTGCCATCTGAACTCTTCGCTACGCACTAACCCAAAGCAGAAAGCAAACAGATTTGGATCACGTGGTGTCCTTCCGTTTCCGAACCTGCTAGCACAACTGTTGCTTTCTCACGCAAGATCTGGACAATGAAGGGTGTTTGGTGGGACAGGGGTTGATAAGTAGGTGGAATTTAACAGGAGATTCGGTGCCTAGCACAATGCCTGGCCCAACGTGTTACAATAGGATGAGGGAGAAAGTCCACCACGCTCAAAGCAGCAGCCCATGAAACACCTTTGGTTAATTGCTCACCTCTGGTCACTACCTGTTTTATGAGAGAGTCACCAATGCTTACATAAAGAGTCCATAAATGACTTCGGGTAACTGCCCCAACTTTAATTAGCTACCTCCCTTTACTTGTGTGTTTTACAACAAGATGAACAAATGGAGTCTAGAGCAAGATAAGGATTCAGGCTAACAGACCCCCTCATATACCTAAGTGGAGGTAGTCATGTTCCCCCCAGAAAAGCTGGTTCCACTTTTATCCATCAATCAATATGTAATTTCTTCAACCTCCATCCCACCAGCTATCTAAGTCCTCAGAACAGAGACCCTTGGCTCTCTGGCTATACTAGGGTAAGCTTGCCACCCCAGCCTTTGGCTTTTACCCTCTCATTCACTCATAAACTTTGCATGCATGCTAATAGGCTCTCTGATCTGTGATTCTTTACTGAGTCTTCAAGAAGAACCAGGTTGCAAGCCAGGTCGCCTGCCAGTCCATAGCTGGAGGCAGGTGAAAGGCAACCTTACATTGAGGTTTCTCTCCTTCTCTGCCTCTCTTCCTTCCCCTCTAAAAATAAAAAATAAAAATAAATTAAAAAAAAAATGTCTTCACACTGCCTGTCAGGTCATTACCTTAACTTCTTGGCAACTTCCTGGGAGCAACATAATTAAATTGTGCGTTAATTATAGTGTATTGAGAACTCCCAGACAGCGCAGGGTATGGAGCTGGAGAGACAGTCACCAAATAATTACAATTCAACAATTATTATAATATCAGTGCTAGGATTCTGGGATGTTCCTGTGGGAACCAAAGGAGGGAGTAGTCAAGGCTGGCTGGGCAGGGTAGGAATAGAAAAAAATTTCAAAGAAGAATGGCTGTAAGAGTGGGTTCTTGCTATAGTATGGGAGCTGCTTCGTTAAGTATATGCTTGTCTACCCAGGGGCCTGTACACATGAAATGAATACAAAATATCGAATGCAAACTGTAGCTGAAAAATAAAATTTAAAGAAAAATAGGGCCCTGGCTGGTGGCACAGTGGATAAGGCGCCGGCCTGCAAACCCAAAGGTTGCTGGTCCAATTCCCAGCCAGGGCACATAACCAGGTTGCAAGCCAGGTCTCCAGCCAGGTCCGTAGCTGGAGGCAGGTGAAAGGCAACAATATACTGATCTCTCTCCCTCTCTGCCTCTCTCCCTGTCCTTCTCTCTGAAAATAATGAATAAAATCTTGTTTTAAAAAAAGGAAAGAGTTTATGGGGCTACACGTTACTGAGACCACTAACATCCAGTTCTCTTCTATTGGGCACAGAAGAGATGGCACTTCCCAGCCCTTTTGCAATTGAACCAATATGACCAGTTCTGACCAAGGGGACACAAATGGAAGTGACCTGCAGCGCTTTCAGCCTGAGGCAGTGATAAACTCCTGCAGGAGCTTCCAGCTCCCTCCTTTTCCTGCTGTGGCAACTAAGGCCATCCGTGCCACCTGGTGGGGCTACATCCTGGTGTCTCAGGGGGATAGGACGGAGGTAGCCACCCACTCTGTCCCGTCTCTGCCAACGCACAGTGGACATGTAATGAGTGAGCAAAGTAAGCTTTTGTTCTCTTCAGCCACCGAGAGCTGACCCTGCACTAGAGCCACACCATACTCTAGCCCTTCCTCATACAGCACCTGTCTGTTGGCAGGGGTGCTAGGCTCTAACCTCAGTGTTCCCCAACCTCATGCAGTTATATACTGCTCTGTTTTTGCTATATACATGCACCTGGTATTTTCCCTTGAAATCAATTCCCCTTTTCCCCCTGGAATCATTTATTTTTTAAAAAGATTTTATTCATTATTTTTAGAGAGAGGGGGAGGGAGGAAGAAAGGGAGAGAAACACCAATGTGCGGTTGCCTTTCACCTGCCTCCAACTACAGACCTGGCTGGAGACCTGCCTTGCACCCTGGTTATGTGCCCTGGCTGGGAATTGAACCCACAGCACTTGGGTTCGCAGGCTGGTGCTCAGTCCACTGAGCCACACCAGCCAGGGCCTTAAATCATTTATTTTTAAAGGGGACTATCCACCTCTACTGTGAGTGGGAACCTATTGCCTTTTGTAGTAATGGGGAAAAAAGGGGTGGGTGGGTTCAAATGCATATCAACAGACCAAAATATTAAATTCTAGCTAAAATTATTGCCTGTCCGAGGCCTGCTCTGTCTTTGTAGAGGGGAGTAAATACCATGCTGTCCATACCTTCTCCTTCGTTAATTAGGGTGGCACGAGAATGGAAAAGTGTGGTTTGATGATGTGTATCTGAGGAGGGGCTGAAGTTGTGTGGTTCTCCTCCCAGACTTTGGGGAAACAGACTGAACATTGCCCCCTTAGGGGTGGGTTTCACCACTGCAAGCCCTCCCCCAATGGGACGTGGGAACTGGTGGGCAGGGGCTCCATACACCCAGCCTCTGGCCAGGCGTGTGGCACCAGGCTGAGAGAAGGAATCAACACTTTCGGACTCAAAACTTTAATCAGAGAACCAACATACACACAAGAGCATTTCTACCCTGACCTACAACACAGGTCATTAGTTACAGAAACTGCCTTCCCCGCCCCTTCCCTCCCATGGCTGCTCATTTTCCACAGGATCTGTGACCTGTGTGTTTGGGGTCAAAACTCTTCCTCAAACACACTTCCCAGTTTGAGTTCCCACTGCTGCCCCACCCTGCAACACTCTGTGCTCTCCTTTGGCGTGTAACAGGCCTGAAGAGACCAAGTGCAGGAAGCTGTGTATTTTGGCATCGAAAACCAGTGTGCTCCCCACTGTGCAGTGGATCCAATGCCCAACCATTAAATTCTCAGTTTCAACAACAAAACCAACCAAGTGAACTCAAGGCGAAAGCCCAGGAGCACAGGGTACAGACCCCTGAACATTGTTAGCATCAAGGATCAGAAAGGTATTAAGTGTCCAATGTCTCCATCAGTTTCTGTCTGTGCTTCTGCAAACATGTGACTTGTTCACTGAATGGGGCAGGCACAAAAGCCCAGAGCTGAGGTGCCATCAGTAGAAAGAAGGTTGTGTAGTTCCATATGCGGTGACTGGAACAGGCCTGGCCAAGGTGAGCTGTTGGCTTGATGGCTCTGACAGGAAGGCTCATGTCCTCACTGGGCTCTCCAGCAATCCTCAGTGGCCCCAGAACTTACTGTGACATGAGGGAATATGGCATTTTAAGAGGTCACTTGTCACTGAACAGTTCTCCCTAGGAAAATGGGACCATCCACTTCCCTTGGATTCCAGAAACTTCGAAGCAAGGGCACGGCTTACTATATTGACATTCCCTGCCTTAGCCTGGACAAATAAATGGTGCATGAAGGACATTCCAGCAACCCATCACAATTTTCACCACCAAGCACAGACTCCGTATGGTGTTAACTGTGACAATATCCTGACTGAATCCAGCTGTTTTCAGTATCGTTAACTCCCATGACAAGTTGGGCCTCATTGTAAGTGTAACTTTAAACACAGGAAGGTGATTATGGGAAAAGGAAGCATGTACGTGGAAAAGGTCTTTCTGAATGAGAGGTGTGGGAGGTTAGGAATGAAGAGTTTTAGCAGTTTGATGTTAGTTCAGATGTGTTGGCTCTCTGTGGCCTAGTTAAGAAACTACTAGGACAAAGCAGAGGTAGAAGGAAGGGAAAGGCTACATTTGAAAAAAAGAAAGATTCATGTGCTGAGGTTGGGGAACCAAATTAAGCCAAGGGCATTTTGAAGAAAAACTTTAAAAAAAATTAAAGGACATTCACTGCTGTAAATAGGGAATGGCTAAGTCTTCTCTTCCTTTTTTTTTTTTTTTATTTAAGATTTTATTATTTTTAGAGAGAAGGGCAGGGAGGGAGGAAAAAAGGGAGAGAAACATCAGTGTGTGCTGCCTTTCACCTGCCTCCAGCTACAGACCTGGCTTGCAACTTGGGTATGTGCCCTGGCTGGGAATCGAACTAGTGAAACTTGGGTTCGCAGGCTGGTGCTCAATCCACTGAGCCACACCAGCCAGGGCTTGCTCTTCCTTTTAACATAAAAGAATATATTTATATGTGACGCGCATGTATAACTCACGCTTGGTGAGTACTTACTATGTGCTGGGTACTCAGTTTTAAGTGCTTTGCATCTGTTTATCATCACAACAGGTCTCTGAGGTAGGTAACTATTACAGACTGAGGCCCTGCGAGGTTCCATGACTCTGTAGGTCACTTAGGTGGCAGAGATGAGATCTATTTCAGCGGACTGGCTCCAGAGTCTACCTCTGAATTTGGATGCTACATGGCTTCTTTTGTCTTGTGTGCAAATTTTCTAGTCAATCTTCATGAATAAAGAGATTTATCTATTTTGCAGGGTTGAGAGGAAGATGGACTTATCATGTGATGGTTTCAACTTTAGGTCTCAGACGTGAGGCCCTGTGGCCACTCGGCGGCCACAGGTAGCAGTGTTACTTTTGAGTGGACTCGTTCATGTCGGCGGAGACCTAAGGAGTAGTGAAAGGCTTTCTGACAGTGTTGACATTGATATGGTTTCTCTTGCGTGTGAATTCTCTGGTGCTGACTGAGATGCGTACTGAGGCCAAAGGTTTTCCCACACACATCACAGATGTAAGGCTTCTCCCCAGTGTGAATTGTCTCATGCTGCCTGAGATTTGCTTTCTGGGAAAAGGCTTTCCCACATTCAGCACACAGGTAGGGCTTCTCCCCTGTGTGAACTCTCATGTGAATAGAAAGGCAGGAGCCCTGGCTGAAGGCTTTCCCACATTTCTGACAAAAGTAAGGCTTTTCTCCGGTGTGAACTCTCTGGTGTCGAATGAGCGGTGCATTCAAGCTAAAGGTCTTCCCACAGTCGCCACATTTATAGGGTTTCTCACTTGTGTGAATCCTCTGATGCTTCGAAAGGTGCCGGCGGTGTCTGAATGTTTTTCCACACTTACTACACTCAAAAGATGTCTCTGTGGTATGAGTCCTCTGATGCTGAATAAGGTACCTACTGTGCACAAAGACTCTGTCACACTGGTTACATTTAAAGGGATTCTCTGCGGTGTGAATTAACTGATGTTCTGAGAGATGCGCACTGTGGCTGAAAGTCTTTCCACATTCGTTACACTTAAAGGGAAGCTCGCTCTTGTGGCCACACTGATGTTTGGTGAGGGAGGTGATGCGGATGAAGGCCTTCCCACAATCCCCACATTTATAGGGCTTCACTCCAGAGTGGGTCATCAGATGGCGGATGAGTTGTGCACTTCGGCCGAAAGCTTTCCCACACTGGTTACACTCAAAGGGCTTCTCCCTGGTGTGAAGCCTCTCGTGCTGAGTCAGGTATTTGCTGCAGCTGAAGGTTTTCTCACACTTGTTACACGTAAAGTGCTTCTTGCCAGCCCCTGGATGCTCTTTCCGTTCTAGGTTCTGATTCAAGATCTTTCCACTCTTGTCAAGTGCTTGTTTTTCTCGGATGTGAATGCTCTGGTGGCCAGTTAGGGCCGAGCTGCAAACAAACTGCTCGCCACACTCCTGACATTCGTGGCGGGTTTCCACAGAGTGGATCTTCTGGTGTTGAACAAGGTGTTCGTTACGGCTAAAGGTCTCCTTGCATTTGGTGCAGCCGTAGGGCTTTTCCATGGCATGCACAGACTGGTGTCGAATCAGGTGGGAAGGCCGGTTGAAACTCTTGACGCATTTGTTACATTGGTGGGGCCTGTAGCCAGTGTGAATCCTCTGATGTTCGATCAGGTGAGTGTTCCTGTAGAAGGCTTTCCCACATTCGTTGCATTTGTAAGGCTTCTCTCTGCTGTGCATCCTTTGGTGGCTCTTCAGGGTCAAGTTATGGCTGAAGGCTTTCCCACACTCATCACACTTATAAGGCTTTTCTCCAGTGTGAACAGACTGGTGTTTGATGAGGGATGACTTCTGCCTGAAGACTTTCCCACATTCCTGACACTTAGGGGTAGTTTTTGTAGCATGAATTTTCTGATGCTGTAAGAGGTGTTTTTTTAAGTTGAAGATGGCCTTGCATTTAGCACATTCATAGTGTTTCCGCGTGTGGGTCTTTTGATGCTGAGTAAGACGAATGGTCTGACTGAAACTCTTGCCACACTCATTACACTTGTAGGACTGACCACGTTCTCGGGTTTTCTGCTGCTTGAGCAGCTGTGAATCAGGACCTGATAGATGGTCACTGTCTTGACTCTTACATGTTTTTTCTTCAGTGTGGCTTTTCTGATGCCACAGAAGGTGTGCGCTGTGACTAAAAGTTTTCCCGCACTTGTTACACATATAGGATTTGTGACCTGTGTGAGTCGCTGGATACACTAAAATGCAAGAGCTCTGGTTGAAACCATTCTCATACTCTTGACTCCCAGTTGGTTCCTCCCTCAGATGAACAATCCAGTGCTGGATGAGATTGCAACTCCGACTGAAATTCTTCTCGCATTCACTGCATTTATATGGCTTTGCCCCTTCCTGGCCACTATCCAGCTGACTCTGGTCTGAGTGGGAGACAAAGTCATTCCCACATCCCTGAGACTTAGCTGGCGTCAGGCTCTTCTTAGAAAGATCATTGCTCAGAAAATCCTCGCCTGTGAAAAGGGGGGACTCGGGACTGAAGCTGTTCTCGACTTCATCACTCTTGCACTCTGTGGGACCTGCCTTGTTGGCGACAACCTCTGAGCTCAGAAGACTTTCTGGATCTCCTAGCAAACTCTCTAACCAGCTGTCATCTGGGCAGCCTTGTCCCAAGTTGGAGTTCCAGAGGTCATCAGTGGAAAACGTCTCCATAAACTCCTGAGAGAGTCCTTCTTCTGCGAGCTGCTGTGGCAGAGAGGTGTCGGCCTTGGCTGTGTCTGAAAGAGAGAAAGTGCAAACATCTTCTGTCCCCTGGGTGAAAAGACACAGGACCTGCAGGGGGAGGGCACAGACAAGAGAGAGAACAAGGGATGGGTCCTGAGTCAAGTCTGTCCATCAAAGGGATGAAGGAGAAGGGGCTGGAATGGTGATCCAGCTGGCCCCGGCATCACAGGAAACAGGAAACCCTCATCCAAGGGAGTTAAGATGGGAGCTGGGCAACTGCAGGGCCTCCACATGGAAGTGGGGGGACATCTCAGGAGACAGTCCCCACCGTCACCCTTGTCGGCTGAGGCCTACTTCCTAGAGAAGAACTCTGATCAAGGGATAAGGGATATAAATGATAACAATGCCAGGCAACTGTTATGCAGGCATGCATGGCTCCACGTGCTTGGAAACAGCCTTACTCTGAAGTGGCAGAGATGGAAATCTGAGACAGCGGGAATCTGCGACAGGGTTAGTCACTTCTGTGAAAACACCATAGGAGGCTGCAGGGACTCACACTCAGGAGCCCCCAGGTGAGCTGAGAATGGAGCCAAATGCTGATCAAGTTGTGCAGCCACTACTCTGGGGTTTCCGGCTCAGGGCCCTTCTCCTCTAAACGAGCCAGCCATGATAAAAGCCTGTCATGCCCCAGGCAAGGCCCCTGCCTCTTCTTCCTCCCACTGGGGACATCCTGACCAGCATCAGCCGGGGAATCTTCACCGCTTATCTTAACCTGATCCCCGCAGGGGAGCTGCAACCTGGGAGAGGGCAGAGCCCAGGCTTGAGTTGGGACCATCTGCTGTGCTCCGTGGGCCAGGATGGAGGGCTGGGCCGGCACAAAGGGGTCAAAACAAGTAGACCAGGGTGTCCACAACATTCAGGGGAGATGAGGCAGGGAAATGGAGACCAACTTAGGGAATGGAAGGCTACCCATTGCTGAGTCCAGAAGGACCAAGGAGGGGACAGCGGAAGGGCACCAGGACATCCATGAATGCTGACAGAGACAACAAGTTGGACGTGCAGAATGAGGGTCCTGATCCCTGCTGGGACAAAGGGACAGAAACCAGCACATGGAAAACTAAAGCCCAGAGGCTGGAGATCCTGACGGTTTGGTAGACATATTCCATGTGAGCACAGAGGGCACACAGAGGGCACACAGAGGGCCAGGCCCCAGGACCCCGCCAGTGCTGGTGGCCCCTCCCCACCTACTCACCAGGGCCTGTCACTTCTGGACTTTCTGTCACCGGGGTCTCCTGCTCTCCCCCACCATCTGTGTAGGTCGGGTTGGGTCTGAGAGGGTCTGCAGGGAGAGAACAGGATGTTGTAAACCAGGATGTGGAGGGCATCCAGGCACTTAGTGAGAAATTTCTGGCTCTCCTGATATTCGAAGCTTTTTCCATACGCTGAGCTGGCTGGCTCCGAGGCCGCCTGCCCTGCAGGGTTCCTGGTCCGTTGGAAGAGGACCTCAGAAAGTCATAATCCAGGATGATCAGAGCTATAACAACTGGGGATGTGAATGTAGAACTTGCAATGCTCAAGGGATGAGCCATTTGTGGTTCATTCATTCACCTGATGACCACACATGACCCTAGGCCTCCGGAGGTGGGGCCCTGTGAGGATGCTGGGATCCTAAGGCTCGAGCAGTCCCGCATACTGCCCTCCCCCAGCTTCCTCAAAGAAGGGAGCAGAGTCACAATCAGGGGGAAAGGCAGGCTTTGAAGATGAAGGAAGGGGCCATGAGGCAAGCAACGCAGGAGGCTTCAAGAAGCTGAAAAGAGGCAAGGAGACAAATCCTCCACTGCAGCCAGCCCTGCCAACACCTTGACTTCAGTCCAGTCCGACCCATTTTAAGCTCTGACCTGCAGAACTGTGAAAGTAAATGTGTTGTGCCTTGGCCAGGTAGCTCAGTTGGTTAGAGCATCATCCAGACTCCTACGTTGTGGGTTCAATCCCTGGTCAGGGCACATATGAGAATCAACCAAGGAACACACCCATAAGCACAACAACGGATCAATGTTTCTCTCTCCTTTCCTTGCTATAAAATCAATCAATAAACTTTCTTTTTAAAGAATAAATATGTTGTTTTTAGCCACTACACTTGCGGTATTTGTAGAAGGAGCCATAGGAAACTCAAGACACACTGACAGATGTGCAGGAGAGTCAAAGGAAATGCATTTCTATTGCAGGTTGGGTTGAAAAATTGAAAAGACACTGAAACCAGACCTCCCCTAAGCTGCTTCTGTAGTACGTATCAGGTACAGTTTGGAGAAAACCTGTCCCCATGTGATAACATTACATTAAGGTATAGTTTCCGATATGTAATCTTTTCTTTTTCTCCTCTTCTGGAATAAATTCTTCTGTTTTTGGAAAAGAAAGAACTGAGAAACTAGAGAAGGGGAAATGAGATGAGTTACATGGAGCTGGGATGCTGCGACCCTGGGACCCTAGGGCGGCATGTGTCCCAACTGGAGTCTCAGCCGTGCCACTCACGTACTGTATGACACCAGGGGTCACAGCCTGGTGAAAAGGTCTAACAGCGCAGGCTGGCTGCTCTCCTGGGAAAAGCCTGCTCGCAAGGCTGTCCTTGGCTGGTGTCTGGGAACCTGGATTTCGGGAGGGTTCCAGCATTCTCGAACCAACCAAAAGGGACTCCCTGTGCCCCACCTGTTTTGCTGAACACCTGCTCTCCTTCTGAGTGTCAGGAATGTTGGTGTGTTCCAGGCAGAGGGCGCCTGCATGTGGGCCCTGGGTATGGAGCCCCTAAGGAGTATGGCTCGTGAATAGCATTTCACATGTGCTGTCACACCTCCTTGCTGGGGGGAATTAAGAGCCTACGTGTGACTCCCCGGGGAGAGGGCTCTGGAAATTGGCACTAGTCTCCCATGGACTTCCCCCCACAGGCCTTTCCCCTTTACTAACTGTGCTGCAGGTCCTTTTGCTGTGATGGATTATGGCATGAATACACCTGTATGGTGAGTCCTGCACAGCCTCCCAGGAAATCACCAATTCTGGGGGTAGCCCTAGTAATCTAAACACAGCTGCACAAAGGACTCGCCCTCTGAATAAAGTTAAGAAGGCTAAGCAAAATAGGGACAATCAAACTTCCTCCTGGGGTGACTGGAAGATTGAAGGAGAAAGTTCTACCTGGCTCCTGACACAGCATCTCTCGATATTCATTCATTCATTAACTTAGGAATCGTGTCCTGAGCCACCATAGCAGGTACTGTTTGTTGCAAATGCCAGGTATACCAGTGAGTGGCACAGGTGCCCTCAGGTAGGTCGTATGTGGCAGGAGGAAACGGATCATAAAAGGAGCCATCAGAAAATGAAGGAGGGGCGACAAGCTAAGAAGGAGAGACAGGAAGGAGTGCTAACAGGGCTGCAATTTCAGTCTTAGGGAAGCCCCAAGATGAGGAAGGGACAAATCTTCTAGGCAGAGCGGAGGGCAAATGTGAAGACCCCAAAGTGTTAGGATGAGGAATCACCCTACAATGACAAAGAGGAAAGTGCTGCTGAAGCTGTGGTAGCAGACAGGCTGGGTCTGAGCCTGTCAACCTTGCCACCATTGACATTTGGGGTAAGGTAATCATTGGTGGTGGGGGCTGTCCTTGCATTCTGGGATGTGTCGTCAGGCGTTGCCAGTGTAGGCATGTTGGCAGGTTCAGCCAGCTGGGCACCACTGAGCTAGATCATGCTGGTTCTGGGGGTGACAGAGCCACGGGGATCCCCAGGCAGGGCTGGGGTGCATACTCACTCAGCAAGAAGAGGTTCTGATAGTTGTCCAGTGCTGTGTCCCAGAACAAGTCCCCCTGGTCCAGCCCCAGCTGCTCCCAGTCCTGCAAAGTGAAGTCCATGGCCACGTCCTTGAAGTTCACAAATTACTGAAACACAACATACTGTCAGTGACGACAGGGCTGGGGTCAGGGAGGGCCCCCCTCACAATGTGCCAGGGCTTTGGCAAAAATTGTCTTGCGAGGACCTTCAGACCTAAGAGATTGGGTGTCCCCTTATTTTATAGGCAAGGACACAGGGTCTTGGAGAAGGGACACAGGCAGACAGGACTTAAACCCAACCTGCCTGATCCTAAAATCCATTTATTTCTGGCTCTTGCTTTTCCAGTGTTTGTGCAAGATTTGAAGTTTTTATTATGGAAATTTTCAAACATACACCCAAATAGAAACATGCATGTAACAGAATGCCACGTATCCATCATCCGGCTTCCCTCCCCCATTCTGTTAACATGTCTGATTTGTTCATTAGGCCTCTTTTCCCACTTTTATTTTTTTGTGGAGGCAAAAATATTTCAAAGTTAATCCCAGGTGGCATCAGATTTCACCTATGAATCCTTCAGTATTAACAGGAGAATCCCTTACTCCCTGCATATGTAACCAAAGCCAAAGTCAGTATTCAGATCTGCCTTGCATCTCAATGGTGTTTTTATCCTCAATTTTTTTCTTGTGGTAAAGTACATATAAAATCTACCATCTTGTGGATTGGTGCTGGCCTGCAAACCCAAAGGTTGCTGGTTCGATTCCCAGCCAGGGCACATAACCAGGTTGCAAGCCAGGTCTCCAGCCAGGTCTGTAACTGGAGGCAGGTGAAAGGCAACCATACATGGATGTCTCTCTCCCTTTCTTCCTCCCTCCCTGTCCTTCTATGAAAATAATGAATAAAAATCCTAAGTAAAAAAAGAAAAAGTTCCCAGTGAATTGGCATTTAGAATAAAAATTCAAATCCTGGAGAAGTACTGACAACAAAAAGGGGCAGCCTTCCCCAGCACCCTAACTTCCAGGTGAACCCATGGCTGTCTGGTGTGTTCCTCCCTGACCATCATTAACATACCCACACTCACAAGCACATTTCAAGGAAGCATGAAACTGAGACTTTAGTCTGAGTCCGAAGCATGGCCCCACTGCCTTCCTCAGTGGGTACCCATCGGCAGTTAAGTTGCATGCCCTCTTCAGAGCCCTGATTGCTACCCCATCTCATAGGGCTGCTCCGGGTGGTGACTGAGATGCTGCTAGGAAGCTCCTCATCGTTCTGAGTGCATAGGAAGAACTGGACCAAAGGGCACCAGTGTCTAGCCTGGCAGGGCTGGCAGATGTGAGCAGGGCCAACTGCATCCAGGTGGATTCATTCTCCAGTGGAGGCTACAGGCCTATGGGAAACCAGAGCCGAGAAGAGCTCTGGAAAAGGGGGGTGGGAGTGAGCTGGCCTTAAGACTGTGTAAGCCTTTCCAGTGAAAGATGGGAGGCAGGGTATTCCAGCAGAGGGAAGAGCCTACGGAAAGCAAGCTGGTAGTATAACGGAACTTTGCACTACAAGTCCAAGAAGGGAGTACAGCTTGTGTAAGTAAAAGGGAAGGCAGGGTGCCATGGAGGTGGGCAGGACCCGGATCACACAGGAATAAGCTGAGAAACCTGGGTTTTATCCCATAAGCAATAAGGATTCCTCAAAGGGTGCTGAACAGGAGGGTAAGAACTTGCGTTTTACTTTAGATTGTTCAAGGTGCCCTAGCTGGGTGGCTCAGTTGGCTGGAGCATCATTCTGTAAGCCCAAAGGTTGAGGATTCAATCCCTACAAGCTCTCTCTCCCTGCCCCTTCATCTCTCTCTGAAATCGATAAATACGCCATAAGGTGAGGATTACAAAAGGAAAAGACTCCTTGGGGCCACCATAGGACAGTGAGTCCGGAACCAGAGCAGGCCAACTGTGCAGCTTTGGGAGGGTGACCTGTCAGGACAGAGGGACTCTCCACTCACCTCAGTAATAGCCGAGGAGGCCCGGCAGCCTAGTTTAAGCTCCCCCTCCTTCCCCTCCACGTTCCCAGCTGGTGGCGCTGCAGGAAGGACAAGGACACTGGGAGACAGTCTTCGTTCCTTCTAGGACTAATTTCCTGGCCATGCTGAATGAGACCCCCAAATGTCCAGAAGTAAGATGAGTCAGAACATCAATCTCCCTGCAGGAATCACAATGGTTAGTTATTGAAGCTGCCCCGGTCCCAAGATTCCACTGGGTTTCAGGGCTGACAAAGCAACTTCACAACCATTCTTCGCACTTATCACAGTGGGTAAATACACGTTGGGGACCTCTGTCTTGCACAGTGCTGTGCCCTAGCACGGAAGAGCTGCTAACCGAACACAGGTGTCTCGAATTCAACCCTTGGGACAATGCTGCTGAGCATTTGGATTATTTCCAAATGATCATCTGCAGGATTCAAGTCCAAGTGAGCCTGTCTCCAAACTGTTGCCATTTTAACAGCAGCAAGAGTTCTGCAACTTTCCCTTTTCAACCATGACCCACAGTAAGAAAGACAATCTGTATCATGGCAGCTCATTCACATACATAACTAAACAAAAGCTTCATTTTAAAAATGATGCTTGATTGAGCACCAGCCTGCAAACCCAAGGGTCGCTGGTTCGATTCCCAGTCAGGGCACATAACCAGGTTGCCAGCCAGGTCTCCAGCCAGGTCCCCAGCTGGAGGCAGGTAAAAGGCAACCATACTTTGATGTTTTGCTCCCTCTCTGCCTCTCTCCCTTCCCCTCTCTCTAAAAATAATAAAATATTTTTAAAAATTTAATGAAAAATAATAAAATATTTTTTAAAATTATACTCACTCCCCAACTGAGTTATTTTCATGACCCACAATATGCAAAACACTGTACCACAGGGCCTTCTGTACATCTGCAGCCACTGTGAATTTCCCTAAGGAGAATGTACCTATGGGACACTGACAATACTCAGATCCTGAAAGCAGCAGAACGACACTCGATGACACAGGCCCACGTTCTTACTTCTCTGAGGCCGGTTGTGTTTTAAAGTTCGTAAATATTCAGATTTCAAAAAAGCGATACGCATTTATACAACATATGTCATGTCACTGGAATCTGGTGCCAAGCAGGACACGCAGCATTTCGCTACGGATTACTTCAATATTCAATAAGTATTCGTGCTAGGTCTGATCATTAAAGGTTCGGGTACCAAATTTAAGGGGGGATGGGGGAATGACCTTCAGGGCTTTCTAGATTTGGGGATTGCGGATAAGGCGACATGGTACAGCAGTAAATGCTAATAACATTTAGTCCCAGGTCCCGCTGGGAGACGTGCGGTTGCCTCATTTTGAACTATGCACTCTGTTAACTTTGTCAAGTCTGATTCCCGAGATGATCACAAACCCCGAGGGCTGCCCTAATCTCTCGGCAGCGCCGATGCCGAGGTTAGAGGAGAAAATGCCAAGACGAGAGCACGGGCGCCCGGCACACAGAAAGCGCTCAGACCAACGTTCAACCCTTTGACCTCCCGCAAGAACTGCCGTTCAGTCACCTCTCCAGATCCCGCCCAGCTCCGCCGACAATGACAACTTGCAGCAACCCACGTTTTTTTCACTCCTCGGTTTCCTCACCCCCCGCCCCCCAAATTAAATGCGCTGGGATCGCTCCTTGGCGGCACGAGTTAACTCGGGTTTGCGCTTGCCTTCGCTTTTGGATACAATTGACGGTCAACAAGGTTGGGGCAAGAGACCCCACCTAGACCTACCCCCTCGGCTGCAGACCCCCACGGGCGCATTCCATTACGCCGCAGAGAAGACAGGGGGCACCCCAAGTTCCCCGAGCCTCCAGCAGACCCCAGCCCGGCGTCTCCTCACCTGGAGAATCTGCGGAGCTAACAGACGCGACCCCAGCCAGGGGAGCCGGAGCCGGGATTCCTCTCACACGGCCCGGGTCACACTGCCGCTCTCCGTGCCCCCTGAATTCACTCGGAATTTCTTCCCGCAGGCGCCTCCGTGCCGGCGGAAAGACTACATTTCCCAAAGGGCTGTGCGGACGCCTTCGCTCGGACTCGGGTCTCCAGCCGCTACTCCGTGGTCAGGAGTCCCGCTGAGCGCTTTGACAAGTCGGGTAGAAACAGGATCGGGATCAGGCAACTGGGTATTGCAGTCCAGCTGTTTGGTCGGCTGAAGAGCAATCAAATCCTCCTTCTGCCTTTTCTAGAAAAAAGCCACGCTTTGGATGTCTCCAAAGGACAGCCGCAGGGTCGCCATAGAAACACGCGGAGAAAAGTGGCCTCCTCAGAAGACACGCGGAACGGGCGAAGTTGAGGCGGGAGAAATAGTGTAACAACTGCTGATTGGCGGAGGGAGAGCGCGTTGTTTATGCCGCCTTACAATTGGTTCCACATTGGCGCATGCGCAGTAGGACGGGGCCGCGCGCGTTCCAAAGCGGGAACTCGGGATGAGCCTTCGGGAAATAATGCCCCTTGCCTCCCAGTCTCCAGTCAGCGGGCTGGCCCGCCGCTAAGGCATCTGGGAAAGGGAGTTCCGTAGGTGTCACAGGCCGGGGGCCGTAGGGGGAATCAGCGGCGCCTGCGCGGGCGCAGGCCTGCCGCCGGGCGGAGAATGCGCGCGCAGACCTCCCTCCCCAGCGGAAGTTTACGCGGGGCCACTAAGAAGGTGAGTCGCAGTCCCGGAGGTGGATTGGAGCTCCCGTAGTTTGCTCTCCACCCCGCTCACCAAGTCGAGAAGTGAGGGGACGGCGAGCGAGGCTTAGCGGGGGGAACTTTTTTGCTACCCTGCGTGCAATTCGCCCGTGCGGGCTGTGACGTCAGTGCGACCCTTTGTGGGAGGCGGGGCCCCGGGGGGCGGGTTTCGGGAGGAGGTTTCGGGTTGCCCGGGATCACGGGCCGGTCCGAGCGATCCCCAGCCGCTTTCGGCGCTGGGTGGTAGGCGTGGCCGCCACTGAGACAGGCGGGGCTCCTGGAGAGTTTGACAGACGCCCCGCCGGGCTGGGTCATCCGGGGTTCCTGCTTGGGGCGGGGCCGGGCGAGTCGGGGTTCGCAAAACCGCTGCCCCTGCGGCGCGGAGGTCACGTGCAGCCTCTCGCTCTGCTCTCGGGCTGCGTCGCGGAGCCGTGCGGGAGCGACACCGTCCCTAACACGTAGTTCAGTAGCTGTTTGTTGGCTAGATAAAATAAACGGGTGAATGAATGATTAAAAACTAGCCTGAGTGTTGGCCTCTTGGGTTCTTTAGTCCCGAACTAGCCCGGGACTAGCGACCGGGAATCGGCGACTTCAGCGCTCAGACTTCTTCCTTCCATCCGTATTTGTTGGGCGGGTACCACCGCAGCCCTGTCTCCATCGTCACTTGTTAAACAGTCCCTTGCTCGTTGTTTACGATGGGTCCCGCCCCCAGGATGGGAACTTTGTCAGCCGAGGAGCCGTGTTTTTCTCCTTGACTCCTGTCTCCCCAGCGATTGGCAAACACGGCCCTGCCTCGGGACTCATCCGCTTCGGAACTCGTCAAACCCTGTCCCCAGGTGCTTTTTGACCGGTTGCATTTTGAGGAGGGGGAAAAAAAAACCGTTTCCGCATTCGGCGATGGCTCGGGACTCGTGGCGCTTGCTAGAATTCGTTTGAGTCACGCTGCCACCCCGCGGTTTATGTTTGGGAACAAATTAACAGTGAGCACCTGATGTACCCGCTGCCTTAGGAGTGAAGAATTATTGAATGCATGAGTGAGATCAGCACGTGCTGGCTGCATAGCGATACTCAATAAACAGGAACCGTTATCTTTCCCTTACCTGTGAAGTGACCTGAGTCAACCTGTCCACCTTTATTCACTTACAGGACTCTTGTTAAGATGGAGATTTCAATCCAGTGAATCTGAGAGCCTGACTGAAACCCCATAAAGGTACCATACCCTCGGGCACATGTCCCCTTCGGTGTCACTGCTCTGATACTATAGTCTCAGGAGGGCCATTGTCACGGACGTGACAGTGTCACTAGGTTAGGGTTAGGGTTGCTGGGTTAGGCTCTTGTACCATCCTTGATAGAGACCATCATTATCCAGGGACACCTGGCAAATTATGCTTACAGCTGCGTAAAACCACAGATTTTCCAAATTCTGCTTACATAGGTAATCTAGCAAAGTGTCAGTGTGTTGGTCACCTGAGGTTAGACTAGGATGTAGTAACAACCCCAAACCTCAGTAGCTTGCCCCAAGCACAAGTTTCTCACTAATACAAAGTCTGAATCTCTTCTCCAGGGGTAGCCATCCTCTAGGCAGTGTTTGTCTTTTAAGATTTTATTTATCTCCAGAGAGAGGGGAGGGAGGGAGAAAGAGAAGGAGAGAAAAATCAATGTGTGGTTGCCCCTGGCACACCCCCAACTGGGGACCCAGCCCCACAGCCCAGGCATGTGCCCTGGCTGGGAATTGAACCTGCAGCCCTTTGGTTTGCAGGCCGGTGCTGCAACCACTGAGCCACACCAGCCAAGGCTAAGTTGTTTTGACCTAGAGGACATCCATGGAAGCGCTGTTAGCAGGACAACAAATTACGAAGTTATGCGACGAATCAGAATTACAGACTTCTTAGAAGCGAAAGGATACCTGGCAATGGTCTTTGCGGTCAGATATCTTACATACCCTCTTTGTGGCAAATAACAGAAGGGCCGTTTTCCACCACAGTGTGGTTTCTGCTCTGCCGCAGACCTCAGGGGGGAGGAGCCTTTTTCTCCAGCTGAGATTTCTTTCATGAGCTGTTTGGACAGCCTGTGTTCATCAAGGATGGGCACTGGGATTCCAGGAGGCAGCGCCAGTAGGAAACGGAGAGGCCTGAGGCTCCAGGACTTAGGGTATGGAAGGAGAAAAGGGGAAGTAGAAATATTTACACGGAGAATATAATAAATGAGATACAGGGAATGAAATGATAGGAACAGCCACTAACATAAAAGGCTTCCCATGGGCAGGCCCTGTTCTCAGCATTTGCAGTAACTATTCATTGAAGCTCCAACAACAACTCCATCAGATAGTTAAAGCCCCATTTTAGTGATGGGCAGACTAAAGTACAGACAGGTTAAGTTAGGTGCCCAGCACATAGCAGATCTTAAACTTAAACCCAGGGAGCCTGGGACTAGAGTCTATAATTTTAAAGAATTCGACTGCTTAGCAATTACAACAGAGACCAGCCTTTACTGTGAATAAAGGAAAAGGGTTTGATTAGACTAAGTCAGACACAGAAATATTGCCTGGTCTCACTTATATATGGAATCTTTAAAAAATACTTGATTTTGCCCTGGCTGGTGTGGCTCAGTGGATTGAGCACCAGCCTGCAAGCCGAAGGGTTGCTGGTTCAATTCCTAGTCAGAGCACATGCCTGGGTTGCAGGCCAGGTCTCCAGTTGGGGGTGTGCAAGAGGCAACCCATACACGGATGTTTCTCTTCCTCTCTTTCTCCCTCCCTTCCCCTCTCTCTAAAAAAATTAAATAAAATCTTTAAAAAATATATTTTTGATTTCTAATAACAGAGAGTAGAATCATGATGACCAGAGGCTGTGGAGGGAAGATATTGATCAAAGGCTACACACTTTCAGTTATGAAATGAATAAGTTCCCGAGACCTAATATGGAGTGTGGCGCCTGTAGTAAATAATAATGTATTGTGTACACTTGAAATTTACTAAGAGTATCTCAAGTGTTTTTTCCACAAATAATAACTATGGCAGGTGATGGATGCGTTAATTAGTTTGATTGTGGTAATCATTTCACAATGTATACATATATCTAAACATCACATACATTCAAGTTTTATTTGCCAGAAATAAAATTTAAAATAAGAACTTTTCTCTTGCAAGGTGAAATGAAGTCATGAGCCCAAGTTTATTTTGACTTCTATTCGCTAATCCAGATTATAATTTGTACTGCACACTAAAGAACAAATAAGATCATTTTTTTCTTCTGCTATTTAAAATATGTTCATTTAAAGCATCTATTGCACTTTGCTTGCTGACATCTCTTCATGTATTAACTGGTTTAATCCTGTTTTTATGTACTGAATGGTGTCCCATAAAAATTTGTATGTGGAAACCCTAAACCCAGTGACCTCAGAGTGTGACCATGTTTGGAAATGAGGCCTTTAAAGAGATAATTAAGTTTAAATGGGGTTGTTGCAGTGGACCTGTTATGGTCTGAATGTTTGGGTTCCTCCAAAATTTGTTTTTTTGTTTTTTTTAAATAATTTTCTAACTTTGGATGTTTTTTTTAAAGATTTTATTTTATTATTTTTCAGAGAAGGGGGAAGGGAGAGAGTTGGAGAGGGAGAGAGACATCAATGTATGGTTGCCTTTCACCCGCCTCCAGCCACAGACCTGGCTTGCAACCTGGTTATGTACCCTGACTGGGGAATCAAATCAGCGACCTTTGGGTTCGCAGGCCGGCTCCTTATCCACCGAGCCACCAGCCAGGGTAATTTGTTTATTTTTTTAAAATTAAGCCCTGGCTGGTAGCTCAGTGGATAAGGTGCTGACCTGCGAACTCAAAGGTCGCTGGTTCAATTCCCCAGCCAGGGCACATAACCAGGTTGCAAGCCAGGTTTCTAGCCAGGTCCCCAGATAGAGGCAGGTGAAAGGCAACCATACATTGATGTCTCTCTCCCTCTCTGCCTCTCTCTTCCCCTCTCTCTGGAAATAATAAGTTAAATATTTTTTAAATTATATATTATTGATTGGTATATTGCAGTTGTCCTAGTTTTTTCCCCCTTTGTTCCCTTCTACCCCAGACTCTCCATTCCCTCCTGCAATCCCTACACTTAGTTCATGTCCATGGGTCATGTATATAAGTTCTTTGGCTACTCCATTCCCTGTACTGTACTTTACATACTCATGGCTATTCTGTAACTACGTATTTGTACTTCTTAATCCCTCACCTCTTCATCCATTTCCATAAATCCCCCTCCCATCTGGCAACCATCAAAATGGTCTTTGTATCCATGATTCTGTCTCTGTTCTTCTTGTTTACTTAGTTTTTTTTTTAGATTCAATTGTTGATAGGTATGTAATTATTGCCATTCTTTAAAAAGATTTTATTTATTATTATTTTCAGAGAGAAAGGCACGGAGGGAGAAAGGAAGGGAGAGAAACATCAATGTGTGGTTGCCTTTCACCTGCCTCCAGCTACGGACCTGGCTGCAGACCTTTCTTGCAACCTGGTTATGTGCCCTGGCTGGGAATCGAACCAGTGACCTTTGGGTTTGCAACCCGGTGCCAGTCCACTGAGCCACTATTGCCATTTTTATTGTTTGTAGTTTTGATCTTCTTTTCTTTAAGTCCTTTTAATATTTCATATAATAATGGTTTGGTGATAATGAAATAACTTCTTTTGTTTTCTTCTTGTCTGGGAAGATCTTTATCTGCCCTTTGATTCTAAATGATAGCTTTGCTGATTAGAGCAATCTTGGCTATAGGTCCCTGCTTTTCATGACTTTGAATATTTTTTGTGAGTCCCTTATAGCCTGCAAAGTTCCTTTTGAGAAATCAGCTGACAATCTTGGGAACTACCCTGTAGGAAACTTACTGCTTTTCTCTTGCAGCTTTTAAGATTCTGTCTTTATCTTTAACCTTTGGTGTTTTGATTGTGATGTGTCTTGGAGTGGGCTTCTTTGCATCCATCTTGTCTGGGACTCTGTGCTTCCTGGACTTGCATGTCTATTTCCTTTGACAGATTAGGGAAGTTTTCTTTCATTATTTTTTTAAATAGATTTCTAGTTTCTTGCTCTTTCTCTTCTCCTTCTGGCACCCCTGTGCTGCAAATGCTGGAACGCTCGAAGTTGTCCCAGAAGTGGCTTACACTATGCTCGCTTTTTTGGACCCTTTTTTTCTTCTTCTTGTTCTGATTGGTTATTTTTTGCTTCCTTAAGTTCCAAATAATTGATTTGATTCTCGGTTTCATCCACTCTACTGTTGTTTCCCTGTAAATTGTTCTTTATTTCAATTCATGTATCCTTCATTTCTGACTAGATCTTTTTTATGCTGCTGAGGTCCTCACCAAGTTCCTTGAGCATCCTTATAACCAGTGTTTTAAACTCAGCACCTGACAGATTGCTTATCTCTATTTTGTTTAGGTCTTTTTATGGAGTTTTGATCTGCTCTTTCATTGGGGCCATGTTTCTTTGTCTTTTCATTTTGGCAGCCTTCCCTGTGTTTGTTTCTATATATTAGGTAGAGCTGCTTTGACTTTGTGTCTTGGTGGTGTGGCCTAATGTAGTAGGTGTCCCATAGGGTCCAGTGGCACAGCCTCCCCTATCACCCAAGATGGGTACTCAAGGTGCGCCCTCCTTGTGGACTGAGTACACGCTCCTCTTGTGGTTGAGCCTTGGTTGCTCTTGGCAGGTCAATGGGAGGGATTTACCCAGGCCAGTGAGCTGCAAGGACTGGCTATGACCACTGGCCACCCACTCCACACTCTGTGGACAATCAGCTGTGCAAGGTGATGGTGCTCTGACGTGGTCTGTAGCTGTCCACTGGGCGTGCTAGCCCTGGGGTTTCCTAGGTGGTGCAGGCCAAGGTCAGCCCCTACCTGTGTTTTTTCCGGAGCCACCCTGCCTAAGCTCTAGAACAATCTGAAATGGCTGCTACTTGTGCTAGACTTGGAGATTTCCAGGTGAAACCAAGCTGTGAATCTAAGCTGGTTGTTGCTAGTGCAGGGCCTGGGGCCACTTAGCAAGAGGTACAGAGGCTGGGGCTCACTGAGGCAGCTGTTGCTTGCTTGATAGGATTTAGGAAGTTGTGAAGCATGAGCCAAGACCAGCCACTTGTATGGAAAAGTCACTACTAACTGAGTGGGACACACAGTGTTAGCCAAGTTTACGGAGTCTCAGATAGGCTCCATGACTCTGCCCACCTTTCTGTGTGGGAGAAGGCTGTCTCCCAGCTGTCGCCTTGATGCCACATGCTTCAGTTCCTCCCTGTATGTCACTGGTGCCTTTCAAGCCGCTGCCCCTGGGCTGGAGCTCAGAGGGAGTGGGTCTGAGTAGGCTCGTGTGTGGGTCTTTAAGAGGAACTGCTTGGGGCCCCAGCAGTTTCTTCCACCGACTCAGTCTCCACTGGTTTTTGCAGCCAGAAGTTAGGAGCTTTATCTTCCAGGTATTAGAACCCTGGTCTGGGGGGCCTGGTGTGGAGCTGGGATTCCTTGCTCCTAAGATATCCCTCCTGAATCTTTATCCACCACATGTGGCTGTGGGACCAGCCTGTTCTACGTCTGTGCCCTTCCTACCAGTCTGGATGGACGTGGTTTCCTTCATTCCATAGTTGTCAGGCTTTCATTCCACTTGATTTCTGCTAGTTCTGGGTTATGGTTGTTCTAGAATTTAGTTGTGATTTTTTAATTAATATTTAGAGAGGGGAGACATATCGAGGTGTGAGAGGAACATTGATCAGCTGCCTTTCACATACTGCGTAACGCCGGCATGTACTCTGACTGGGAATCGAACCAGCAACCTTTTGGTCCACAGACCAGCACTCAATCCAGTGAGCCACACCAGCCAGGGCTAGTTATAATTTTGATGTGGTTGTACATGTCTCCATCTAGACAGGAAGTTGGGTTCCAAATTCATAAATTGAAATCTTAATGCTCATTACGTTTGTATTGGGAGGTGGGACCTTTCAGAGGGCATTAGATCACGAGGGTGGAGCCCTCCTGACTGAAATTAAGGCTCTGAAAATGAGATCCAGGAGGGCTCCCCAGCCCCTCCCACTGCGTGAGGACATAGAAGTTAGTCTGCAGCTCAGGGAGGGCCTTCACCTGAACCCAGCCGTGGTGGCACCTTGATCTTGACTTCTCAAGATCTGTGAGAAATAAGTTGCCATTGCTTTGAAGGCACCCAGATCTGTGATAATATTCTAGCAGCCTAATCAGACTAACACAGAACCCCAACCCAATGTAACTGGTGTCCTTATAAGAAGAGGAGGTTAGGACACAGAGGGACGGCATGCAAGGACACAGTGAGAAACAAGCCATCTGCCAGCCAAGGAGGGAGGCCTCAGAAGAAACCAAACTCATCAATTCCCTGATCTCAAGGCTTCTAGCCTCCAAAATTGTGTAAAAACAAATCCCCATTGTTGAACTTGCCTGTCCGTGGTATTTAGTTATGAAAGCCTTAGCAAAAGAATACACCTGCCATATCGTCATTTGTGGTAGGCTCCATGCACGATTTTTTTGTTTTGTTTGTTTTTAAAGTATTGGGAAATAAACCCAAAGGTCGATGGTTCGATTCCCAGCCAGGGCAACATAACCAGGTTGCAAGCCAGGTCTCCAGCCAGGTCTGTAGCTGGAGGCAGGTGAAAGGCAACCATACATTGATGTCTCTCCCTCTCTGCCTCTCTCCCTTCCCCTCTCTCTGAAAATAATAAATAACGTCTTTTTTTTTAGTGGCATTTAAAAAAATAATAATAAAATTTTAAAAGAAAAATAAAGTATTGGGAAATATTCCAGAGATACACAAGGCCTAAAGGATAATGCAGTGAATACCCATTGTCTCATTAAGTCAGAACAGGATAGGCTGTGCTGCAGTAACTAATAAACCGTGAAGTCTTGGTGGCTCAATACAACATAAGTTTATTTGCTGATCACAAGATTCCAACATGGACCAAGCAGCCCTCCTTCATTCCGTGGATGTGGCATGTGGAGTATGTGGCCTAGGGCCATCCCTGCAGGTGGGGGGAGGATGGAGGAAGTACTCTGGTTCTCAACAGCCTCAGTTGGAAGGTAACTTCCACTTGCTCCCTGTTAGACAGAGCTAGTCTTGTGGCCTCAATCTAACTGCAAGGGACCACGGGAAGTGTAGGGGAGCACGTGGGTATTTGGTGCGCATCAGCTAGCTGCCTCCCGTCCCCGATCATGTGCTTCAAGAAATGAACATCACCTGGCTGGTGTGGCTCAGTGGATGGAGCGCCAGCCTGGGAACTCAAGGGTTGCTGGTTCGATTCCCAGTCAGGGCACATGCCTGGTTTACAAGCCAGGTCTCCAGTTGGAGGCTCCTGAAAGACAACCATACATTGAGGTTGCTCTCCCTTTCTTCCTCCCTCCCTTCCTATCTCTCTGAAAATAATGAATAAAATCTTTTTTTTTAATCTTTAAAAAAAAAGTGAGCATCACACATGCAGTTGAAGACCGGCAGTGCTTCTGTGATTGAAGCAGTGCTCCTGCATAATTTGCATTGGCCTTTAGAATCCCGTATCCTGTGTGAGGTTTTCCTTGTACCTGTGGACCTTTGTGCTGCGTCACTCCTGCCCTGAGCCATTAGAGAGAGAGCAGCGGGACCCACTGGGCGGGAACTCATTTAACAAGTTCCTGAGTGGACTTGTGGGTGATCACTTTTCTTTCCTTTGCAGTCTTGTCACCATGAGGAACTTGGATGACTGTTCTTTGGCAGTGGATTAAGTTTCTGTTTCAGTTTCCTGGTGGCTTCAACACACTTATTTCTAGTATGAGTGCCTTCTGTACAGACTGTGGCAAAAGTATCAAAACAGGGTTCAAATTCTGCCCCTACTGTGGAACGCCTGTGTTTACAGAGGAGCCTGAGGGGTCCCAGGCCTTTGTGAGACCACTCGTGTCATCCCTCCAAGGTAAGGACCAGGGCTTCGTCCTTTTCCCTGGAGGGGGTTGAGGTTCATGGGTGCAGGGGTTTGGGGAGGGAACACAGCCACCCAGCCTCCTCCCTCCGCCTCCCCGCCTCGGGCGCACCTGCGCCTCTGAGCCATTGCCCTTGCTGTTCCCTCTGTCCTGGTCGTTCTTCCCACATCTGGTGCACGGCCCCCTCTCTCTCTTCCTTCAGGTCTTTATTCAACTGCTGCCTTCTCGGGAAAGCCAAGGCCTTCCCCGACATCTCTGATTAACGTCCCATCTTTCCTACCTATGACACTCCCTATCCCCTGCCTGTTCTTGTTAGTATCAACTCTATTTCTATTGCTTCTCACCTTTAGGCTCCAAAAGGGCAGGAATTTATTGTGGTTTGTGGGCTGTTGATTATGATTTGTAATCTGCTGTTTGTACAGCACTCGAACCATTCCTGGCACAGAATCAGGTGCTAAGGAATTGTAAATGGGCTGACTAAATGGATGAAGCAGTAGCTATGGGTTCTGGCCAGTGGAAGGTCCTGGCACAGGCCCTACATTGGTCCATCAAAGTGGATTTACTGATCTGAAGGCCACAGAAGGGAGTCGGCATATGTGGCAGAAAGTACAGCAGTGTTCGTTGTCATTTGGGATTGTGGGTTGAAACACACAGAGGGGTTTATTTTTCTTATTTAAAAAAATAAATAAAAATCCTGCAGGGGACAGTCCAGTGTAGGGGTCCATCCCTGTGTTGCCGTGCTGTGGCTCCTGCTGTCCTTCCACTCAGCCTGTGGGGTTTGTTCCTGTTTGCCTTCATTTTTCTTTTCTTTTTTTTTAATAATATTTTATTTTACTTTATTTTTTTGTAAGGTTTTATTTATAATTTTTACAGAGAGGAGAAGGGAGAGAGAGAGAGAGAGAGAGAGAGAGAGAGAGAGAGAGAGAGAGAGAGAGAGAGAGAGAAAGACATCAATGTGTGGTTGCCTTTCACCTGCCTCCAGCTACGGACCTGGCTGGAGACCTGACTTGCAACCTGGTCATGTGCCCTGGCTGGGAATTGAACCAGCGACCTTTGGGTTTGCAGGCCGGTACCTTATCCACTGTGCCACTAGTCACAGCTGCCTTTATTTTTCAAGGCAGCTTCTTTATCTCCAACACTGTGTCTATGTTCCAGGCAAATGCCAACAGAATT
Organism: Noctilio leporinus; assembly: GCA_004026585.1. Classification (NCBI taxonomy): domain Eukaryota; kingdom Metazoa; phylum Chordata; class Mammalia; order Chiroptera; family Noctilionidae; genus Noctilio; species Noctilio leporinus. The sequence goes on from PVIW01001556.1 coordinate 142,642, forward strand.
AGCCTTGGCCTGACTTCAGAGTTTGGGTTTTTTTGTTTGCTTGTTTGTTTGTTTACTTTTTTTTTTTTCCTAGAGAGAGAAAGGGGAAGGGAGGGAGAAAGAAAGGTAGAGAAACATAAATGTGTGAGAAATAGATCAATCAGTTGCCTCTTGGATACCCTCAACTGGGGACCTGGCCTGCAACCCAGGAATGTGCCCTGACTGGGAATCCAACCAGCGACCTTTCGGTTCGCAGGCTATGACTCAATCCGCTGAGCCACACCAGCCAGGGCTCAGACTCTGTTTTTAACCCTAGCCTTCTCTAATGCCAGCCTAGGGCTGGTTTATCATTCATTCATCAGGCAACAAATACACATAGACCACCAACTGTGTGCTTAGGTGCAGTGTTTGCTCTAAGGGTGGTAGTAACCAGCAAGACGGACCAGGTTTCTGGTCTTAGCTTGTGGAGCCAGTAGGGCAAACAGGTGTTGAATACACCATTATCAGTGGCGTGCACGATAACAGAAAGAGAAATGGATGGGCCACAGAACACACGTCAGGGAGGTATGTTTCTGGGGGGATCAGGAAAGGCCTCTCCAGGTGGGTAACGTTTGAGCTGAGACCTAAGGACTGTAAGAATCTGCTAATGAAGAGTGGGGGCGAGGGAGGGACTTGGAACCAGAGTTCCAGGCTGGGGGCGGTGTGGCAGAAGGCCTTGAGGTGGGAGGGGCCATGCGTACTGGATAAGTAAAGGACAGCAGATATACCAGTTATTGCAGAGCACCAGTAAGGAATTTAGTAATCACTGAGGTAGTGGGGAGCTGTGGCAGGGTTTCTGTCACGTGGGTGACACAGTGATTTATATTTTGGAATGACTTCTGGCTGCTCTGTGTAAGAAATGGGTCGGAAGCATGGAAACCACTTAGGCCATTTCAGCATTCCAGGGGCCAAACATGCTGGCTGAGGGGGTGTCGATTGAAAGGCGACTTCCATTTTTAGTGATATGGCTGGCTAAAGGGTAGGCAAAAGCCCCTATAGTCTAGCACACCGCAAAATTACGGATGAAATTTAAGAATGTCTTTTTGAAAAACAAAGGGCGGAGTGGTAGACAAAGAAGAGAATTCCACAGAAGCGGACACAGTAAGAAAACACAGAGCCACTGGGCTGAGCACACGTTGTAGGAGATGTTGGTCTTTGGTGGCCTTGAGCTGGGGTCTTCATGGGGTGCAGGGGACAAAACTTAGAGCCCAGGCAGCATGGGAGATGAGACTGGAAACCTCTAAAACAGGGGGCCCCTCAATAGGTAAACGAAAACAAAAACTTGCTTCCACAGAGAAAATTGTTAAAGACATTTGTCTGTCTCAGTCTTGGTTGTGAGTGAAAAGGGAAGAATGTTCTGAAAACTCCTCACCGAAAACTCACACCCTCACCAGTTTGGGGCCAGAATTTACCGTGCACTGTGCAGCGCCCCCAGAACTCAAGCAGAAAGGTTACAGTGACGAGATGTGGGTGCCCCGCCCCAACTGAGGCAAATCTCCTGTGGGAACACCCTTTAAAGACTGACTGTAGAGGCTTCCTGAGGGCACAGCAGTTCTCAGTCGATCAGCAAAGACACCAGGAAACAGGCTGCTGTCAAGAAGAGCAGCAAGCTACCGAATCAGGCCTGCACCAGCTGCCTTGGAATCAACCATTGAGACCATGTACAAAATACCTTTAATGTGTTTTTAAAAATAAAGGAAGAAATTAAAAATATAATGAAGGATTGGAGCCATATCCCATAGACCAAAGGGTGGTGGATTCTGTCCCTGGTCAGGATGCATATGGGAGGCGACCTGGCAATGTTCCTGTCATCAATATTTCTCTTCCTCTTTCTGTTCTCTATCTCTGTCTCTCTCTCCCCCTTCCTCCCCCCTTTCTCTCTAAAAATCAATAAAAACATTCTGTTGTGAGGATTATACTTATGTACGTACATATTTTATTATGTATATATAAAATGAAAGAACAAAAGTTGGTTAAAATTGACCTGGCAGACTTGAAAAAGAACCAGATAACAGCTATGATGATAAAAACAAATACCATGATAACCAAACTCATTGGATTGTTTAGGTGGCAGGCTAGGCAAAGCTGCAGAGAAAATAGTGAACTAGAAGGTAGATCTGAAAAAATTACCCAAAAGATAGAACAGAATGGTGAAGTGACAGAAGATATAATCTTGCTGAATAAGCAGCAAGATCTGGCTCTGAAGGTCGGAGAAGAGGATGGGTGATAGGAACCTAGCGTTCCTGGTTTTGCGGTTTCCAGAAAGGGCCTTTGTAACGCATCTGCTTTCGGTCTCCCTTCCACCAGGCTCAAAGAGAGAGAGGAGCACCAGTTCTGAACCCTCTCCCAAGAAAGTGAAATGGGCCAGCCATGTCACTTCTCCATCATCCCTGTCCTCGGACTATGAGAGTTCTGGGTCTGAAAGCACCTTGAGTCCATGTAAGAAGCGCAAAGGTAAGAGGGTCAATCCGGCCTGACTCTAGGTGGTTAAAAGCTGAGCCACCTGACAGTGTGCGGGGCCCCGTTCCCCTTGTCAGGTGTCACTTACACCTACCTGGACCCTTATCCCAGCCCCCAGGCTCCCCTCCCAGTCCACCACTGCACAGTCTGGCATCTGGGATTCTGTATGGTCTGCCTCCTGTATGAGCTGTCACTGCACCCTGTGCACAGGAGACTTACCTTTTTTTTTAATGTTATTTATTTATTTTTAGAGAAGGGAAGGGAGGGAGAAAGGGACAGAAACATCAATGTGTGGTTGCCTCTCTTGTGTCTCCAACTGGGGACCTAGCCTGCATCTAGGCATGTGCCCTGATTGGGAATCGAACCAGCAACCCTTTGGTTGGCAAGCGGGCGCGCTCAGTCCATTGAGCTGTATGAGCCAGGGTGAAACTTACTTTCTGGAAAAAGTTGGTAGGGTCTGCAATCTCCAGTCTCTGCTCAGCCTATTCCCAGCCCAGTGCTCCCTCACTCCCACCTTTGCCTGACATGCTGCCGCTTTTCCAACACTCAGACAGTCAGATCTCCAGGTGCCTTTCCTGAGCACCCTGGGCTGGTCAAGGCCGTCTCATGTCCCTCCAGAGACTCTCTTTGTCCTTCAGGCACCCACAGGGCCAGCGCTGCCTCCCTCCCAGCTCCTTGTCTGCTTCTGCCTTACTTGCTGGACTGAGTCCTTTGTGGACAAGGGTTAGGTAGTCACCTGTGCTGGTCCCTTTCCTACCAGGCCCTCAGATCTGAAGTTACAGCCCTCGGTGTCTCCTCTTTGTCCCTTGTCATCTTCTAGGCCCCACTGCCTCTTGCCGTTCTGTGCCTTGGGTAGGTGATAGGTGGGAGGAGTAGAGCGGTTAATATCTCTTCCTGTGTCCATGTCCAGTTGTCAGTATCTGTTTCTCCTCACCACCCCATGCAATCCTCTTGTCAATCTGGGAGCCAGTCTAACAAATTTTTTATACTTAGCACAAGGCCAGGTCCAGTCTCAAGATGTTTTTAGTTGAATGCCTGGAATGTCTCTTTTCTGCCCCTGGCAAATTCTACTCATTCGGCAAGACTGAATTCAAATGCCCCCTCCTCCTGGAAGCCTTCCCTGATTTCTCTAGGCACAGTCAGTCTCTTTCTCATATATCTCTCTGGACTGCCTTGTTTGGCACCTAAATAGGTGCTTCTGAGGGAGGAGCCCAGGTCTGAGTCAAGCCTGGGTCCCCAGCTTTGTCACACAAAGACCTCAACCATGGAAGGTTGCAGGAAGCATTTGCTCATTGAACAAATGAATAAATGAATAGTACTGTGACTATTGTCTCATTATCTGTTCAACTTCTCTCTCCTGGATGCCCCTTCTTTTTTCTGGCCATCCTGCTCTAGGGACCTCGAGAACACCTCCCACCCCCAAAAGCAACCTGCAGGTGATGAAAAGAAGCCCCCAGACACTGAAGCGGAGCCTTGCCACCAGCTCACTCGAGGCGTTGCCCTGTGGGATGGTGCTGACAGACAAGTGTGGACAGTGCTGGCGGCTGGGAAGCCTCCAGAGCAGGGGCGAGCAGGGCATTCTCTATGAAGGTAGGCTGTCTGCAGGTGGGCAGGTGCTGGGCTGGGCCAGGCTGTCTCGGAGCCAGAGCAAGGGGAGGGGAACCCCTTTCTCAGAACGAAGATGGAAGCCATACCCCAGCTGCAGACCTGCCTCTAGGCACATTTCTCTTAAACTTGGGGCTGCAGACTACCTGCCTGTCAGGCAGGTAGAGGAAATGAGTGCCGGGGGCTGGGAGGGGCAATAGGGAGTGGTGGCCAAGGGGAAAGCGCTCCCCTCAGCGCCACCTACTGTTTGCAGGTGGGAGTACAAGCCCCGTGGCGCCAGATGCTAAGGCTGTCGCTTCATCTCTTCCCACAGAGATAGGTTAGCTCCCCCACGCTGCCCACGTTTGGTTTGAATGTGGAGCCAGATGATGTCACACACCGGGGGGATATGACAGGTGTATTTTCACACAGTTGTCTATGGAGAGCAGGTGTGAAATGTCACACGATCACAGGGAAGGGCTCCTGGTTGTATCGTGCTTAGGGCTGGGCCCAGGCGAGCATTCCCACAGCCGCCGGGTCGCACACGGTCTGACTCTCCCGCCAGCCCTCAGGAGGGAGCCCCCGGCTGAGGCAGATGTGGGCGCGAGGGGGAGAGGCAGGGCCAGCCCTAAAATAGGAGAAAAACAAGCACCTTGTGACGATGGAGAAAATGACCGTGCTGGAGGTATTAGTAACAATCAGCCGAACACTGACTGAGCCCCTCCTCAAGGCCAGGCCCTGCTCCCAGCACGTCACGTGGTTTGGGGGTTTATGCAATCTTTTGAGATAAAACTTAAATAACACAAAACTCAGCACGCTGAAGTCCATAGTTCACTGGGGTTTAGTATAGTCACGATGCTACGCAGCGTCACCACTGTGTGATGCCAGAACAGTCCCGTCACCCCCAAAGGCAGCCCGATACCTTTTAGTGGTCACTCTCAAGCCCACTTTCCAACTAGCGATCTGCTTTGTCTCTGGATGTGCCTGTTCTGGACACTTGATACCACATGTGGCCTTTGCGTCTGGCTTTCTCCCTCTAGCCCGATGGCTTCAAGGCCCCTCCGCATTGCAGCCTGTGCCGGGGCTTCGTTCCGTCTCATGGCTGAGTAATATTCTAGGATGCGTGAACATCACACGCGGTGTTTCCGGTTAGCGGTTGGTAGACATTTAGGTTGTCGCCTCTTTGGGCTCTGATGCGTGAGGCTGGTGTGAACATCTGTGTACAAGTTTTTGCGTGAACACGTTTGCTTTATGTAATCGTCCCTCGGTGTCAGCACAACAGGACGCCCTGCGGAAACCAAAATCGGAGGATGCTCAAATCCCTTACGTAGAATAGTGCAGTATTCACATATGGCCTATGTACATCCTCCCGTACATATTAAGTTATTCGTAATACTTAATACGACGTAAACACTGTAAATGACGGTTATGCTGTACTGTTCAGGAAAGAATGATGAGGAAAAGTCTGTACGTGCTCAGTACAGTTGCAGCCATCGTAGGCCTAACTACGTAATACACGTCAACAGTATAATTTTTCTCCCCAAATATTTTCATCAGCAGTTGGTCGAATCCACAGATGCAGAACCCAGGGGCCAGCTGTACTCCTTAACCCATCTAATTCTTACGGCAGTCTCATGACAGTCATTATCCCCATTTTAAAGATGGAGAAAATGAATCCCTGAGTTGTTCATAACTAGCCAGAGCTCTGGCCCCAGAAATCTGACAACCAGGACGATTAAGGAAGGGTGGGAGGGAAGAGAGAAAAGGAGGGAGGACGCAGAGGGCCTGCTGGAGCAGCTGGCGATGCTTCGGGCCATGAGCTCGAAAGCCAGACCCAGGCCGGAGCAGCCGTGCCGCTTACCAGCTGTGGGCCCTGGTGTCCTTACATAGAAAAGCCGGCGAGCCCCATGTCCTGCCAGACTCTGGGCTGTGAGTGGGTTCACTGAGTGGGTTCACTGAGTGGCACACGTAGAAGATGAAGCTAGCTATGATGTGCGCTCAGCTGGTGCTGTTTTTCGAAGACTTTATTTATATTTACTTTTAGAGAAAGGAGGAGAAAAACACCAGTGTGTGAGAGATACATTGATCTTGCACAACCCCTACCGGGGACCTGGCCTGCAACCCAGGCATGTGCCCTGTCTGGGAATCGAACTGGCAACCCTTTCCAGGCCAGCACTCAGTCCACTGAGCCACACCTGCCAGGGTAATTTTTAAAAAGATTTTATTTATTATTTTTAGAGAGAGGGGAAGGGAGAGAGGCAGAGAGGGAGAGAGACATCAATGTATGGTTGCCTTTCACCTGCCTCCAGCCACAGACCTGGCTGGAGACCTGGTTTGCAACCTGGTTATGTGCCCTGGCTGGGAATGGAACCAGTGACCTTTGGGTTTGCAGGCTGAGTGCCTTATCCACTGTGCTACCAGCCAGGGCTTTTTTTTTCTTCTTCTTTTTTTTAATATAAGGAGACTTGAGAATAATTCTATTGATCTGGCCACTGGCAGGTGTGGCAAGTTACTTTTTTTTTTTTAATACTGATTCAAGGATATGCTTATTGATTTTACATGGAGGAGAGGAGAAAAAGAAAGAGACGGAGAGGAACATCAATGTGAGAGAGAAACATCCGTCAGTTGCCTCCTGTATGCACCCTATTCGGGGACCAAACCCTCAGCCTTTCAGTTTATGGGATGACACGCCAATCACCCGAGCCACACCAGCCAGTGCAGCTAGCCTTGTTATTACTTCTGTCGGTCCCTGTGAGTCCTGGCATCTGATCTCAGGGTGGCTTCAGTGCTCCTATTTTGCAGGCATGCCAAGGAAGGCCCAGTGAGGTACAGCACCTCCTACAGAGCCGCACAGAGTTGCCAGCCGAGCGGGGCTTGAACCCAGGTCGTCCTGGCACAAAGCCTCCCTCGTGGCTTGGCCTCTAAGCGTCAGCTCTCTGTTCTTGTCCATCGGGTGACACTAACAACCACAGCAGTGATAATAATCTGTTAGTAGGCCCGCTCCCCTGGGGCTGTCCTGAGCAGTCAAGGAAGGGATGCGTGTGAAGCCCACGCTCGGGGCAGGGCCAGAGACGGGGCAGGGTCTGTAACGAAGCAGAATGGGGCAAGTACGCGGATCGGGGGGTTGGGTCAGGGCCTGGGGAGGGGAGGAGGCAGGTGACAGCTGTTGCAAAGGCCTTAGTGCGACCTGAGGGGGCCTGGGGTGGGGGTGGGGGGCTTTGGAGCAGAGGTGGTCCCTTCAGTTTAATGCGTCCATGTGGGGCCAACGGGGCTGTGTGTTTATATCCCCTTGATCAGCCGTTGGACATGGTCCAACCTGGATCTGCAGCTGAGAGGCCCCCGCTGGGCTGAAGGCTGCTTGTGAAGGGCAGGGTGGGGCTGGGCTAAGGCAGCAAGTCCTTCCTGGAGGAGGATCTGCATCCATCATGTGACATTTACCCCTGTATGTAGACAAAGGTAGATGGGGGGTGTCAGGGTCCCCAGGACCACCCCTGAGTTCAGTGATGCGCCAGGGGACCGCAGGCCTCACACCATGACCCACCACAGAGAAAGGACAGCAGAGTCGGCAAAGGGAAGAGGCACATGGGGTGAAGTGTAGGGGAGGCCAGCCAGCTCTGCTTCTAGAGCCTCCTCCCTGTGGGGTCCCACAGGACACACTACGAAATGCGGTAGTGTGGGGAATGCTGGAGGCTCCTTCCCCAGGGTTCCTCCTGGGGGCTGGCCATGCAGGTGCCCTGTGCCCGGAACACACCCGTGTTCCACACTCCCAGAAGGAGAGCAGGTGTTCAGCAGAACCCCCTGGGCACAGGGAGCCCCTCTGATGGGTTGGGGTGGCGAGGGACGGGCTTCATGGAGGACAGTTTTTCCATGGACCAGGATGGTCTGGGGATGATTCAAGTGCGTTACATTCAAACTCACCTCCCACTATGCAGCCCGGTTCCTAAAGGGCCCCGACCGGTAACGGTCTGTGGCACAGAGGTTCAGGATTCCTGGGTTAGAAAATGCTGGGACCCTCCAGAAACCCAGGTTCCCAGGGGCCAGCCTTGGGGGCAGCCTTGGGGGCAGGCAGTTCCAAGCAGAGCAGCCAGCCTGCTGTTAACAGAGAGAGAAGGAGGGAGAACAAAGGAACCTGTTTGACAATACGGAGGCATCTGTCTTAAAATCCCAAGAATGTGCTTGACCCCGTGGGAACCGGGCAACTGAAACCGCGGCTGATTTCTGGGAGGCTTAGGGGTGACGTCGCTCCCTTCACTCACTTTGTCCCTCCACAGCTGAATCGGTCTCCACCAGCGGGTCAAGTTTCCAGAAACAGAAGTTCTCCCTGAAACTGGTGAGTGGCCCTCACAGCGGGGGGACCTGGGCTGGGGGCCGGGGAGCAGCGGCACCGGGCAGGGCCCGACTCGCTCTGGTCACCAGCGTCTTCCTCTCTGGGACCCCTCAGAAGCTGCAGCCAGGCTCTCCCCCCAGCCCCCTCTGCCGCTCCCTGGCTGTTGGCCAGGCAAGCAGCTCCCTTCCTAAGCCGACTTTCCTCATCTGTGAAATGGAGCCAGTGATAGCCACACCGCCCAGCACGTTTGCCGAGTGCCATAACATGTAACTGTGCTGGGTGTCCGGGTTCTACAGAGAACCAGTCAGATGGGGTCTTCGGCTGAGGAGGCAGTGAAATCGGGCCTGACCTGGGAATACTGGAAACACGTGCTCCAGGGAGACAAAAGGAAACAATTAACCAAGGAAGTGAGAGCAAGCAGGGAGGCGCTTTTCATTTATTCGGGTTTTCTCACTCGCCCCTGCAAACCCGGGACAGCTGGATTGGGGGCCCTAGATGGAGGCCGTGTGAGTGGCTTCAAGTGAGGGCTCTGGAGCCAGGCCCGCAGATGCATCATACACCTGCTTGTCAAGTGCCCGATCCTGTCCCACTTTGGGTGGAGACCTTCACAGGCGAGCCTGTGGGGTGCTTACCGTGTTTCCCCATTTAACAGATGGGGAAATGGGGACCCAGTGCCTTGCCCAGGGACACTCAGCATGCGGGTTTCTTTCTTCACAGCGTTAACTCCAATGCCAAGGATAATACTCAGCACATAGTAGGTGCTTGGTAGAAAGAACGAATAACAGACCTAGGATTGGCACCTATGTCTCTTCTACCCTATGCTTTGAAGAACCCAGTTGTGCTAGTTGCATTTAATTAAAATATTTGGCTTTACTGCTAGGGGAAAAAAATGACCCAATATTAATAATGATCCTCGCAAAAATAATGTTTTATTGCCCTTTCACTTAAAACTCGGGCACAGTGGTCCAGGGCGGACGTGATGATTCCATAACCAAGGTGTCCAGTTTCCTTCTCTCTTGTTGCTCCAACATCCTCAACCCATAACCTTCATGGGCTGGAATGGCTGCTCCCACTGTCACCCCTGCGTTCCAGCCGACAGGAACCAGAGCGAAGGCAGGGGAGAGCAGCCCCAGCCCATGAAGGGTGTAGCCCGGAAGTCGCCCACATCTTGTTCTGCTCACATTCCCAGTGGCCAGACGTGTCATGTGGTCATTCCCGCCTTGGGTTTTTTTAGCTGAAGGCCCCATGTGTAGGGAAGACTCGTAGATTCTGCTACAAAAGAAAGAAAAGGAGGCTGGGCAATGGGAGATGACTTGAAGTCCCTGGCAGCGGGACCCTGGGGAATGTGGTTCTGACAGCTGGGACCTGCGGGGGAACCTGGGTTGTTGCCTGCATTACGCAAGGGCGATGGTCTGGGGTCCCTTGTCGGAGAGATTCCCGCGGGACAGCCTCCTCTCCCTCCTCCCACGCTAGGATGCCAAGGATGGGCGCTTGTTCAACGAGCAGAACTTCTTCCAGCGGGCTGCCAAGCCTTTGCAAGGTATTCCCCAGGGAAGTGGGCAAGGGGCAAAGCCGGGGCTGCCAGCTGGTCCAAACGGCCAGCTTCTCCCTGAAGGCGGAGGGGGTGTGGGCGTTACACAGAGACCCGGGCCTTGTGGGACAGACCCGTTCACATCAGCTCTTGGAAGAGTATTGGGAGTTTTCAAAATTAACTCCAGCCTACTGTTAACTGTAGCCGTTATTTAAGTTAATTACATCAACAAGTAAATTAGATTAAGAAAAAAGGGTAATAAACACTGAGAACTCATCACTTCCCTGTTGGCTATATCCCTGTTACCTGTCCCCTTGAGATTGTTTATGTCCCTTGCATCTGTGGTGAAAACATGACACAACTGTGCGCTACTGTGACTCTCATCCCCTGTCACATTCTGTGATGTCCTATCAGCAGCTTGACGTTGGCCACGGTGGGAGTATTTACCCACAGAAATTGGCCAACACTGCAAACCACGGCTCTTTTCCCTGGGGCGGCCAATTGTCGGCTTTGACCAGCACACCTCTGGCTCTGCACCATCCAGCTGGGATCCTGGAAGATGGGCTGACATCTAGTGTCACCATGACCAGTGTCCGCCATTCCTGATCTTATTAGCTATATGTGCAAATTCAGACGTTCTGCCATTCCTGCCCCTTCCACTCCAGATTTGTAATTCTTTTCCCATGTTCACCCTTTGTCCCCTGCAAACATAGATGACAGACATTCAAGGGTCAACCAGGCCTGCCCTGTCAGCAGCCCCATTGTCAACCCACCCACAGAGGTGGCCCAGGGTCTGGCCCGGCCTCGGGTACACTTCTGGCCTGAGAATAGACTATTGTCCCCATGGGTCTGGGACCAGATGGGGTTCTCACTCAGGTCCCTGCCTCCCGTAGTGAACAAGTGGAAGAAGCTGCACTTGACCCCGCTATTGGCCATCCCCACCTGTGTTGGCTTCGGCATCCACCAGGACTCGTACAGGTGAGTCGCCCCTCTCTGTCCCCTTTCCTTCCTTGTCTTGTGCTTGGGCATGGCTGGGCCCCGGAGCCATTGGTCAGTTAGCTGCTCCCATCCTTTCCCCTGCTTTGCGCCAGGCTGATCCCCATCAGTCAGAACCCTTAATCTTGCTCAGGACCAGGGCCTTGTAGCCACCCAGCCACAGTCCACCCTCGGTGGCCTCTGTTCTGTCCCCTCTGCTGGTCACCTCTCCCATCTCCTGGGTTACTCGTGTCTTCTAGGTTCTTGGTGTTCCCCATGCTGGGGAGGAGCCTTCAGTCGGTCCTGGATGACAACCCGAAGTATGTCATGCCCTTGAAGTCTGTGTTCCAGATCGCCTACCGGCTGGTAGGTGCCCAAGCATTACTGACTCCTGGCCAGGGGGTGACACGGCTCCAGTGTATGAGCCTGTCCCCTGACACATTCATTTTGCTCTTGCCTCTGCTGGACACTGAGGACCAGCACACCAACGAGCATGGGTGGGCACCAAGCTATCGAACCAGGAGATGAACATTACCATGAGGGGTGTTGCAGGGTAACACTGAGGAAGGAGCCCCAGCCTCAAATTGGGCTCCATGGGGCTTCCTGATGGAGATCCTTTCTGAGGCGGGAGTGGGAAACAGCAAGGTGCTGGGCAGGCAGGGAGAGGAGAGAGGTGAGGGGAGTATCCCAGGCCAAGGATACGGGCGTTGGCCCATTCATTCATTCCTTCGTCCTTTCACTAAATACCTACCCGCTGCTGCCTGTCAGGTACCCACATGGGTTGGGGAGGAACACAGATGTGGCTTTCCTGCCTAGTTGAAGAGGATGAAGTTAAACAGTTGCACAAACTGAAAAGTTCCTGAGAAGAAAAGTCCGCCTGCTCTAATGGTGAATCAGAGGACCCAATTTAAGTTGGGGGAGGGGTGAAAACAGCAAGGGAGTGACACATTAGGTGAGTCCCCAAGGTTTTTATGCTCAAAGTGTCTGCACGGTGGCATGCGAGGGACAAAAGATCAGAGGTGGTATGGAGAGGTCAGCAGGGACCAGATCTCAAAAGGCTTTGAATCCCAAGCTGAGGAGCTGAGCTCTGTCCTGAGGGCCCTGGGGAGCCATGGGAGGATTGGGAGCAGGGAGGGGCGTGGTCAGCTCTGGGGACAGACGGGCACCCTTGCAGGAAGGGTAAGTGGGGGGCAAGATGGAGGCAGGTGAGGTCAGCCTGAGAGGGGGGAGGCCGGAGGAGAGGGGCCAGGCTGTGGAGTTGGTGGGCCAAGCAGAACTTGGTGGACAGTTAAGCCTTGGGGTCCAGAGGGCCTTGGGGATGTCACCACGGTGTGACGAACAGCAAGGCAGTTCTGGATGTGAGTCTGGAGCTCCATGGAGAAGACACAGTGAGAGAGAAAAATATAAATTGCTTAACTGAATTCATTTCTGTTCTCTAGGAAAAGTGGGACAAACTTTGATATATGTGGATGTTGGGGGGTTTTGTGGGGACAGGAGGCAATAAGTATCCTACTTCTCCCCCTCCTGAGTTTGCAGTCAACTAAGAACTAAATCCAAGAGACAGGTGGAAAACCAAATGGCTTGACTGCTGACTTTATCCGGAGGCCTGCTTCAGTGTGCTGTCAGAGTGGGCTTCCTAATGCTCCCCCTAGAATGAGCCAGGCCTCACCCCACCCGCACACTGTCATAGGCCACATGACCACTGGCCACAGTGGGAACTCAGTCACCGGGCGTCACATCAGAGCCACTTCACGTGAGTCCTGCTTGTTTACTCACAGAGATCCGTTTCTCCCTCCCCAGCTGGACGCCCTGGAGTTCCTCCACGAGAATGAGTATGTCCACGGCAACGTGACAGCAGACAGCATCTTTGTGAACCCAGAGGACCCGAGCCAGGTACCAGTCAGGCCTTCCCCAGCTTAGGAGCTCCCTGGGCTCAGGGTCTCATCTGTCTCAACACTTCTGTTTATTGTACTTCAATTTTTTTTTTAATCCACTTTACTGAACCACACGCAGCTGTAAGCAAGTCACTGTGAGAGTCCCACCCCAGCCCCCAGGCCACACAGTCCTCGATGAAATGACTGGGGAAGGTCCATGGGGTAGTGCCAAGTGGGGTAGCAGCCAGGCAAATGCAGCAGGCTCCAGGTTTCTTGGAGGAAGCCCTTGTATTTCAATTTTTTAACTTGACTTTATTTTTTTTTAAGATTTTATTTATTATTTTTAGAAAAAGAGGAAGGGAGAGAAGCAGAGAGGGCGAGAGACATCAATGCATGGTTGCCCTTCACCTGCCTCCAGCTACAAACCCAGCTGGAGACCTGGCTTGCAACCTGGTTATGTGCCCTGGCTGGGAATCGAACCAGTGACCTTTGGGTTTGCAGGCTGGTACCTTATCCACTTTGCCACCAGCCAGGCTAACTTGACTCTAGAGAGACCGGAATGGAGAGAGAGAGAGGCACGTACATCGATTCATTGTTCCATGGATTGGTTGATTCTTTTTTTTTTTTTTTTTTTTAAGATTTTATTTCATTATTTTTAGAAAGAGGGGAAGGGAGAGAGGTAGAGAGGGAGAGAGACATCAGTGTATGGTTGCCTTTCACCTGCCTCCAGCCACAGACCTGACTGGAGACCTGGTTTGCAACCTGGTTATGTGCCCTGGCTGGGGAATCGAACCTGCGACCTTTGGGTTCGCAGGCCGGCGCCTTAACCACTGTGCTACCAGCCAGGGCCACATTACATTCTTTTGTACTATTAGGCAATTGTTGTCAGTTATTGAACTGCCTAATTCCAGAGTGCAGGCTCCTAACCTCTAAACTATGTCTTCTCCCTGTGCCCACGCAGGTGACCCTGGCAGGCTATGGCTTTGCCTTCCGCTACTCCCCAGGTGGCAGACACGTGGCCTACGTGGAAGGCAGCAGGAGCCCGCATGAGGGGGACCTGGAGTTCATTAGCTTGGACGTGCACAAGGGATGTGGTAAGAGGCCAGAGAAAGGGGTCAGGACCGTGGAGACATGCTTCTTGCACAAGGGTAGCTCCAGGTTTTCACAGCCGTGGGCAATAGATTACCAGACACTGGAGTCACCTAAAGGAGCCATGTTAGGAACTTGGAATTTTAAGAACAGTGTCCCCGAGCATCGGGAAGTTACAGGTAGTAATTCAGCACCAAAGACAGAGGCCAGCTGGGCCCAAGGAAACCCTGCAGGTCCCGAGGTTCGAGGTTCGGATGCAGGATCTGCTGGAGCCTGGAAACATGCGAGTTGCCCACCGGCCCCGCAGGAGAGGCTGCCGAGAAAGCTGTGGGCTGTGTGTCTGGCGCACAGGGGTAGTCTCTGGACAGAGACGCAGATGTCAGCCGGAGCTCAGTTGTCAGCTGAAGCTCTGGAAGAGGAATGAGGTTATCCTAGGAAAGTGTGCAGAACAAGCAGAGAGTCCAAGGCAGGTTCCTTGAGGAGGTCTCAGCCCCTCTTTCCCAAATCCCTTGACGTCCTGGCCCTCCGTGTGCCCGCGTCCTTTCACCAGACCGAGCTCTGAGCCCACCCTGGGCAGGGGTGGTGCCTGTGCCTCTCGCGTCAGGTGGCAGAAGGCCTGGCGCAGTCACCCCTCAGTTTGTTGAGTGCCGACGCCAGTTGTCCAGATCCTGGCGTTTGAGCAGCGTAACAAAGCCCAGTGGTCTTAGCTCCCCTGCCGAGGAGCAGTGCCCAGCCGTCCGTGCCCCGTCACGCCCTGGTCTGTGTCCTCTGTCGCTCAAGTAATCCCCACACAGAGCCATCTCCCCGCTAAACTGAGGCCCTGGGATCCAGCCAAACTCTTGCCTAGAATTTGGGGAATTGGATGGTTGAGTGAAGGACAAGGAGGGGAGGGAGCCAGGGGGAGGGGGAGGAAGGGAAGGCGGAAAAGTTGAACAGTCACTGGGAGACCTGAGCGAGAGAGTGAGCGCACGAAGAGTGAACGAGCGGGCAGGCCCACGTGGCTGGGTCAGTGAGTGTGCGAGCGCTTGGTTGAGTCAGAGAGGGAGGAAGGGTTGGGCCTGGCAGTGAGTGGAGCATCCAGGCTGAACTGCCACCCCCCTCCCCCCCAGGGCCCTCCCGCCGCAGCGACCTGCAGAGTGTGGGCTACTGTTTGCTGAAGTGGCTCTACGGGACCCTGCCGTGGACAGACTGCCTTCGTGACACTGAGGCTGTCGTGGAGCTGAAACAGAAGTGAGTCTGGGGCCAGCAGAGCCCAGCACCAGCCCAGCGCACTGCAGGTGGGGCACAGGTGCAGAACCCAACAGGGATCAGAAGGCAGGGGGAGCCGTGCCCAGCAGAGCCAAGGCCTCTGCAGTCCTCAGGCATTTGCTGGCCCATCTCCTGCCCCGGACACGAGCGTGGGCTCGAGCCACGCTGCCTAGGGTCAGACTCCAGCCACACCACTCCAGGGGCTTCCGTGGGCAAAACTTCCGTCCTCAGCAGGATAGGATCCTGTTAGCACCTGCTGTGGGGGGCTCTGGAAGGATTCCAGGGAGTCAGGTACACCCCACTCGTTGGAGAGCCAGCCTGGCCTATAGAACACGCTCACCGGGCACTGGACCCCGTGGCTCATTCTCTCCTTCACGAGCATGTGGGCAGCCTGAGGGGTTAGGTCTGGGCCCTGCGTGGCCCAGGGCAACGCTCACGCCTCCCTCCCTCACCTCTGGTGGGAAACCGCCAGGGCCTGCTGGTGCTTGTTGGGTGTTCAGGACCGAGGACAGCGCCCCCTGCCCGGCAGGCAGCGAGGGGACGTGCTGGGGTGTGGGGTTCAGCACCACGGACAGAGCCCCCCCCCCCCCGGGGGGGGGGGAAGTAAGCAAAGGGCCCTTGGTCCTGGGCACCAAGAACACCCAGCGGACAGCTGGCCCCAGAGAAGCGCTGCAGGCACAGAGGATGGGGCTCAAGATTGGTGTAGACTTGGGGCTGAGGAGCCACCCCGGAAGGCTTGTCCAGGAGATAGTTGGCTGTCAACGTCCAAAGTGCAGAAATGAAGTCTAAGCAGAGATTCAGACCTCAGCAGTCTGTCGGGAGCGGTTGGCCGAAGCCCTGGGAGGGGTGCGATTTTCCAGGGAGAATGTGCAGGATGGGAAGAGGGAGGATTCCAGTGACCAACCCTGGGTCCACAGTGCTTCTCGGTTCCTGGCATGCTGTGCTCATCTTCAGCCTCAATTCATTTTGTGTTTCCCCTTTAATATCCCCCGGTGTCCTCCTCTCAACCATGGACAGCCACTCCAACATGCTTAGTGCATGCTTCACTGATATGTTTGCCCCAACGTATTTGTATGCTCAGGCTTGCATGATGGTGGTGGTACTCTGTGGGTCTGACTTGCATAAATGGTATTCTCTGAATCTAGTCTGTTCCTGGCTTTTCTCATGCAAAACTGTGTTCTTCAGCTTAAACCTCATCCTTATACGTGTATCAGGTTCACTGCGTCTGACAACTGCTTTTACATGAGTTTGTACATACACATCTGTCTCCTTGAACAATGATGAATGGGCTTACTTTGCATAAATAGCACTCTGCTCTAAATTTCCTTGTCTCTTGCTTTCTTTCACTCGGTGCTGTAGTTTAGAACTGTCACCTCCGTTGCTGGTTTGCTGCCTCTGAACACTTCTGACTTCGCCTGTTTACATGTGTCTGTGTCCTTGAGGCAAATGTTGTGGTGCTGTTGCGTGTGTGTTTGCCATGAGTGGTGCCACCCCCTGAATGTCATCCTCCTCCAGAGCCCTTCCCTGACCCCTCCTGCTTGTACACGCTCAGGAAGGGACTTGCCCGTCACCTTTGCCTGCCCGTAAAGACCTGTTCAAGGTTAATGTTCCTCATACCCTTGTCTGCACCAGGTCCTGTGCCCAGTGCTTCCCTGCGTCGTCACCCAAACAGTTCTGAAGTCAGTGCACTGATGATCCGAGGCTCAGATAACTTAGGCCATCAGCCCAGGTCACACAGCTGCGAAGTAGAGATGTGTAGATGGACACTGTGGTCATTTGGCTCCAGAGAAGGCCTTTCACTTCAAAGCCAGTGTCTCCCCGGCGTGGGAAGCTGGATGCAGCCCCCCTCCCCTGAGCAAGCCCATAGGCTCCCATCTAGGGCTAAGGACACAGGAATAAGTAAGACACACCTTCCAGCCCTCAGGGGCGTCACACCTGTGAGGGGAGGCGGGAAAGAGGTCAAGAGTGACACACGGAGTACATCGGGGTCAGGCTGGGGGGCGGTCAGGTCAGAGCCCTCTTTCAGCTTGAATGGCCAGGGTGCGTCTTACGGCAAGGGTGACAGGTAAATCACCTCCGGAGGGACGGTGAGGCAAGGAGGGGGTCTCACTGTGGTGCTCATATGCCCCTCACGCCCCTGCCGAAGGAGGGAGAGGCAGAGACAGAGAGAGGTCCTCAGCGGCCCCCAGGCTTCCGCAGGCCACCTCCGCCTCGGAACCCGCCAGAGCGTGCCCCGTTGTCTCGTTCCGTGGGACTTGCTGTCACGCTGGCTCTCCAGCTTCCCAGTCGGGTCCCACTGTTGAAACGAAGCTCGGTGCAGACAAGGGGCACAGGACGACAGGCACGGGCAGCTGAGCGGACTTCCAGCTGCCAGCAAGCTGCATGGGACTGACGCTTGTGGCCCGCTCTGTCCTCTGCGTGTTTCTGTTGGCTTAGTTGGGAGCAGGCCCGAGCCACTCTCATGACAGGACCCCACAGCCCTGTGGCTCAAGTGGGGTAGATGTGAACCGTCCCAAGTGGAGACCGAGGGTGGTGGGTCCCCAGCCCTCTTCAACAAGCACATGTCCTCCTCCGGGTGCCAGCTCTGCCGCCACTGTCCCCCATCCCTTGGAAGGGCGGGGCTGGAAACGATGGGGGTCTCTTGGGCACACAGCCACCCTGAGCTGCAGTGGGCTTGCAAATATCTCCAGCCTGCGGCTGTTGACCCTTGGCTTGCCGCCGTTAAACAGGAGAGGTGACACTGGGCGACAGGTGGTCATAGATCCTCCGAAGTGCCACCTTGCCACCTTGAGTCACGTTTCCGGGGGCAGGGTCCACAGTGGCTCTCTTCGTCACTGTGACATGAGTGCTCATGAAATTGTTGTGGAATAAATGTCTGAGCCTTTATCCTCAGGTCTGGGCTTCCGTGTAGACTCATGGGTCAGGCAGACAGGCCGCAGCCTCGGGGATCCCCAGCTGGGTGGAGACCCTTGGGCAGGAAGCAGACACTGCGTGGGACGGTGGAAGCCCTCTGGGGTGTTGTGGGACCAGAGAGGAGGCAGGAGAGTGGGCTCAGCCCCCAGGGAGCCCTGACCCCGTCTCTAGAGAGCAGAGTCATTTCCCAGGCAGACGAGGGGGAAGCAAGATTTCCAGGCTGGTAGAATAGCATATATGTGAACTATTCATTCATTCACTCCCTCATTCATTCAGTCATCCAGAGCCTCTCTCCTGAGGGCATCTGTGAGCCAGCCCCTGGGCTAAGAAGTGCTGGGGGTTGGCCGGGGACACCTCGTGACATCAGTGCAGCCACCTGCAGAGGCCCCGGTGGGTTAAGTCCTCTCTCCCTCTTCGTTCCCTAACAGAGAACATCTCTGTCTCTTCACATCTCTCCCACCTTCACCTTCACAACAGACCGATGACCTCAAGCGCCTCACCAAGAGGCTCCGCAATCGCCAAGTTGGTGCGGAGTAAATAAAATGGGGCCGAGTCATCGTTTTGATACTGATGATTTCCGTACAAGGACCAGTCCATTCAGAGCCCCAGATCCCAACCACAACCACAGGAGGAGGGCGGGGCAGGTGAACGGGCTCCACAGGGAGACCCAGCCCTCGTCCTGGACCCGCGGCCTAGACTTGAGGCCGTAGCGGAAAAGAACCACCAGGGGGCGACTTTGGAACATGCAAGTTTTCCGAGACCCTGACTTGTCCTCTAGGACATTAGTGGTGGGTGGGTGTGGCCTTTTTCCATTCATTCAACCAATAATTATTCATTTTCTTGCACATCCTAGTTCGTGCCAGAATGAACGACTAAAAGAAACAGAAGAGAGAGGGGATGCCCCAGGCTCTCTAGCGTGCAAATCCCCCAGCTGGGAAAGTACAGGCATAATCCCAACTTGGTCCCTGCTCTTAGGGCTGGGCGGGAAAGTCCCATGGTCATGACAGTGACAGCCTTGTGGGGGAAGCAGCGCTCCCTTTCTCTGTCATTCATTCACCACGCAGCCTAGGGCGGCGGGACAAAGGGGTCAGACCCGGCCCTTCAGGGCAGGAATCTCACCGGTTGCCGTAGAGCGTCCTTGGACCTCTGCACAGGGCACACAGGAGTTCCGGAGGGGTCCGCGTCCTCTGCCTGCAGGGGTCAGGAAAGCCTCCAGGACACCAGCCCTTGAGCTGCGTCCGGAAGCCGGAGCGGCCCCCCAGTGGGGTCAGCATGGGGAAAGGCCATCTCCAGCAGGGCAGAGAGCGCATCATGTGCAGAGGCCTGCAGGTGGATGGCTGTCTGGTTGGGGGACTAGAGACAGGTGGGTGTGGCTGGAGTATGGGATTGGAGGAAGTGAGCCAGATGGGGCTGCAGGGGTGGCCCGCCCCCAGAGACCTTCCTGGGGAGCCCCCGGAAGGCTGTGAGCTGGGAAGAGCAGAGGCAGCTCTGAGTATAGAAAGCCTGGGGCCATGCTTGGGAGGCTGGGAGAAAGCTGGGGTCCAGGGAAAGGATGAGGCTGGGCCCGGAGCCCTGCACAGAGTGGGGGATGGGGCAGAGAGGACTGGGGAGTGGCACCGTGCTTGGGGACTTACGGGTCATGGCAGAAGGAAAGGGCAGTGCCCAGGGTCTGGGTGGACAGTGGGGAGCCAGCCCAGAGGTCCAGGCTACTGAAGAGAAGCCAAGGAAGTTGATAAGTTTCCATTTTTTCCTGAGTGGTCCAAGAGGGGTGTGTAGATATTTACATACATATAGGTATACAAATATTTGCGTGTGGATAGAGTGTCATTCTTCATTACTCACAAAATTCATATTTGTGAATTTGCCTGTTCGCTAGAATGTATCCGTCATCCCAACATCAGTATTCAACAGTGTCCCCATGGTCATTCTCAGACAAACGCGGAGTGGACAAAATTTAGAGTGGCCTGATGGCCACAGTCCCCGCTGAGGTCACACGAGGCGGGTACCCTGCCTTCTTGGTCCAGCTCTCTCACCGTACACCAGTGTCCCATGTGTGGCCTGTTTTATGCCACCTTTTTCCACTTTTCTGTGCTTTTTGGTGGAGATTTTGCTGTTTCAGGTGGCCCCAGGGCACACACCCCCTCAGGAGCACGCCCACGCCTTTCTTCCCTTGCTAGCGAGCACCTCCTAAACTCTTCAGGGAGCCATGGGCAGTGGCCCCGCACTCATCCTGGGCTAACCCCTGCCCCCGTCTCCAAGACCTCTCTGCACTGACCTTCCCGTGAGCACCCCGCCCATGCTCTCCTGTTGCTGCTCTGTCCTAAGCCCTTTCATGTTTCACTGTCCCCAGCTTTCATAAACATACTCTCACAATCAAAAACTAAATGAGCCCTGGCTGGTGGCACAGTGGATAAGGCGCCGGCCTGCGAACCCAAAGGGCGCAGGTTCGATTCCCAGCCAGGGCACATAACCAGGTTGCAAACCAGGTCTCCAGTCAGGTCTGGGGCTAGAGGCAGGTGAAACGCAACCATACGTTGATGTCTCTCTCCCTCTCTGTCTCTCTCCCTTCCCCTCTTTCTAAAAATAATGAAATAAAATCTTAAAAAAAAGAAACAAAACTAAATGAATAACAAACTGGCCCCAAGCATCGGGCTGAAGTGCTGTCTCGTGTTCCTCTGTGGGAGAGGCAGGGACATACTTCACAGAGAAAAGACGTGGGTTAGATGAGCATCCTCAGACACCGGTACAGGGCATGGGCTGTGAGCTCCATGTGAGTGAATCCACACTATAGTAAATAAGATGCCTTTGAACACAAACACACACAAGGTTACTGTGTATTGATCAGTTGATGAAAATGTTGTGAGCAACCCTGGCTAGTGTGGCTCCGTGGACTGAGCACTGGTCTGTAAACCGGAGGGTCACCAGTTCAGTTCCCAGTCAGGGCACATGCCTGGGTTGTGTGGGCCAGATGCCCAGTTGGGATGTGGGAGGACTCAGTCAACATTTCTCTCTCTCTTTTCCTCTCTCTCTAAAGTCCATGTGTCTCTTGCACATTGATGTTTCTCTCCCTCTCTTTCTTCCTTCCCCTCTCTCTAAAAGTAAATGAATAAAATCTTTTTTTTTCCTTTTTAAATCCCTGGCTGGTGTGGCTCCGTGGACTGAGCTCTGGCCTGAAGACCAAAAGGTTACTGGTTTCATTCCCAGTGAAGGCGCATGCCTGGGTTGCAGGCTGGGTCTCCAGTTGGGACAAGGGGGGAGCAGGGGGTCAACCAGTTAATGTTTCTCTTGCACATCGATGTTTCTCTCCCTCCTCCTCGCTTCTTTCCCCTGACTCTCTAAAAATAAATCATTTTTAAAAAATTTTTAAGTAAAGGAAATGGTATGACCAGAGGCTCACGGGAACCTCACGCTGTTTCCCCTGCAGAATTTGCTAACTCAGTGTTCACGGCGACTGTACGGGACACAACTATCACGAGTAATAATAAGCATTTACTGTACACGATGCGACATTGTGTTTGCGTGGCTGCTCTCCCTTCCCAAAAAGACCCCCGCATGTACCTCTGTCCTCTCAGGTTCCTTGATAAGCCGGAGGCCCTCATGGGACAGTACAGTTCCCAGATGAAGCCCTCAGGTATGTCCTGAAGGGGGGAGGGGGGCAGGGGAGGGGGCTGTGGTGGGGCCGGAGCGGGAATGAGGGGCTTGTGTCCATGTGAGGTCGCCTCTTTAGCGTACGTTTGGTGGCTTTTGAGTTTTTCAGATTGCTTGTGTGTGTGTGTGTTTCCATTGTTCTCTCTGTAGAACTTCTACACTATCCTCTAAGCAGGAGGCAGCATGAGGCAGACACAGATAATTCATCTGTCTCCTCCAGCTCTGTAAGGGCTCACTTTGATTTTATTTTATTTTCATTTTATCTATTTACTTCTAGAGAGAGGGAAAGGGGGAAGAAAGAGAAGGAGGGAAACATCAATGTGCAAGAGATTCGTTGATCAGTTGCCTCTTGCACGCCCCCGACTGGAGACCTGGCCCGTAACCCAGGCTTGTGCCCTGACCGGGAATCGAACCGGTGCTGTTTCTGTTCACAGGCCGATCGATGCTCAGTCCGCTGAGCCAGGTCAGCCAGGGCAGAGCTCACTTTTCAAATTGTCCGAAACCCTGGCTGCTCAGGTCACTCTTTAAAGATGAGCCCCGGTGAGCGTGCAGACCTGGACAGGTGCTGGCTGTGGCTTGGGGGCGGGGCGGGCACCCCTAGGGGCAGGGTCACAGCCTCTAGCCAGGGGGCAAGACAGGGAAACTTCAGTGAGTGAATGTGCCTCTCTGAGCCTCAGTTTGTATAGAAAGACCCCACCTCTGGAGTTCCCCAGAAACTTCAGTACAGAGCCGCCTGCGTTCAATAAAGGAGCTTTTTTAGTTTTGTTTAGAACGAAGTCTAGCCGGTGGTAGGCTTTCCCCAAGTGGGGACTGTGATAGTCCCCGGTGGGCTGCTGTTGCTGTCATCACTGGCACCTTTTAAGAGAATGATGATGGCATTGTGCTTACTTAGGGGGAAAGAGACAATAACAAAAAGTCTTGTCGTTGAAACTGTGTCCCTGGGCCTGAGTCCGTGAAGCCAGAATCGTTTCACATTTCGAAATGTTCGGGGCACGGAGGGGAGAGGGTGAAAAGATGACCGTGGAACCTACTGAAATTCAGGCCGCCACGTCCGCCAGCCTGGGCAGCGGCGCACTCGCTCACCCGTGGTCTGTGGTCGCTTTCGTGCGAGGGCAGCTGAGCTGAGTTCTTTCCGACACCGACCAACCATATTGACTCACCGATTTTACAGTAAAAGTGTGTGCGTGCCCAGTTTAGGGATGCACTGCATAGGTATAGGTCAAAAGACACAATTAGGTGGGAGCTGCTTTAAAATGAAGGCCCTGGCTGGTGGGTCAGTGGATAAGGCACCAGCCTGCAAACCCAAAGGTCGCTGGTTCGGTTCCCAGCCAGGGCACAGAGCCAGGTTGCAAGCCAGGTTGCAAGCCAGGTCCATAGCTGGAGGCAGGTGAAAGGCAACCATACATGGATGCTTCTCTCCCTTTCTTCCTCCTTCCTTTCCCTTCTCTCTAAAAATAATAAGGCTGGGTTGTGGGTTCGCAGGTGTTCACCATACTATTCTTGTTTCATACGTCTGATGTTTTCCAAAAAAAAAACAACATATATATATGAACCAACATATATATATATATATATATTTGGTTCCTATGGTGCTGCCAGGCACAGAGGCAGCGCTGAGCAGATGGGCACCAAGGGTGAGACCCTCTGGGCACAGCCCCCCAGCTCTGGGCTGGGGGACCTCCTTCAGGCCTCTCCCGTGGTGGGGGTGTCTTGACCACAGACAGCCCATCAGGATACCTGAAGGAGTACCTGAATGTGGTGATGGCCCTCCAGTATGACGAGAAGCCACCCTACGCCACGCTGAGGATCAAGCTGGAAGCCCTGTTGAAGAATCTTCGGGTAGCAGCCTACGGTCCTGTGGGCCTCTGCATGGTGCGGCCGTAGGTGGGTTGCAGCTGGAAGTTTGTGAGGTTGGCTCCCGTCCCCTCGTCCTGCTTCCCCGGGTGTCATTGCGTGTTCATTCTAGGGGCCAGCCTTTTCGTGAGACGCTGGAGTTTTCCACGGGGTTCTTGAACTTTCCAACCCCACCCTCCCACAAGCAATCTCAAGTAGCAGAAACCTGACCTCCAGTGGGTTTTTTAAAGAGGGTTGACTGGCTCTTGAAGCTAGAAATGTCCCAGGGGGAAGCTTTAGGCGTGACCGGGTTCACAGCCTAGAAAATAGCGTTGAGATATTATCTGTCTTTCTCTGTCCCTTCTTTCCTCCCTCTGTCCCTCCACCCACCCCCCTCCGCAGTCTCTGCTTTCCTTTGGGTTGGCTCCCTGGTCCCCCCACACAAGGCCCGGTGCCCTTGCTCCTGGCACTTTGTGGTTCACCTCGAGGCCCTTGTGCCAGGACAGAGGTCCTTGTTTATGGCCGGGCCGCGTTTCACGGGTGAAGGACGCGCTCCGCAGCCAGTGGCTGGCCCCCGCTCCCTGTCCCCGCTTTGGTTTCACCCACACACTGCCTTGCCTCTCCCGGGGCGCGTGCCCGCAGCGAGGCCAAGGCGCTCCACCGGGGCTGCCGGTTCACCCTCCGTTTGTGCCGTGGGAGACTCTGGGGGCGTCGACACCCAATCCAGTTTGCCAAACCGTCAGGCCTGGCTGGGGACACAGCTCAGTGTTGGCCTCATACGGGGGCTCGCAAACAGGAGGGAACAGATGCGGGCATTTGTCACTGTCTGTAGACCTTGGCTGTCCCCCCTTGGGGAGAGGGTGCCGCTGGTATCTGGTGGTGGAGGCTGGGGCTGCCGCTCCACATCCTGCAGCGCAGAGGGGGCCGTGGGCAGTCACCACCCTCAGGTGAGTTGCGCAAGGCTGAGGGAGCCAGGTCCAAGTGCGTCCTTCTACTTCTAGGGGCAGCTGTCCCCCCAGGCAGGTGCCATGTCCCTTCTAGTCCATTCCCTCTAGGCCTCTGCCTCCACCCTCTCCCAGAGACCCCCTCCCTTCCCCAGGTGGTGAACTGTGAGGTCACTTGTCCTCATCACCCACAGGCAGTGAGCTGCGTGCAGGAGGGGTCGCATCTTCCTCTGGCATCTCTGCCTGTCCTGCACGTTGCTGCCTGGCACACCCACGTTTACTGAGTGGACGACCCGACTCCAGTCTTCCCTCGGTGCAGGCCTGGCCTGCCTGCCTTCCCATCCACCCAGTGCAACAGCCCCTTCCAGGATCATGACCATTTCAGATTTGCTCACTCTGGGGACCTCTAATTCAGCCGCAGGTGTGTCCCTTTGTTAGGAACTTCATGAGGAGATGCTGTTTAAGGAGCCCCGCGACCTGGGAGTAACTAAAGATCATTTTACCTCTACTTTAAGACCACTCATTACCGCGGCCTGGGGCCTGATTCCCCATCCTCCTGTCCACTCTGCCAGCCACAGTCGTCCCTTCCCATGCTAGACTATGCCAAGCTGGATCCACCCCAGGACCTTTGCACTGGCCATCCCCTTTGTCTCTATGTGGATAGCTCCTTCTAATGATGGGCTCTCAGGTCCTGAGGCCCGCTGAGCACCCCCACCCTGGAGGTGCCTCCTCTCTCCTCACATCACCTCTTTTCCGCACAGCCCTTCCCCCTAGAGGGAAGTGTGGGTTTCATTTGTCATGTCTCCTCCCCCCTCTCCCAAGCGTAAGCCCAGCAAAGGTTTCTTACTGCCCTTGTTCGTGGTGGTATCCCAGGCCCCAGAAAGTGCCTGTCCCCCAAAAGAGCTCCTTGAATGCCTTAGACACTCACAGCAATTTTATTGTCTTTCAGAACTTTCAACTCTCAGTTTGACATAGGAAGAAAAGGAAATGAGAAGAACTGTGACTCCAGGCCTGCTGTAGATAAGCTGTAGAAAGATCCCTCAAATGTGCATTTCTGCCGCGTCGTTAGGAGGTGCTGCTTGTCAGCCTCCTTTCGCGGCAGGGGCCCTGACAGTGGGTCCCCGGCTGTCCCTTCTTTTCAGCCGTCATCTCCCAGAAGCCACTGGGGCTGTGAACTGAGAAGACCCCCAACTCATGGGAAGGGGTTGAGCTGGCCCTCACAGGGGACCCTTCCTACCACTGGCACCACTATGCTTTGGAATAAATTGTTTCACTGGAACTTGGAGATTTGAGTGTCTGCAAAAGAAGTTCCTTTTGAAAAAGTTTAGCTCCCCTTTTTCCCCCCACCCACCTTTCCTCCAGCCAGCCAGCCATCCGTCTTTCCATCCTTCTATCATATACTAATGCTTCCTGACTTACATTGGAGTTACACCCCAATGTAAGCTGAAAATATTGTAAGTCCAAAATGCCCTTAGCCCCGGCTGGTTTGGCTCAGTTGGAGCATTGCCCTGCAAACCCAAAGGTCACGGGTTCGATTCCAGTCAGGGCATGTGCCCGGGTGGCGGGCTTGGTTCCCTTTGAGGATGCATGCGAGAGGCAAATGATGGATGTGTCTCTCACACACCGGTGCTTCTTACTCTCCCTGTCCCCTCGCTCTAATAAGCATGTCCTCAGGTGAGAATTTTTAAAAAAGAAAGAAGAGAAAATGCACTTAATGAACCCAGACACAGACCTATACCTTCCATAAAAATTAATTCAAATGCAAAACTCTGAAACTTCTAGAAGAAAATCTATAGGACTTTGGATTTGGTAAAAAATAAAAAATAAAAAAAAGGGAGGAGGAAGAGGAGGGAAAGAAAGAAACAAAAAGGAAACTGCATTTAATACTACATTGTGAACCCAAAGGTCGCTGGTTCGATTCCCAGCCAGGGCACATAACCAGGTTGCAAGCCAGGTTTCCAGCTAGGTCTGTGGCTAGAGACAGGTGAAAGGCAACCATACATGGATGCTTCTCTCCCTCTCCGCCTCTCTCCCTTTCCCTCTCTCTAAAAGTAATAAAATATTTTTTTAATTACTATTAAAAAATAATATACTACATTGTAGACTACCTGTTGTTTCCCCTCTTGGTCCCATGGCTCACCAGAAGCTGTGCTCACAGCTGCTGTCCAGCATCACAAGACAGTATCATACCTCATCTCACCAGTTAGCCCAGGAAAGGATCAAACTTCAAAATTCAAATTACAGCCCTGGCTGGTGGCACAGTGGATAAGGTGCCGGCCTGCAAAGCCAAAGGTTACTGGTTCGATTCCCCAGCCAGGACACATAACCAGGTTGCAAGCCAGGTCTCCAGCCAGGTCTGTGGCTGGAGGCAGGTGAAAGGCCACCATACCTTGATGTCTCTCTCCCTCTCTGCCTCTCTTCCTTCCTCGCTTTCTGGAAATTATAAGTAAAATTTTTTTAATTAAAAAAATATAAATTTTTAAAATAATAAATTTCTCTAAAGACAAAATTTGAATTACAGTTTCTACTGCATGTGTGTCGCTTTCACACCACCATCAAATCAGAACATTGTAAGTCCATCCACTGTGAGTCCAGGACCATCTGTATCTGCCCATCCATCCCTTCCCCCATCCATTCATCCAAGCATCCAACCATTCACTGACCATCCGTTCTCCCATCGGCTCCCCTGCCCTCCCGCCATTCAGTCATCCTTCCTTTTATCCAACACCTATGCGACAGGCACAGACAGTTGCTGCCAGAGGATCCTGGTGAACAAGACGCAGCCAGTGGCTGGAGCCTGCTCTCTGGCCCAGAATGAAACTGAGGGTTCAATTTAATCAGATGCCTGCGGTGCTGGGGGTGGGTGCTTGTAAGCAACTTGACACCCAAAACATCTCTGAGCCTTCGGTGACAGCAGGGAGGGGCAGCTCATTACCCTTTGCTTATGAAGAAGGCTTGTTTCTAAGGTGATTCCAAGGGAAAGGTGAGGCCCTGGAAACATTAGCAAATGTTTTCATAGACTCTCTTCCTGGTGTTAAAAAAAAAAAATTTTTTTTTTTTGAGGAAATTTGAAGATCTTGTTGGTTTTATTCAATAGTTCATGAATCAGGCAGCACCCCCAGAAGGCAGACGGAAAGGAGCTCTGAGAAACCGTACAAAGTGAAGGACTTACAGCCAAAGGGAGCAGGAAGAAGGAAATTATAGGAGGCCAACATGCAGGTTGGTTATTGAAAGGTCACGTTCCAGCCCTGGCTGGTGGCTCAGTGGCGAAGGCACCGGCCTGCGAACCCAGAAGGTCTCTGGTTCGACTCCCAGCCAGTGCAACATAAAAAAAGAACAAGAAAGGTCACATTCCTTTGGAGACACAGGGGTCTGTCAGGCAGCTGATGCCTGACTGGTTCAAGATTCCATTTCTGGGAGGGACATGGTCATTATGTATTGGTTTGCTGACCTGGGGCTTAGCATAAGCGACTCCATTTGGGGCCTGCTATCTAACACTGAGTTGGAAGTTAATGGGAAAAGGTTTACTGCTTTTTTTTTTTTTTTTTTTTTTTTAAGATTTTATTTATTATTTATTATTTTTAGAAAGAGGGAAGGGAGAGAGGCAGAAAGGGAGAGAAGCATCAACGGATGGTTGCCTTTCACCTGCTTCCGGCTAAGGACCTGGCTGGAGACCTGGCTTGCAACCTGGTTATATTGCCCTGGCTGGGAATCGAACCAGTGACCTTTGGGTTCCCAGGCCGGCGCCTTAACCACTGTGCCACCAGCCAGGGTGAATAAAATGTTTTAAAAAATGACAACAAGCCTTTCGTTTTGTCGATGGGCCAGTTAGCTCAGTGGGTTTGGAGCATTGTCCAGGTACACTAAGGTTGCAGGTTCGATCCCTGGTCAGGGCACGACGTACAAGCAGCTATCAATGAAAGCATTAAAAAAAAAAAAAAGGAAGGAAGGAAAATGTAGGTAAGTAGACAGGCTAGCATTTAGGTCAGATCATCAGCAAATGACTTTTTTTATGAGTGTGTGGCACCATATACGAATGGGGTTTCTAGGAAGTACCCTCCTAGAGAGACCCATGCACAGAGGCCGCGCCCAGGAGGTGATCCCTGTGGAGAGGAGGCGACCCAGGTCGGTGGCAGTCCAGGGGCAGCCTCACCCAGGCCTTCAGGGAGCCCTAGACCTGGAACAGCCCTGCAGAGTGGTCCCCATCCCGGCCAGGGGGCCGGGACCCTTATTCCAGGCCGGCTGCCCTGAGAAGACGCAGGACCTCATGCACTGGGCTGTGCGCATGCGTGTTGGTCCTCGTTCGTGATTGCCTCTATCCACCGCCCCCCGCACCACCCCCCACAACAGCCCACGAGTTAGGTTTACTGTTACAGAGGGGAGACCGAGGAGTCAAGTGAGCTGTCCCAATGCTCAAACTCATGCTCATAATGGGTGACAGCACTTAACCTTGACCCATTTCTACCCATCACCACACCAGGGGGGCAACCTGGGCAGTTGTCCTTAGCTCGTTCTTAGGAATTGTCCCTGATGTCTCTCTCCCTTCCCAGAGAAGCCGGGTCTTCCAGCCGCAGGTCACCGCAGCTGGGGGCCCTTAGTTGTGGATACTGATCTCCGCGTACTCAGTGGTGGCCTCCTGGTCCCGAGGCTCCCAGGGCTTCAGCCCGTGAAAGCTGAGAGAGGCGTAATAGAGTTCAAGCTCCTCTCCCGAGGCGGGTGTGACCACAGCTGGGGACCCCAGGTCTGGGAGGCTGCGTGGAGGACACTCGTACTGGGAACCCTGAGTGGAAGGGAGAAAGAGGGGCCAAATTAGGATCACGGGGACTGGGACACAGCAAAGGAAGGTGGATAATAAGGGAACCTGGCACCGGAGCAAATTCATCTTCCATGAATTCATTCTACAACCCTTGACGGAGCTCCCATTCATTCGGCCAGTCAACAAATATTTGGGAGTAATTGCGCCTGGCCCTGGGTCATCAATTGCCTGTCTCCTGGATTCCTCACAGCAACGCGCCTGGGTGACCCCGTCCCTATGCTCATTTAGCAGGTGGGGAAACTGAGGCTGAGTAAACAGCCCCAAATGACACATTTAGTTGTTGGTGGGAGCCAACGGGCATGCCTAGGTGCCTGCTGCCTTGTGGGACAGGTTCCCGGGGCCAGGTCCTGGATATTCGCTGGGGAACAAAGCGGACACCAACCCCGACCTCCTGCTGGCTTTCGAGGGATTGGGGGCAGCAGAGAGAGTAAACAGCCATTAAGGCAGGTTTCAATTCTATGACACCTTAATAGGGTGCACAGGCATGGAGGAGGCGCTGGGAGAAGGGCAGGAATCTGCTCAGGCCTGGCCTGCCCGCAGGGGCCACCCCGCTTTTCAGATGGTTATGTGCCCTGGCTGGGAATCGAACCAGTGACCTTTGGGTTCGCAGGTCCGTGCCTTATCCACTGTGCCACCAGCCAGGGGGAATAAAATGTTTTTTTAAATGCCAACAAGCCTTTCCAAGAAAACGCATTCGTGAAGGAAATCCCAGTACAGGATTAACGTCGCCCAGAGAAAAGCTATGAGCTTGCCCCCAGCACCCAGGAGAGAACTCCTAAGCCCCTGGAAGGTCCTGCCTGACAAGAGTGTCTTTGTCCACCTTCCATCTTGGGCCACGTGTGATTGATAGAGGGGGCCTTGGGTGACCTCTGCAGAAGAGAGAGACTGAGCTCAGCTGCCTAGCCAGTCAGACGGGCCTCCGTGACTGAGCCCCAATTAAAACTGGGCACCCAAGGCCCTGGCTGGCGTGGCTCTGTGGATTGAACACCGGCCTGAGAACCAAAGGGTCACGGGTTTGATTCCCAGTCAGGGCCCATACCTGGGTTGCGGCCAGATCCCCAGTTGAGGGCATGTGAGAGGCAGCCAGTCTGTTTCTCTGGCACATCGATGTTTCTCTCTTTCTCCCTCCCTTCTCCTCTCTCTAAAAATAAATAAATAGAATCAATAAAATTTTAATTAAAAAAAAAAAGACAGAGGTGGCCATGGCCATCCTGGGGAGGTGGCCAGATGGGACCCCCAGGGCCAGAGGGCCCATGACTCACCCAGGAGCTGGGACCCAGCATGGAGGGTGCCTTCTTCCCACCAGCTGCAGCCTCAGGGGCGTTCCTCCTGCAGGTCTTCACCCTGTAGGGAAGGCCAGGCCCTTTCAGCAGCCTGCCTGGCTCGGAGGTTGCAGTGTGACTACTGTCCTCCTGCTAAGGGGCTGGAAGGGCTGACCAAGGCCTAGGGGACACAGCTAGGCAGGTGACTTTCATACTGAGAGCAAGTGCCCATCAGGGGAGGCTGGGATGGAGCCGGGTGGGAACAGACCCTGCTCAGGCTCTCACAGCCTCTGCCCCACCCAGCTCCCTCCAGGTGGGGCCCCCGGATCATAGGACCCAGACCCCCACCGCCCTGCGCATTCAGGCTCTTCCCGGCCACGAAACTCACTTGAAGATGAAGCAGAGGCAGAGACTGAGCAGACCCACCACACCAGCTCCACCGACAGCCGCCAGAGCTATTCTCCCAAGTTCAGACTTCCCTGCAGACAGGTGGGGTTGGGGGTGACTCCCTGCCACGTCCCGGAACCCGGTGCCCCTTCCTCCCACGGAGCCTGCGCTCCTCCTCATCCTCACTGGACTCTCCCCGCCCCCACTTCTTCCTCCCTCTCTTCCCTTCCTATCAGGCCGAAGCCCCTCTTCCCAGCTCCGTCTTCTCTCTGATTTCCTGCTTTGTGTCCAGCAGGCCCCTGACCTGGCAGCAGCAGGACCGAGGCGCTCTGGTGCCCCTGGACATTCTCTGTCTCGCAGCTGAGTTGGAGGCCGGCGCTGAGCCCCGGGCGGAGGCTCAGGGAGCTGTTGGCCCAGGGCCCCGCTGAGCTGGAGGTGACCGTGTAGGAGATGTTGCCGGGGCTCCCCTCCAGCAGCGTCCCCCCCAGCCGCCAGCGCAGCGAGGGGCCCGGCTGGGCTCGCGAGGAGCAGCTGCAGGTCAGACCCTCGTCCTCCCAGAAGCAGGAGGGTCCCAGCAGCTGTGGGGGGTCTGCGGGGAGCAGGGAGAAAAGTCAGCAAGTGCCTCTGCCTGGCGGGGACCCAGGCGACCGCCCCCAGGTGTCCCCACACTCACAGACCACGGAGAGATGCACGGAGACACGCAGGGAGCCCCGCGGGTGCTGAGCTCGGCAGGTGAATTCGCCCTCATGCCGCAACTCCACCTGGGGCAGCTGCAGGACTCCGGGGCTCCCGGGCGGTGAGGGGCTCAGGGTCCTGCTTCCCCGGGCCCAGCTCAGCGTGGCGGGAGGGTTGCTGTCCACCACGCAGAGCAGGCTCAGACAGTCCCCTTCCCGGACTGGGAGGAACGAGCCATTCCGCAGGGGCTCCAGTTCTGCAGGGAGGGAGGCAGGGAGTGGGAGCTGAGCCCTGGCCTGTCACCCCCAGGTCTTCCTACTTCTCTCTCCTCTACAGCTTTTATTTTTTAAGCTGGGAAGGGAATGCCACAGGAAGTTTTCCAAGCAGCTTGATTGAGATAGAATCCGCACGCCGTACAACTCATCACAGCATCACCACGAGTGATGATTTTCATCAGCCACCCCACCCCCAAAAAAAGAAATCCTGCCAACCTCCACCGCCTCCCTGCGTTCTCCCAAGCAGCCGCTGACTTATTCTCTGGCGCTACGAATTGGACATCGTGGGCACGCAGGACCACACACTCTGTGGCCTCTACGCCCGGCTTTTTCCACTCAGCGCGATGTTTCCCAGGCTCACCCATGTTGTCACAGGTGTGTACACGGAATCATGCCCTGTGGCCTCATGCCTGCCCAAGACAGAATCATGTCCCCCCTCTGGATAGACCACGTTTTGTGTCTCTGCCCATCCATCCGCTGATGAACCCAGGAGCTGTCTGTCCCTTGACTTCTTCCAGGAATCGCCCTGGTCCACAGTTCGCTCCCTGAACTGCTCAATGTCCACCATCCACGTGCCCAACAACACTCAAGCACCAAATTCTTCCAGGCACCTCGGGTCTACCTCCTTCTCTCCTTCCCCAAGTCACCTGGGGACCAGTAGGGCGTTGACAGGTTGCCTTCTAAATCTCACAGAGGAAGAAGGGGTGTAGGAAATGAGGTCTCCCCACACTAACTCCCCACACACGAATGTCTGGTCAGAGGGAACGTGTGTTGCTAGTTCCTTGCAAGACCCTCCAGAGTTATTTTATAATGCCGTCACCTCGTTGCATTGCCTGATTGCTCAGATTGAGCACTGTGACCGGAGCATCAGCACACTCCAGGCTCTGGTTAGAAATGCAAACTCGGCCTCATGGCAAGGTCCTTGGGAAAGGTGCAGGCTCCAGAAAGCTTCAGAAGCAGTGCCCTGAAGAAAGGCTGTTCTGGTCACCAGGGGACCGTCCCCCAGGGGCAATACCATGGAAAGTAAATTCTGTCAGCAGCTCAAGTGCCCATTGAAGGTGGAATAGAGAACTGAAGTGTGGTCCCTGCCCAGCTGAGCAACCTATAAACAGGGAGATGCAGGAATTACAGTGACAGGCCACACAGCTGAATGTCAAGGATATGACGTGGAGCCACATAAAAAGAAGAAAAAAAAGTCAACTATGACTCCATACTAGTCCCATTAGCCTCAAGGTGGGAACAACACCAGTATTCCATCAACAGATAGAAGAAGAAATCAATGGTGGTCCAGCCACATGATGGAATAGTATGCAGCCATGAAAATGAACTTCTTATCTGCACTATCACATGGACGAACCTTGAAACCACCCTACTAAGTAAAAGAGGCCAGACACATAAAAGACCACACACTGTGTGATTCCATTTGTATAAAATGTTCAGAACAGATAAATTCATGGAGATAGAAGGCAGATTAGCATTCACCTAGGGCTGGAGAAAGGGGGAAAAGGTACTGTTAATAGGCACAGGGCTTCCTTTGGAGAGATGAAAATGTTTGGGAACCAGAGGCGGTGATTGTCCAACACTGCAAATGTCCTAAATGTCACTGAATTGTTCACTTTATAATGGCTAACTTTATGTTACATAAATTTCATGTCAACTAAAAGTAAAAATTTAAAAGGTCAGACAGGGAGGCATGATTCAGTCCTATTCACGTCAACCTTTCAAAAACATGGGGAATTAAACATTGTGTAGAAAGTCAAACATATTTGGTAAAATTCTAAGAAAATAACAGCCCTGGCTGGTGTGGCTCAGTGGACTGAGTACAGACCTGCCAACCAAAGGGTCGCTGGTTTGAATCCCAGCCAGGGCACATGCCTGGGTTGTGGGCCAGGTCCCCAGTTGGGGGTGTGTGAGAGGGAACCACACATTGATGTTTCTCTCCCTTTCTTTCTCCTTCTCTTTCCCTCTCTCTAAAAATAAATAGACAAAAATTTTTTAAAAGAAGAAAGAAAGAACAAAGAAAGGAAGGAAGGAAGGAAGAAAAGAACAGCATGCCCTGGCCAGTGTGGCTCAGTTGGTTGGGTGTTGTCCTGCAAAGCAAAATGTTGCAGGTTCAATTCCTAGTCAGGGCACATTCCTGGGTTTCAGGTTTCACCCCAGTCAGGGCACACACTAAAGGTAGCCTATCCATGGTTGGGTCCCTCTTTTTCCCCCTCCCTTCCTCTTTCTCTAGAAGCAATGAAAAGAAAGATATCCTCAGGGGAGAGTAAAAAATAATAGTAGGGATATGGGTATGTTTATTCTCTTGATTGCGGTGATCTTTTTACTGTGTAAGATTATTCAATCATCTCATTGTACACTTCAAGCACATATAGTTTATTCATCAATTATACCCTAACCGAAAGCAAAGTAACAATAAAATAAAAAGAACAGTAACTAATTCAGCATGGCAGCTTCCTCTGAGACCAGATGGAAGGGGTGTCTAGGAGGCCCCCAGGGGAGGGTGGCGGTCCTATTTCTCAACCTGGGCAGTGCATCTATCTGACACATTGCCTTTGCATATAATGAATAGTAAGTTAAAACAATGTGTCAGGCCCTGGCTGGTGGCACAGTGGATAAGGCGCCAGCCTGCAAACCCAAAGGTCGCTGGTTCGATTCCCAGCCAGAGCAGGTAACCAGGTTGTAAGCCAGGTTCCCAGCCAGGTCTGTAGCTGGAGGCAGGTGAAAGGCATCTAACTATACACTGATGCTTCTATCCTTCTCTGCCTCTCTCCTTTCCCCTCTCTCTAAAAATAATATATAAAAAAAACCAATGCATCAGAGTGAGCTGGGGGCTTCTCCTGGCCCTCCTGGGTTTAGCTCCTGGGGGAGCGGCTGTCCCTGCTTACATACCTGTGGGGTTTCTTCGGAAGACGCCGATGGTGAGGTTCTGTGGAGCATCTGGACAGAGAGACGCAGTGAGGATTGGCATCAGAGCTGGCCCTGTCCCCTGCCCCCTGCCACACACCCTGGGAGACACAGAAACGGGAAGTGGAAGAGAACAAGGCTGTGTCCTCCCCTCAGCCACCCGCATCCTGGCCCCAGCACTCACAGGACACATTGAGCTGGATGGTGCTTTTCCTGTTCACACCAGTACTGAGGATTGTGACCTGGCAGGTGAGGTTGGTGCCGTGGTCCTGCGCACGCGGTATGAGTCGGATCTCCGAGGAGTTATAGGCCACCCAGCCCAGTCCCAGGGGCCAGAGTGCAGCCCCCATCCAGGCGGTGGTGAGGGGCCCACAGGCCCCTGGCATGGAGCATGTCAGGTGGCCCGGGCTGCCCGCCACCAGGGGCGACTTGACTTGGATGTTGGGGGTCTGTTTCAGGTCTGAAGGGGAGAGAGGGAGAGG
The DNA here is from genome assembly GCA_004026585.1 of Noctilio leporinus. NCBI lineage: Eukaryota > Metazoa > Chordata > Mammalia > Chiroptera > Noctilionidae > Noctilio > Noctilio leporinus. Next base: position 177,890 of record PVIW01001556.1, read on the forward strand.
CCCGATCTCAGAGGGGACCCCGTGTGTGCCCCTGAGAGAGGCACCCCAGCCCTGAACTGCAGTGCCCCGCTGCAGTCTCTTCCTGGGGACCATCGCATACCTGTCACAGTCACCTTGAGCAGACGACCTAGGTAACTGTGGTTCATACGACCTCTCTCCAGCCGGAAGTAATACTTTCCAGCATCTTTCTTCTGGATGCCGGCGATGTTCAGGGAGCAGTCATTGGCTGCAGGGTCCCCAGCGAGGTAGAGCGGGGCTCTTTCTTCCCTGGTTTGCTTGTTTGTAGCCACGAGAGTATCTAATTTGCCATTTTCCTTTTTCCGGAACCAGTAGCCATGAGCGGGGGTCAAGGTGTTCCAGCCAACCTGAGGGTAGGTCACGGTGCAGGGCACTCGGACACACAGACCCTCCTGCACTGTCACAGATTCCTGCACTTGCAGCTTGTAGTTTAGCTCTTTCTGCAGGGACTCTGGAAATGGGGAGACAGGGTATGACACAGGCTCAGCAGCAACATCAGCCCCAGTCCCGACCCTGACCTGGACCCGGTGCCCCCGGCCCTCGACCCGCTCACCTGCCCACAGCAGGGGCAGAAGCAACAGCAGCATTTCCAGGGTCCCTAGAGCTGGACCTGTTCTTGGATGGTCCGGCTTCTGGACTGCCTGTCTATTCTGGAAAGAAACTCCAACAGGAAGCCTCCGGAGGAAATGGGGGCAGGGCCCATCCATGAAGAGGAACCTCAGGACTGCAGATGTCCCAAAAGAGCCCCTTCTGACTTCTCCTTTCGTGGATGAAAAGCAACAAGGCAGAGAGAAAATGTGGGGCGATCCAGAGCCAAGCTAAGGACAGGGAAGCCCCAGGAGTGGGCTCTTGGGGGTTCTTGGAATGAGGGCTCCCAGGGAGGTTCATTCATTCATTCATTCGGCATGTATCTACTCAACGCAGAAGCTGGGGATAATGAGGAGAGTAGGACCTGCTGGCTACTGCCAGCAGGGGTCTAACCCTGGCGTGACCCCAAAGCCAGTGTCTGCCCCCAGGCTCCCCAAGGGCACTCAGGTATCGGGGACAGAGGAGTGCTGGGTCCCTAACCCACACAGTGCTCTCAGTTCCGTAGTGCGAAGCGGGGACCAGGTGCAGGGGGCCCCACACTTCTAAGGGCCTCGCACCAGGGGTTCCATGCTCTGAAGTTGCTGCCTTAACATTCTTCATTTTATCTTTGAATACGTGTTTTGTTAGGAAGTCTACAGGGAGAATGAGGAGGGACCCCAGGTCCTGGAACCTTGGGTTATGCTTCTGCTACCTCCACATCCGCTCAATCCCCGAGACAGGTTCGAGACCCCAGTCCCCCCTCCACACTCCCCACCCCCCCACCCCCGAGCACAGAGAGGGTCCAGTCATGCTGAGTTGAGAGGAAGAGCCCCGGGCAATGAGGGTCTGCATTGCCCACCCCGCGGACAAGCCTGAAGAATTGGACATTAGGTGGCACATGAAAAACACTGAACCAACCCTGGCCAGGTAGCTCATTGGTTAGAGCATCGTTCCAATATGCTCTCTAGTCAGGGCACATACAAGAATCAATCAGTGCATAACTAAGTGGAACAACAAATCCATTTCTCTATCTATCCATCTATCTATGTCTCTAGTCAATTTTTTAAAAAACATTGAACAAGCCCTGGTTGATATGGCTCAGTGGATTGAGCACCAGCCTGCAAACCAAAAGGTCACCAGTTCGATTCCCAGTCAGGGCACACGCCTGGGTTGTGGGCCAGGTCCCCAGCTGGGGCACATGGGAGAGGCAACCAATCTGTTTCTCTTGCACATCGATGGTTCTCTCTCTCTCTTTCTCCCTTACTTTCCCTCTCTCTGAAAGTAAATGAATCTATTAAATCTTTTTTTTTTTTTTTTTAAAGAGGAACAAAGTTCTGATCCATGCTGTAACATAGGTGGACTTGGCCCGGGGAATCCCCTCAGGGGACTCACACAATAGTCAGCGCCCAAGGGCTCCGAGCTCCGTCCAGATTGGAAAGTTGCTGACCAGGGAAACTGCAGTGCAACCCTGCGTTGCATAGAAGGAATTGGGGTGAGTGCAACCCGGAACTGCAGAGAAAAAGTATCAGTTCCTTTTCATCTGTAACCACCGCCTCATTCCTCTGCCACTTGGCATCTCAAACATAAGGTGACTTTGAGGTTTCTTAACTAAATGGTCTCAGGTGTTCCCACGCAACATCAGGAAGGCACATTCCCAACCCTGTGGCCTGTCAACCCAAGGTCTTTGCGTCCCCTCCCTGTTCCTCCTTGTGCCTTTGCTACTGTGTTGTTCACTGTGCATCCTGGACCCCTGAGGAGGGGACTAGTGGGAGCTAACTCTGTGGAGGGGGGACCCCAGGATCTGGTTTTGACCCAGGCATTTGGCTTTGTCTTGGTTTGAGTCAGTTTTCCAGTTTCTGCAGAATTGCACATCGGACCCCTGAAACTGCCCTTTTTTCAAAGGATGTAAACAATACTCACTTTTAATTGCTTTCCAAACAGAGGACCAAAAGGGATAGGGATGGGGCGGTCGGCCACTGACAGGATTCCGGGGACCCATGAGCACGTGTCAATGACACACAGTGGTGTGGAGGACCACGGAGTCTCCCAAAGTCAGGACGTGTTTAGCAGAAGAGGGAAACCCTATTCCTTTTCCTCTGCAGGAGACCCCAGGGCCTGGGGGTCTCCATGGCCTGGAAACCAGGTGCCTGTGTGTGATTCTCTGTACCTGTGCATCTGCCTGTTCTTGTGCATGTCTGTGTCTCTGAGTGTGTGTCTTGGACCTGTGTGTCCACGTGGTGTGCGCAGCTGGGCCCATGTGGCAGGCCATGGAAACCAGCCTCTTGAACCAATATCCGGGGGGGACCGTCTTAGTTTGGGTGCCACGCTGAGGATCTGGGTCATGATTCTGGAACAGCAGAAGCCGTTGCAGTGGTTACGCGGGAGAATTGTCCGTACAGGAATGAAAATGTTAAGCGGTCCTGCGGAGCCCATTAGCCCGCTGTGCAAGAGCCAGGTGTGAGGGCCCCAGAGAGGGGGTCCTTGTGCGCAGCGAGGCTCACTTCTTCCAGTTTGGGAGGGCTATTTCTGCACCTGATGTGTGTTGCCAGCAGGCTGGCAGAGGCCCAGGAGAGCTCTCTGACCCCAACACCCTGGCACCCTGGAGCGGCCCCAGGTGGAGTTGGGGTGGGAAGGTGCATTCACCGCTTGAGCTTCGGTACAGGCATCTGGCCAAACCTAAGTCAGCAGGTGACTTCCCCAGACTTCTCCCTGGGTCTTGGCTGTGCGCCTAGGGGCCGAGGGACTGGAAGAGGCTACACCCAAGTGCCGGGATGGGCCCTGTAGGGCTAAAGTGACATGACTTTGCCAAGAGAGATGGAGTGAGGGCCAAGGGGTGGGGCTGAGCGTGTTTCTTTCTCTCTCCTCCCACTGATAGAATCAAAGAAAACGCCAGAGTCCAGGTGGAGGATTTAAGAAGACAGTGTTTGTGATATAGGCGGTCCCTACCAGGCTCTTCTTTAAAGTGCTTTATAAATGTTAACCCATTTACTGCTCACAACAACCCTGTGTAGTCGGTGCTATTGTTCCCATTTTAATTTTATTTTTTAAAGATTTTTTATTCACTATTTTCAGAGAGAAGGGCAGGGAGGGAGGAAGAAAGGGAGAGAGACATCAATGTATGGTTGCCTTTCACCTGCCTCCAGCTGGGGACCTGGCTGGAGACCTGGCTTGCAACCTGGGTATGTGCCCCTGGCTGGGAATCAAACCAGTATTTCTATTTTATAGCAGAGGAAATGGAGGCACAGAGAGGCTGGGCAGGCTGCCCAACGAAGGTCACAGAGCCCTCTGGGGATTGGGCGGGATTCTACCTCTGTCTGTCCCACCCCAGCACTGACAAGGTCGTGGCTTTGGGGTCTGGTTCCTTCTTCCCCACCAGATGTGACTTCTAGGAGCAAGGACATTGGCCCACAGAGGCATTCAAAGTACCTGTGAGCCCTGGCTGGTGGCACAGTGAGTGGATAAGGCACTGGCCTGCATACCCGAAGGTCGTTGGTTCAATTCCCAGCCAGGGCACATAACCAGGTTGCAAGCCAGGTCTCCAGCCAGCTCCGTAGCTGGTGGCAGGTGAAAGGCAACCACACATTGATGTCTATCTCCTTCTTTGCCTCTCTCCATTTCCCCCTCTCTAAAAATAATAAAATATTTTTTAAAATAAAAATAAACTACATGTGGAATAAGGATGAGGTGCATGTATCTCAGGATGGCCACATCCCTGTAACCTGAGCCCTCCTGCCCGCGCTTTGCTTGGGGTTCATATTCCTAATCAAGGGTTCTAGTCCCAGTAAAACGGATTATCCGAGAGACAAGGGACCAGAAGGAAATCTTCAGATACAACCGGCTGAATAGACGGAGCATAGCCCGCTGACGGCGGGACACGAGCGCCACCTGGCGGCGGAGTGCTGTAGGACAGCGTGGCGGGGAGGCCCGAAATGTTTGCTTTAGGACAAAAGGGGTTGCTCTCCCGGGTTCAGGGTCGGTTATATGGAACTCGGTGTTCCGAGCTGGGGGCCGTTGACCAATGGCTTTCAGACTTTTCCGGTGCACGGTAATACAAAATTTCACGTCAACATAGCTTTACGAAATACCGCTCTGTTCTGCATTTTTAAATCCTATTGTTTAAAAAAGAAATTAAGTCTTGATTGATTTTAGCAAGAGGAAGAGAGAGAGGTTTGTTGTTTCACTTATTGATGCACTCATTGGTTGCTGCTTGTATGTGCCCTGACCAAGGGAATGAACCTGCAACCTTGGTGTATTGGGACGCTGGTCTCACCAACTAACTGACCAGAGGTCTATTTCCTTTTTTCAAGGTGTTTTTTTTTTTTTTTTTTTTTTTTAATTTTAGAGAGAAGGGAATCAAGGGAGAGAGAGGGGGAAACACCATATGCTGCCAGCTGGGGACATGGGCCGCAAGCCAGGCACGTGCCCTGAGTGGGAATAGAAACCTGTGACCTTTCAGTTTGCAGGCCAATATTCAACCCACTGAGCCACAGTGACTAGAACTCTACATATTCCTACATATACATATTTTAAAATATTTTATTTATTATTTTTAGAGAGAAGGGCAGGGAAGGAGGAAGAAAGGGAGAGAAGCATTAATGTATGGTTGCCTTTCACCTGCCTTCAGCTACAGACGTGGCTGGAGACCTGGCTTGCAACCTGGTTATGTGCCCTGGCTGGGAATCGAACCAGCGAACTTTGGGTTTGCAGGCCGGCGCCTTATCCACTGTGCCACCAGACAGGGCTGCATTCCTGTTTTGTTTTTTTTTTTAAGATTGTATTTCATTATTTTTAGAAAGAGGGGAACGGAGAGAGGCAGAAAGGGAGAGAGACATCAATGTGTGGTTGCTTTTCACCTGCCTCCAGCCACAGACCTGACTGGAGACCTGGTTTGCAACCTTGTCATGTGCCCTGGCTGGGGAATCGAACCTGCGACCTTTGGGTTCATAGGCCGGCACCTTATCCACTGTGCTACCAGCCAGGGCTGCATTCCTGTTTTTAAACAATGACCAAAATCCTTTGGCTCTGGCTGGTGTGGTGTGAACTGGATCTAGAAATTTCCACTTTCTCCTGCTAGGTAGGTAGCAACACCAACCAGGCAGGGATGTTTGAAACTAAACTCCAGCTCCGAGGGTCCCTGTCCTCCCAGCTATGTGTATTCAGGGTGAACAACCACAGAAAGGCTGGGCTATGGACAAAAATTCCAGAATCCATTTTTTTTTTAAATCTTGTTCTGCTCAGTGCCAAGAGGTAAAGGATAATGAAAAGCCTGGGGTCACCAAATGGGGCATCACAGTAAACTGATATCCTTGTCTTTTCTGTGGCTGCTCTAAGTTATTACCACAAAGTTATTCTCTCAGTTCGGGAAGCCAGAAACCCAAAATCAAGGTGGCAGCAGGGCCATTTTCTCCAAAGGCTCTGTGGCGGGTCCTTCCAGGCCTCTTCTAGTTTCTGCTGGCTCCTGGTGTTCTTGGTCTTGTGGCTGCATTACTCTAATCTCGGCTTCTGTGATCATGTGGCCCTCTCCTCTAATTGGGTCTCTTCTCTGTATCTTTTTTTTTTTCCCCTCAAGATTTTATCTTTAGAGAGCGAGGAAGGGAGAGAGGCAGAGAGGGAGAGAAGCATCAATGTATGGTTGCCTTTCACCTGCCTCCAGCCACGGACCTGGCTAGAGACCTCATTATGTGCCCTGGCTGGAGAATCGAACCTGCCACCTTTGGGTTTGCAGGCGGGTGCCTTATCCACTGAGCCACCAGCCAGGGCTCTTCTATCTTATAAGAACCCTTGCCATTGGATTTAGAGCCCGTATCTCCGACTTTTTCCAAATAAGGTCGCGTTCATAGATTCTGGTTACAATAAGGGTATACCTTTTTTTTTTTTAAAGTAGTACAACACCCAGATTTTTAAAAATGATTTTTATTCCTTTTCCAGAGAGAAGAGAAGGGAGGGAGAAAGAGAGGGTGAGAAACATCAACGTGTGGTTGACCTGGAATCGAACCAGAACCCCTTGGTTCATAGGCCATCGCTCAGTCCACTGAGTTACACCTGCCAGGGCTGGACACACCTTTTTGGGAGGACCCCAAAGGCTAACCTGTCAAGGGTGAACAAGGGTTAAACTCATTCCCCCAGTTTCTGGAATTGCAAGTGTCAAACAAAAGCAAACTGGGGAGAGGCAACGGGAAGTAACTGCTGAGTGGGCGAGGGGGTTTATTTGGGGTGATGGAAATGTTCTGAAATGAAACAGAGGTGATGGTGGCACAGCATTGTGGATGGCCTGAAAGCCACTGCATTGCCTGCTTTAAAAAGGGTTCTTCCTCCAAAAACCAACAGCAGTATCTTCCTTTCGTATGAACTGACAGAACAGGTGTCGAGTGCTTAAAATGGTGCTTGGCAGTAGGAAAGGCTCAACAAATACCGCAACCAACACCTCCCAACTACCCACTGGGAGGTTTTGGTCAGATGGGGACCCTTCTGCACAGGGTCCCCCACAACTCTGTTGCACTATCCTGCCCTTCGTGTTTTAGCGTCACCTTTTTTTTGGGGTACACGTGACAAGGATCATGGGGGAGCCGGCACTTTCGGCAACCCTTTCTTTTGCTATCTACGCGAGTAATTAATGATCTGAATCTAAAAGTGGGTGTTGTATTGTTACCAGGCTGGCCTTGGCCGTGAGCAGTGTGTATGGGTGGGCCTGACTGTATTACCTGTTATTCCTATTATTTATTTTTTAAAAAGACTTTATTTATTTATTTTGAGAGAGAGGGGAAGGAAGGGAGAAAGAGAGGGAGAGAAACAGCAATGTGTGGTTACCTCTCTCGCACCCCAAACGGGGGACCTGGCCCACAACCCAGGCACGTGCCCTGACTGGGAATCAAACCAGCGTCCCTTTGGTTTGCAGGCCGGCACTCAATCCACTGAGCCACACCAGCCAGGGCTATTTCTATTATTATCATTCTTATCTTTGGGCTAAGATAGCCTTTATTTACTCCAACGTCTCTCCAAGACAAGACACACAGACCAAAAGAGATTTTTCATTTTATTTCCACCACAAAGGACGACTCCCCAACCCCTCTCACCTGGACGCAGCCCCTGCCCAGCACCTTCACAAAACACTGATTTCCCCCCAGAGCTAAAATGAACCCCATCACCAACTATGACCACACCCACCCTGCCTGCCCACCCCCCACCTCTGCCCCCAGTCACCAGCTCTGTGAACTTGGCCACCTCTGGGATCCCTGCCCAGTTTCCCAAGGTCACCTGCTTTGCTTCTTTTGCTTACTTATTACATGGACGCTGTTAACACCCTCCCTGACTTCCTCCCCAGGTGGCTCCGCTGCACAGCCATTCTGCACAGCTTCCGGCCTTCACGCCCCTTTTTGAGGGAACAGGTCTCCATGCTCTGCCCTGCTCCCTGAACTCCGCAGGGGGCCTCAGTCCCTCAGTTGTCACCTGAAAAGTGTGGATGTTGAGGAAGGCTAAACATGTCTTCATTCTGGGGAGGGGGATGGGGAGCAAAATCAGAAATTCAAGAAAGGGGACACAGGGATGAAAGGAGAAGAGGCGGAGGCTGGAAAGAAGCTGGAGGCAGAGGGATGATGGCGGGAAGGGACCCCTACGGCCCAGGGCCGCTGCCCATCTAGCTGTTGTGGATCCTCTGGCTCCGAGCCTTGTACACCTCGATGAGCAGATCCTTGACATACTGGATCTCCCGCTCCACCGACTCGGCCCTCTCCCTCAGCTCCCGGTTCCGCGCCTCCAGCCCCTGGCATTCACCCTCCAGGGCCTCCCCCTCTGCCCGCTTCCTCTGGCGGTACCTCAGAGCTGCCGACTTGTTCTGGTCTCTCTTCTTTTGCTTGCGGTCCCCTCGGGTGGTGGCAGGGTTAGGATAGGGGGTTGGGCGAGAGGGTGCAGTTGGAGGAGGGAGCTGCTGTGCTGGGGGAAGGGGGGCCAATCCCGCATCGCCCTGTCCAGCCTCGTTGTTGCAGTACATGACCAGTAAGTCGAGGGTATCCAGGACGGGGGGCTGGGGAGGATCGTAAGGGGGCAGGGGGAGAGGAAGGGAGGGTGTGGGCGGTGCTGGTGGCAGTGGCAGTGGCAGTGGTGGCAGCTGTGGTGATGGAGAGGACGGTGGGAGGAGTGGGGCATCAAGGAAGAAGTCTTCCACCTGCTCCAGCTCCTTCTTGAGGAGGGAAGCCATGGCTTCTAGGTCAGGTGGGGATGGGGAAGGTGGGGGGAGGGCACCTGAGGGTAAGGGGGGTTCCAAAGGGAGGAGGGCTGTAATGTCAACCCGCTCGGTCATCCAGTCAGAGAAGCCATCACCTGGGGGATCGCAGGATAAGGTTCAGTACGTTCTTGGTCTTCGACCCACTCGCTCATGTTTGCTTCATTTATCTCATCCATTGAGTAAATCCAGCAGTCAGCCAATCAGTCTACCAACCAATCAATGAATCACCAAACCAGTCAGCTAACCAACCAACAATCAAACACCTACCCAACCAATCAACAAACCAGTTAACCAACCCACAACCAGTGGATCAATCAACTAAATAAGTCAGTCCACCAAACAATCAACCTTATTAACCATCCAACCAATGAATGACTCAAACAACGAAACAGGCAACCAGCCATTTCTTCAACCATTCCAACATTCTCTTTACTGATTAGCCTACATCTATAATTTCTCTGGTTTACTCTCAAGTTTATCTTAAAAAGTAAACTAGATACCACACACAGCACACCCCAATCCATCTTTAATTCATTAGTTATTGAAAGCCCACTATGTTCCAAGCATTTGAGGCCCACTTAATGAATAAAGTAATTCCTACCTCAGGGCCTTTGCATATGCCCTTCAGGTTTCTCCACCTAAAAAGCTCTTCCCTTGGGTCTTTTCATGGCTCATCCCTTTCCATCCTTTAGGCTTCAGCCAAAATGTTACTTACTTGGTGAGTAACAAGTAAGTAACAATTTAGGGTGGCTACCCACTCTAAATTAGGTCCCCATTGTCATTTTTTAGCTCAGTTACTAAGCATTTCCACTTATTCCAATACCTCATCATTTAATTTGTCTCTTGTCTGTCTCCCCACTAGAGTGTGAGCTACAAAAGTTCAAGGATCATGTCAGCCTTGCTCCTAGCTATATCCCCAGCTCTTAAAACAGTACCTGGTACATTACAGGCACTCAATAACTAGTTATACAATGAATAAATGAATGAATTCCCTCTGCTTCTACCCTGCCCCTCCGCATCCCAGATCATCCCACATCCATTCTCGACCTTCCCTTACCTGCCAGGGGCTCTCCACCCCCTGGAAGCCCGCCCTCCAGGGCTCCCCCAAGGACCTCATAGGGACCCAGGGGGGCAGGGGCCAGGGGGAGTTTCCCATAGTCTACGAGCCAGCCCAGCCCGCCAGCTGGGAGTAGGGCCCTGTCCAGCTCCAGCCCCAGGGTCGCCAGGAGTGACATGGTGTCCCCACAGGTGCTGGGCACGGATGGCAATGAAGGAGGCTGCACCAACAGCTGGGAGAAGGCTCTGGAGGCTGCTCAGCTGGGCGAAGACAGGCACCAAGGTGGACGTGGAGGACCTACATGTGTGAGACAAAAGTGAGTAGGGTCACAGGCCAGACTCAAAAACGGCCAAAAGTCACAGGGAAATCAAGCCACACCCCCACATCCCTAGGAGCCTCCCTCCCTCTTCCAAATGGGTTTGGAGCGACGCCTTGCCCTCTCATAATTCTAAAATTGCCTTTCCTTTCCCCAAATCTGAGCCCTATCCACTCCCAAGAGGCCTTTTTATGCCTGACTGACTTTTTCTCCAACACTCCCAAGGCCCAGTCCTTTCAATAGTGAAACCTAAAGGTCTCCCAGGGGAATTTCCTATAGCCCCTCCCACGCACGCAATGTTACATCATGAATGAACTCAATCCCGGAGTAATTCACTGATTCAAGGCCACACCCCTTTCTCTAAAAGTAGTACCTTTGGGCCCCCCCCCTAGACTCCATCTCAATCCCTTCCCAGGGGAATTTCCCCTGTCCTGCCCAGTCCCTTTAAGGTTATTCATTCAAATCCCATTCTTTTCTTGGAGAAAGAACTTTGCAATGACTTCCATTATCTATGTCCCGCCCTACTGTTGCTTAGCTCCACCCCTCCCTGAGGCCACGCCCTTTCTCCGAGTGAAGCCCCGCCCCTCCTCACAATGGCTCCCGCAATCCCCGTCCTTGACAACCACTGTGACCCTAGCTCCACCCCATTCTTTTTGTTTGTTTTAAAGACTTTATTCATTATTGTCAGAGAGAAGGGCAGGGAGGGAGGAAGAAAGGGAGAGGAACATTAACGTATGGTTGCCTTTCACCTGCCTCCAGCTAAGGACCTGGCTTGCAACCCCGTTATGTGTCCTGCCTGGGGAATCGAACCAGCAACCTATCCGCGGAGCCCCACCAACCAGGGTGCGGTTAACAGATTGTCCCTAAACCCCGCCTTTCGACCTATCAATCTAAACTAGCACCCGCCCCCAGCAGATGCCCGAATGAAAGGGAGAAAAGCTCTACGGTGCGGCTGAGCAAGGCGGAGCAGCGCGGGTGGAGGGGACTGGCGGGGAACACCTTCCACACCCTCCAACCTTGCACACGTGGGCTCCGCGCCGGGGCGCCAAGCACGCGGCACTAGGGCGGCCCCCCGGCTCTCACGCTTCCGCCCTCCTGGGGGCTCCTGCGCATGTGCAGCTGCTTACTGACGCGCGCGAGCCACGGCGTGCGGACAGACTAGCTCCCGGATCGGATTGAAAAAAAAAAAAAAAAAAAAGATCCTCTCCGAGGGCTGCTAGTGCGCCGGCGCAACCGCAGAAGGGCCGTTTTTTCAAACGCCGACAGAAGCCGCCAGCCTCAGCGGGCCGAGTGCGCAGGCGCGGCCGCGCGCGGCCGCCGCCGGCTCCCCCGCTTCTGCGCCTGCGCGACCGTGATGCCTCGCTCTCGTTCCACCCCCAACGCTCCCCGGGCTCGGTCGTGAAGGCCGCGAGGTTCGAAAGGGCGGGAAAGGCAGTTGGTGCGGGAGCGACGGACGGTTACTCACTCCATGGCTGCGGAAAGGAGCGGCAGCGGCGGCCTCGGCTGAAGAAAGACGGCGAGAGCGGAGAGCGCAGGCGCGGTGAGGCCGGAGACAGGCAGGGGCCACGGAGGGGGAGCGGCTACAGGGCCATGGCGGGGCGGTGCGGGCCGAGGTGCTGTCGCGGTAGCGGGAGGAGAGATTGTGACCTGACGCGATCCGAGGATGGGGAGTGAGGCGGCCCCGGGGACAGGGGACAGATATACCGGCGGCGGCGCAGCGCGGCCCGCCCGGATCCTTCCGCGCCGCGCCCCGCCCCGCCAAGGCCCCAACCGGCAAACCGGACTCATTCGACCCTTCCTGTCCCCGACTCGGCTCCAGCCCCCTTTTTCTGCCGCCCCCCAGGTCTCGCGCTACCTCCTGAGTAGCTACCGCTACCGCTGCTCCCTCTGACCCTCCCGGAGTCCCGCGCTGCTTCGTCTCTCGTTTACTCGGCTCCGCTTCGCGGACTTCCGGGCAGCCCCACGCGGGTCTCCCGTGGTGGGTCACAGCCCGATCCCCTCTCCCCGTTCAGATCAGAGGCCTTGGTAGATCGGGGCCTGCCTGTGAAATGCGCATCATCAGCGCTGCCTGCTGGGGTGGTCCGTGAGAATGAACGAAGCTCCACGCGCAAAGCGCATCTCCTTCGTGTCGTGTTGAGCGCATTTTTGGGTTCATAGAAACTGGGGGGCCCAGGCCCCCCCACCCCCACCCGCGCGAGAGCCCCGGACGCTGGACCGGCCAACGGCCTGCTAATGGACCCTTCTTGCGGCTCGCTCACTCCTCGAAGGCGGCATTTTCCAGCCACCCCCGCCCCTGCCCCTTCCAAATAGTGGATGTTCAGCCTGATCCCAACCCAGGGGCGCAGGGAATCAGGCGTCTTCGTCCCCTCTGTGCCCTTTTTCTCCATTCGCTGCCCATCTTCCCTCTGGCCCTGGCCCCAGTTGGTTCATCCAGGTGCCGCTGCTCCTCGCCCTGACTTCCTGAGTTGCCCTCCCCTGGATTAGCTTCACAACCCTGCCAGAAACGGGGGGACCTAAGCTTCCATGTGCTAAAAAAGAGGGCGCTTCCTAGGGAACCCTTGTGTGCTCTAGGTCCTCCACCAGCCCAGGTGGATGTGGGTCTTTCATCTGCTGCACAAGAACTTCTCTTTCCCACCCGGTGTCCACCCAGCCCAGGACGTTACAGCTGGTGTTCAGCCTTCCTCACTTTTAGGTCGTGATGGGACTGAGCCAAATCCAAAGAAAGTGGGGGAACCTTCCTCTCGAGGGTTATGTGGGGAATAAAAATGCGCAGGGTTCTTCCTTCCCGCAGCCCTTGGGATCGGACCCCTTTTCCTTGGAGCACTTACATCCGCGCAGCCAGCATAAACACCAGTTTTCTATTTTCTAGAGTCGGTAGGGGCTGCAGTGTTACCTGGACATCACAGAGGAGCTAACATCGCAGACTCTGGAGCCAGGTTGTTTGGGTTCAGACCCTCATTGCACCCCACTTACTAGCTGTGTGACCCTGGCGGTTTCCCTTACTTCCCTGTGCCTCAGATTCCTTGTGGTTAAAGAAAGAAAAAGGCCCTGGCCAGGTGGTTTCATCAGTTGAAGCCTGTATCCTGGGCTCCAAAAAGGTTGGAGGTTCGATTCCCAGTCAGGGCACGTAACCTAGGTTGCAGTGTGATCCCTGCTCAGGGTGCATACGTGAGGCACCAGATTGGTGTTTTCTCTCTCCCATTGATGTTCCTCTTTCTCCCCTTTTCTCTAAAATCAATAAGCATTCTCAGATGAGGAATAAATATATACATACTTAAATAAAACTACTAATAGTCCCTACCACTTAGGGCGATTTTGAGGAATGAGCTAATCCAGGTCAAGTGCTTAGACTAGTGCCTGGCACACAGTGGGTACCATGTGAGGGGCTGTTACTGTTACTATTGAGGTGCATATGTTTTAACTCTGTTACCAAACAGTTAGTGCTTTAAAATGATGACTGGTCTTCCACGTTTTAAAAACTGACCTTCCTCTTGTCAGTGAAGATTTGAGCAATAAATAACAGGGACTGAGGATAGACAGACAGACAGACAGACTGCTGGCAGGGAGGAGGCACAGTTATACACACACTTAGGAGAACCTCTAGGTCATGCAGAGGGACTAGGTAGAATATTATTTTTTTAAGCTTTTTATAGGTCACACAGGGGAACCAGGCAGAGTATTTTAAAATTTTTTTATTTGGGAATCATTTTAGGTTTGTAGAAAAGTTGCCATAAAAGATAGTACAAGGTTTCTGTATACCCCTCACCTAATCCCCCGCATTGTTGCCGTCTTGCATTAACGTGGTATGTTTGTCACAGATAAGGAAGTTTTATCTGTACATTTGTATTAATGAAACTAACTGGAAATGAACTTGCTCTTTGTGGGAATCACGTTGCTGGCTGTGTGTCATGTGTGCAGACTGAGAAGATAATGGGGGGAGGGACCCTGGTGCTCCTGTCCCAGTCCCTTGTACCTTTTTCTCTCTAGCTGTTGGATCTCACTCAGTTCAGTTCTGGTGCTGACTTCCCCACCCAGTCCTGCTGAGCGGGTGCCAGTTCTCACATGTAACTCTAACCTTTCCAAGCAAATTCTAATTTATGGGCGGTAGGTCATCCTGGCTGCCTGCAAGCCCAGGTCTTGGCACCCTGAGTCTGCTTCGGTGCCTAACTCAGACCTGTGGCCACGCTAGGACTCTCAGATGCCTCAGCGTCCCCCAGCTTCGCAGGGTCCAGGTGCCTCAGCCCTTGCAACTCTTGGGGAGGGGGGAGCTTGGTGGGGCAGCTGGGGGACTCTTTGTCAGCTCGGAAGGACCAGTCTTGGGGAGTGAGGTGGCAGTTGCAGGCAGGTTGCATCACCCTGGCTCTTTGATGGGGAGGGGAGGGGAGGGAGTCTCTGGGGGCCCCAGGCACACCTGGCAACAGGCTCCAAGTTAGCAGAGCCCTGAAACTGGGAGAGGCCCTAGCACATTAAGGGGGAGCTGTGGGGGTTGGGGGGCAGGACCCTGAGCATCTGAGATGCTACGCTAAGAAGGATCATCATATCATAGAAATGAACCCACCAGCCTTGCAGGGGACAAGTCTGAGGCCCTAAGAGGTAAAAAGGCATTTATACAATCACACTGCTAGTTGGAGTCCAGGCCCCCCCAACGCTTGACAGCTTCTCAGGCCCTACAAACCCCAGGGGGGAGTATGTCTGCTACCCTTAGATCTGACCCCCAGCCCAGGGCATAGGCTGCTGGGAGGCTAAGCCTGGGCCTTCACCTCAGGTTTGCTGCTGCCCAGTTGCCAAATTCTATTGATTCTGCTTACCTCTCCCCATCCCCCTACCCTAAGGGAGGCCCTCCTCGCCTGTACTAGTGGAGCAAGCCCTCACTGGTGTGCCAGTTAAGGAAACAGTCTGCTGTGATGGAAAGGGCTCTTGAGTTTGCAGCAGATGCACCTCGGTTCCAGTCCTGAGCCCACACCACTTAGTCCTGGCTAGAGGTGCAGACAAGTCCTCGCTCTGCCGGAGCCTCACCTGCCTTCTGCGAAGTGGGTCAGAATGAGGGCTCTGGAGCCAGCCTGCTAGGTTCACATCCCAGCTGCACCACTTCTGTGTCCCTTGGCCAGTGGCATCTTCCCCCTGATTCATAAAGTGGGGGTAAGAGGACCTATCTCGTAGGGTTCTTGTAAGGAAGCAGATAAGTGTATGTGAAGTTGCTAGAGCAGGGCCTGCCTGATTCTGAACGTTAGTTATTTCTAAGGCTTGGGGCGCTGGGAGGATTGTGTAGGGTGGTGTACGCAACGCGCAGCATTTACCAGCCTCAAGGATCTTTCCATGTTTGCTTTTCTTCCTGTCCCCACCACACTTGGTTCTGCTGTCAGAGCTGCTGCACAGATGTTTGTGTTCCCCTGAGCACTTGGAAGGCAGGGTCAGGACCATTATTCCTGGAGTCATTCCCCACCTCCCTGTGCTCCTGCCTCAGTGGACATCAGTTCACTTTTCAGTGAGTTGCTCATGCAGAGACCGGGGAGCTCGATACTGTTGTCGCTGAAGAGGCACTTAGGGCTGGTGGCTGGTTATGCAGGCCAGGGGGTAGGGGTTGGAGGTGTACATCCCGGCAAACGTTCAGAAAGGCCAAGGCCAGTTCAGTTGGGGAGGGGGCAGCCCGGGCCACAGTCTGCGGAGTGGTCCCGGGGCTCGGAGTCCTCCCGACCCCCTCCTCCCCGCTGCTGCACCTCCCTCGGCAGAAGCAGCCACAGCTCTAGAAACGAGTTGGGCCCGGCAGTGCTCTGCCAGCTCCGCGCCCTCCACGGTGGTCTTCCGTGTTTGCTTCTGTGTGCGCTGCTGTGAGAAACTGCTACGCACTTAGTGGCTTAAAACAATACACAGGTGCTCCCTTTCAGTTCTGGAGCCCAAAGTGCAAAACAGGTCCACAGGGCTGTGTTCCCTCTGGGGGCTCCAGGGGAGAACCCATTTCCTGGCCTTTTCCGGCTGCTAGAGGGACCTCCTGCATCCCTTTGCCCGAGTCCCTTCCTCACGTCACTTCAGCCTCTGCCTCCATCATTCCATCTATTTCCTCCTCTGATATTCTTACCCACCCTCCCCACCCCACCCTTTTGCTGTAGAGACCTATGATTATGTTAGGGCCACCCAGATCATCCTGGATGTCTCCATCTCAAGATCCTTGATATAATAACATCTGTGAAGTGCCTTTGGCCAGGTGAGATCTCATCTTGATTGGTTCTGGGAATTAGAACATGGACATCTTGAGGGGGGTGCATTACCCAATCTGTCACACCTCCCCTCTTGGAGCCTTACTTTCTAAATGCTAGGGTCAGCACCTGGTTTCCCCTCCTGCACGCACCCACGGGGACTGGCTGTAGGAAAGGACAGGGCCAACTGACAGTAATTGACAACGTGGTGTCCTCGAGCTCAGGATGCTGTCACTTACCACTCTTTGGCCTCCAGCAGGGTACCATGTCCCCTTGTTGCTCTGACCTCATAAGGAAAGTGAGGACAATAGCAGAACCTCCCTGAGAGGACAGTGGTGAGGGCCAGAGAGGGTATATGAAAAGGCCTAGAACAGTGCCTGGCCATGGGCATCCACACAGACTTTGCAGGCCCTGGGTCGGGCAGGCCAGCAGAGTCCTGGACCACCCAAAAGACAGGTGCCACCAGGGGCTCCTCATTCCACTGGGCAGCGGTGCCAGCCTAGTGGTACCGAGCTGATTTCACAGAAGTTGGAAGCCTGGATTTTCCCACGTGATCCAAGATTTGAAAGGCTAGCAAGGCATTCAGAGAAAAACCAACAAACCACAAGTGTGAGTAGGCTCAGGCTGTGGGTCCTCCTGGCCTTTGTGCTCAGTGACTTCCTCATTACCACATCTGTGGCTTTCCCTGCCCCTAGAAGAAAACAAAAGTAACTGAGCCCTAATTCCAGTCATAGGCCAAACCCTCTCTGTTCAACTAACCAAAATTGCAGAGGAGCAGAGACTGAACAGACTCAGCCCAACCCGTAAAGTCTGAAGGGCAGGGCCTGTGGGGAATGAAGGGACCCGAATCCTGCCAGCAGCACCCACTGGGGCGACCAGTCGTAGCGGAGCTGAGGGGAGCGAGAGAGGGAGGTTGAGGCAGAAGCAGGGAAACCTCACAGGCACCCAAGGTCCCCCCTCCACGGACTTGTGGGGAACACAGAGGTCAGCGGCCAGCAGAACCCTGCCCCTCATCCTGGTTCCTTCGGGACCCTTTGCTCCTCTGCCTGCCGGCACCCAGAGCAGGGCGGATTCCTGAGGAGTGGACAGGAAAGAGCAGCGGATGTTGCCCTCTTCCCTCCACGTCTGGGAGAGGCGAGCCACCCTGAATTGGATCGAGAGGGAGACCTAAACTAGTCTGGAAGGTGATGGACATGGCAGGTGCCGGGGGTGGGGGTGAAAAACGTCACATTGCAGAGGCTCGTGAGGTCCCAGCCCACTCTGGGCAGGACAGCCTGGGTCATCTTGACCCCTGTGCACCTTTGGGTGCGTTACTGAAGCCCTCCCGACTCCGTGGCCCACCGGCAAGATAGGAGCGCTAAGAGGAAGGCCGTGAGTCTGCGGGGAAAGCCCTGCCAACAGGGTCCGGCCCAGAAAGTCCTGGAGGGGGGAGGGGTGCTTCTGATTCTCAGAAGCAAAGCCACCCTGTTCCCCCCTCTAGGGGCTTTCACATCGTTTCCAGAGAAACTGTCTCCATAGCAATGGTCTCCACCAGAGCCTGGCTGGGACTTTCCCTCCTCCCTACCGAGACATCACTGCCTCTCCCTGGGGCCAGTGGTGCTGATGACAGGAGAGGCCAGGGAGGACGAGTGAGTGTGTGGTGTGTTAAATCTACATGTCTTTGGCCACAAAAGAGAAGTGAGATAGTTCCTGGCATAAAACATAGGACCCTAGCGTCCTTCAGATCTCTTCCAGTCATGTTACATTAAGAGTAGTGGTTCGAGAAGCTTCCTTAAGATCTTCTCTTCTGGTTGTTTTCTAACTCTTCTATAAATGTTTTACCTGATTTGTCTTCCCATGGGGTAAAGGCTGTTTGTGTACAATTCTGGGCCTCGGGAGCGGGAGGGAGAATGTAATAGCTAATTAGATGTGAAATGAGTTCTTGGGGCAGAGACTGTTTTCAAAGGAAGGAAGGAAAAAGAAGGTAGAGGACTTGTGGGTACTAGAGACGTATAGGCGTTGAAAGTGACCGTGTAACCACGCAGCAACCCTGGACGGACCCCTCTGGGGTTTGGCCTGCAGAAAAGGGAAAAGGCGGGCGGCCCCTGAGGAGCAGACAGACAGGCACACCCTGTTGCCCCCCGCACGGCCCCTCACGCTTCAGCCTGCGTCAGTTGTGCCTGGGGGGTTGCTGTGTGCTGGTCCTCCAGGCCAGTAAGGAGGAAGTCAGGATCAGAGCCCCGGTGGCATCTCCATCCCACCCCCCCTGTCGGGGCACCACCTTGTGCTGTGGAGGAGGGGTGGCTTCTACACAGGTGAGCACGGGGGTTTCCACGCTGCTGGCCTGGCTTAGATGAATACCTCTGCCCCTCTGAGGCTGAAGCTGCTGCCACCAGGGTTGGCCATGCCCACCGGACGGGATGGGTGTGAAAGAGCTGGACACGAGCCCAGACCACCCCTGGCTCACTCCAGTCTGCTCCCAGCCCCCAGCCATCTGGGTGAGTCTGTCAGCATGTCAGTGAGCGCGCTCCTGCCCCGCCTGCAGGCCTTAGTGTTAGTCTCTGCACCGATTGCCATTCCTGGAGGACAGGCTCTCTGAGCTCATCTGTTCCCTGAGGCTTAGTTTTGCTAACAGACTTCAGACGTACAGTATTTTTAAAAAGGGATTTTATTGGCTTTTAGAGAAAGCGGAAGGGAGGGAAAGAGGGAGAGAAGCATCAATGTGTGGTAGCCTCTTGCACGCCCCCAACCAGGGACCTGGCCCGAAACCCAGGCGTGTGCCCTGCTGGGAATTGAACCAGCCACCTTTGGTTCACAGGCTGGCGCTCAACCATGGCCAAGAGATACAATATCTGAGAAGCAGAGTTGGTGGATTTGTGTGAGCAGGTGATGAGTGCTGTTTACTTGTTGGCAAAATAGCATAGAGGAGATTATCTTGCTGGCCAGCTGACAGAGAGTCCCTGGTTTCCCCTTTTTCTCTTTTCCTCTCACTTTCCTCTGGTCGCCTTTCCTCCAAATCTTAAATTGCTAATTCCATGGGGAAGTTCCCACAGAGCCAGCCTCTGTCCTTCCTGGGTGCCAGGTTGTCTGCAGCGCCGCCAGGTGGCTCTGGGTGGGGTTCTGGGAGCATTTGCTCCGATCACGCCCCAGAACTTTAATAACAGATTAATATTTCCTAGGCCTTGAGGCTATACTAGGCTTGTGATGTGCTAATAAAATAAGTGCCAGGTGTGGATCAGACCATTTCCCCTTCACAGAGACCATCTGACTCACGAGCTGTAGCCCTTGTTTGTTTTTTTTAGGAGACCGAGGCACAGGGATCCATCACCTAGACTCTGAGGTCACAGGGCTGAGTAGAGAAGCAGGGAGTCATGCCCGGAGGTTGTGTGCCAGGTGACTGACAGGAAAGGACAGGCAAAGCCCCCTGTCCTCAGAGTCCACGGTCTGTGCTTACTAATGGCAGCTACAGGCCTGCTGCCCCAGCGCCCCTCCCCTGTCCGCAGACCAACAAACCTGGGTTCACGGTCCTGAGCCCCATCAGGGAGCCCTCAGAAATGGAGCCCTTGCTGACCTCGTGCTGCCCCGAAGGAAGCTGCGTTTCTTTTATAAAGTAAGGGCTGGGGGAGCACAGCTGTCCTGGCCCCGTGTTCCTCAAAGCCAGCAGTGAGCCTTGGGGCCAGAACAACATCTCTGAATGTTCTTCTGAGGCCACAGCTCCATCCAACTCCCCCTCTGCCGCCTCCTTCCACTTAAGGGTCCTTGTTATGTTCAGGGCATATGCAGATAACGAAGGGTAATTAATATCTCCATCTCAAGATCCTTACTTTAATCACAGTAGCCGAGTTCAGTTCAGTTTCCCACACGAGGTCATGTATTCACAGGCCCGGGATTAGGGCGTGCACAGGTATAGGAGCCATTATTCTGCCCACCACACACCTCCCAACCCCAGTATCCTTCCTGGTCCAAGGCAGGTGTCCTCCCATGTTGGTTCCCAAACACCCTTTTTCCAGACACCTATAAAAAGGGGCTGGTGTAGAGAGAAAGGGAGAATCCCAGGACTCTGTGACAAGGACACCTTCCCCTCAGCCACACTGACTGGCTGCTGTTACCATCCCCCTCTACCTTGAATCATCTTTCCTCCAGTGTGTCTCAGTTAATCCCCTCTCCCTGCTTCGGTCACTCTGCATTTCCTTTCCCCAGCTTCATTCTGTCTTTATCTTTTTTAAGTGAAAGTATAATTGATGTAACATTGTACATCTTCAGCCCTGTCTGGTGGCACAGTGGATAAGAGACCGGCCTGCAAACCCAAAGGTAACTGGTTCGATTCCCAGCCAGGGCACATAACCATGTTGTAAGCCAGGTCTTCAGCCAGGTCTGTAACTGGAGACAGATGAAAGGCAACCATTCATTGATGTTTCTCTCCCTTCCTCCCTCCCTGCCCTTCTCTCTAAACATAAATATATAAATAACCTTAAAAAAAACTATTAGTTTCAGGTGTATGAGGTAATGGTTCGATATTTGTGTGGATTGCAAATGATCATGACATTGTCTAGTTAACATCCATCACCATACATAGTTACAAAAATATTTTGTGATGAGAATTTTCAGTATCTATTCTAGCTACTTTCAAATATGCCATACAAGAATATTAATTATAGTCACCATGGTCTGCATTACATTTCCTGGTTTATTCATTTTTTCACTGGAAATATGTACCTTTTTTTTTTTTTAAGAGTTTATTTATTATTTCCAGAAAGAGAGGAAGGGAGAGAGGCAGAGGGAGTGAAACAGAGAAACATCAATGTATGGTTGTCTTTCACCTGCCTCCAGCCACGGATCTGGCTGGAGACCTGGCTTGCAACCTGGTTATGTGCCCTGGTTGGGGAATCAAACCAGCAACCCTTGGGTTCGCAGGCCAGCACCTTATCCACTGTGCCACCAGCCAGGGCTGGAAATATGTACCTTTTGACCCCCTTTACCCATTTCGTCCACCCTCCACCTCTTCCCTGTATCCATGAGCTCTAGGTTTTTGGGTCTATTTTGTTTTCCTGGATTCCACATATAGTGAAAGCATATGTGACTCCCAATTTACTTGGTATAAAGCCCTCAAAGTCCACGTTTTCACAATAATATTCCATTGTAGTACATACCACACCATCTGTACCCATTCACCTGCTGGTAGACATTTAGGTTGTTTTCATGTCTTGGCTATTGTAAGTCATGATACAAGGGACACAGGGGCTGCATGTTATCTTTTTTTAATATATTCTATTGATTATGCTATTATAATTGTCCCAATTTTTCCCTCTTCCCCCCAACTCAGTACCTACCTTCCCTCTAGGAATCCCCTCCCCTTAGTTCATGTCCATGAGTCATGAGTATAAGTTCTTTTGGCTTCTCCATTTCCTTTATTATTCTTAACATCACCCTAACAATTTTGTTCCTACCAGTTATGCTGCTTAACCCCTGTAGTTTTTCCCTCATTCTCCTTCCCCCTCCCAGCTGATAATCCTCCAGTTAATCCCCATTTCTGTGATTCTGTTCCTGTTTTGGTTGGTTGTTTAGTTTGCCTTTGTTTTTTAGATTCAGTTGTTGATAGTTGTGAGTTTGTTGCCTTTAAGATTTTATTTATTTTTAGAGAGAGGGGAAGGGAAGGAGAAAGAGAGGGAGAGAAACAGTGTGTGGTTGTCTCTCACACACACCCACACTGGGGACCTGGCCTGCAACCCAGGCCTGTGCCCTGACTGGGAATTGAACCAGTGACCCTTTGGTTCACAGGCCGACACTCAATCCACTGAGCCATGCCAGATAGGGCAAATTTGTTGCCTTTTTAACGTTCATGACTTTGATCTTCTTCTTAAATAAGTCCCTTTAAGTTTCATGTAATAATGGCTCGGTGATGATGAGCTCCTTTAGCTCCACCTTACCTGGGAAGCACTGTATCTGCCCTTCCGTTCGGAGTGACAGCTTTGCTGGAGAGAGTCATCCTGGTGGCGGTTCTTGCTTTCCATCACTTTGAATACTTCTTGCCACTCCCTTCTCTCCTGCAAAGTTTCTCTTGAGAAATCAGCTGATAGTCTTATAGGAACCCTTTGTAGGGAACTCTCTTCTGTTCTCTTGCTGTTTTTAAGGTTCTCTCTTTATCTTTAATCTTTGGTATGTTAATTATGATGTGTCTTGGTGTGGGCCTCTTTGGGTCCCACTCTTTGGGCCTCTGTGCTTCCTAGACTTGTATGTCTACTTCCTCCCCCAAATTAGGGAAGTTTTCTTTCATTATCTTTTTAAGTAAGTTTCCAGTTTCTTACTGTTTCTCCTCTCCTGGCACCCCTATGATTCAGATGTTGGCATGTTTGGAGATGTCTCAAGGACTTACACTATCCTTGTTTTTAAAGTTTTTTTTGTTTGTTTCTTCTTCTGTTCTAATTGAATGTTTATTTTTGTCCTTTAGTTCCGATTTGTAACTTTCGATCCCAGCTTCCTTCCCTTCCCTGTTGGTTCCCTGTGTATTTTTCTTTTTTAAATTTCACTTAGTGTAGCCTTTTTTTCTTCCTTTTATGCTTTTGATACTCGGTGAGTTCTCCGAGCTTCCTTATCACCAGTGTTTTGAACTCTGCATCTGTGGGTTGGCTGTCTCCATTTTGTTGTGTTCTTTTTCTGGAGTTTTGTTCTGTTCTTTCATTTGGGCCATATTTCTTTGTTTCCTCAATTTGGCAGCCTCCCTGTGTTTGTTTCTGTGTATTAGGTAGAACTGCTTTGACTCCCTGTCTTAGTAGCATGGCCTGTGTGGACAAGGCACCTGTAAACGATGTGGGGTAGGCCCTGGCTGGTGTAGCTCAGTGGATTGAGTGCCGACCTGTGAACGGAAAGGTTGCCTGTTCGATTCCCAGTCAGGGCGCATGCCTGGGTTGCAGGCCAGGTCCCCAGTTGGGGGCGTGTGAGAAGTAACCAATCTGTGTATCTCTTGCACATAAAGGTTTCTCTACCCCTCTTTCTACCTCCCTTTCCCTAACACTTAAAATAAGTAAATAACATCTTTTAAAAATACGTCGTGTCCCTGGCTGGTAGCACAGTGGCTAAGGCGCCGGCTTGCGAACCCAAAGGTCTCAGGTTCGATTCCCCAGCCAGGGCACATAACCAGGTTGCAAACCAGTCTCCAGTCAGGTCTGTGGCTGGAGGCAGGTGAAAGGCAACCATACATTGATGTCTCTCTCCCTCTCTGCCTCTCTCCCTTCCCCTCTCTCTAAAAATAATGAAATAAAATCTTTAAAAAAAAAGAAGTACTTTGAAAAGATAAAAAATAAATAAAAATACGTGGTGTGGGGTGGAGCCTTAGAGTAATTTCCAGGGTGGGGCAACCTGATTCACCACTTTGTGTGTCTGCGGGGGGCGGGGGCTCAGGGAGAGGACACTGCTGCTGCCTGTCCTGGAGGGTTGCCCAGCACTCACCTGTTTCTAATCACTGCACCCACTTTCCGTGAGCCAACGGCGCCTTGCTGGCTGCTGCTCTGGTGGGTGGTGAAACCCAGAATGGGTGAGTTTGCATCTGTTCTGAGTCTATCCAGTCCCTTTAAGTGGCAGAAATCTGGCACTTCTTCCACCGCCCCAGCCCTGCTGGTTTTTACGGCCAGAGGTAATGGGTTTTATCTTCCCAGGACTGGGCCTCGGGGCTGTGTGGTCTGGCCTGAGGTTGGGATCACGTGCTTCTAAGGTAGTTCTCTTTTTTTTTTTTTTTTTTTTTTAAGATTTTATGTATTTTCAGAGAGAGGAGAAGGGAGGGAAACACCATACGTGAGTGTGGGACTGGCCCACCACAGCCTGCAGCTCCACCTCTGCCTGCCCCTGCGGCCCTGCCCCTCCTGCCCATCTGGATGAACGTGGCTTCTTTAAATTCCTGGTTGTCAGACTTCCACACAGCTCGGTTTCTGATGGTTCTGGGTGTTACTTGTTTTGAGACTTGGTTGTAATTATTTATATGGCTGTGCAGGGGCATAAAGCATGTCTCCCTACGCCTCCATCTTGACCAGAAGCCACCTGCCCTGCTTTCTCTTGTGTTCCTCACACTTAGCCTCTTACAACATGGTGCGTGACTTAGTGAGCATTTGTTGTGTTCCTGTCTGGTGGACTGTAAGCTCTGTGAGAGCAGGGTCTTCTCTGTCTCGTTCACAGCCATGTTTCCGGTGCCTGGGAGAACCTGTCCAGAGCAGATGCTCAAAAGTATGTGTTGGGTGGATGAACATTGTCAGGCAAAGAATTCTGTTTACTCTAGGACCCCAGCTTGGGAGATGGGCCCTTCCTCTCCGTGTCATCCCTGTACAGAGCAGGCAGGGAGGTGTTAAAGTGAGGGGCTGGAGTGGCAGCAGGACTAAAGGTGGAGGGGAGGGGAGCTGGGCGGAGCTGCAGCTGACGACAGGGAACCCTGGCTGTCACACACACACACACACCCCGTGGGTTGCGTGTATAGGTCGTAGTCCCAGGCAGGCGTTCCCCGGACATCCCTGGGCTGGGAAGGCAGGCAGATGTGGTCTGGAAACCTTGGGCAGCCGTGGAGCCTTGAGGCACTTCCGTCTCTGGGCTGGGGTTCCCCAGGGGTGAGCAGCAGGCTGCCGCAGCTTGGCTGTCGAGCCTGGCACGGCCGGACACACACGCACTCCACGTTCAGGAGGGCGCACTTCCCCACTTTCTGTTCCTCCTGCTTTCCTTGAGTACCACCAGCTTCTCTCTTAGTAAAGCTCGCTGCTTTGGTAAAAATAGGAAAGTCTGCGTCCGAGCTCATGACAGTGTGTGTGTGCAGCTATATTCGTGAGCAATTCCCGAAGCTCTAGTTGTCGATGGCTTTGTTAACTAGGACAGACCCTGCACGCCCTCGCTTTGTTTTATATTGGTGCAAACTTACATGGAGAAACCATTTCCCAAATGGGGTCCTCTCGCCTCTGTCCCCAGAGTTCTGTCTGGCTCACATCTTGGGTTCTTGGCCTGGACCATCACCCAAACTGCTCCCAGCCACCCACCTCCAGCCCCAGTGCTTTAATGCGTCCCCACACGTAGATCTGAGCCATTAGCGTGGCATTTGTGGCTCTGCCAACTCCTCCCCTTATGTCGCACAGCACACTGGTCAGGGGTCCCCGCGAATCCCCTCAGTGATTCACAGAAGGACGCACAGAACTCAGCAAAGCTGTCAGACTCAGGTACAGCAAACGGAGAGAGCACCCAGGGCAAAGCACACAGGGCGGAGTCCAGGAGGGACAGGCACTGGCGCCATCATCTCTTCCCGTGGAGTCGCACAGACAACACTCCATCCCCCCAGCAACCTCCCCACAGCCGTGTGCCACCATACATCCAGGACAGTTGTCCCCAAGTCAGTTGCGTTTTCTACAAAGTCTCCAGCCCTTTCAGAAGATCGAGCTGACACTATGTGGCCAAAGGCCTCACCTTACAGACACTATTGGGCAGCACAGTCCCAGGATTTCCAGGTCCCCTCCCAGAAGCCCGTCAGGCCTGGCCCTTTATTTGGACAGCCCAGGCCTGCTGAGCACCCTTCTTGGCACTCACACTCCTTCCGGCCACTCCCAGTCGCTGAGCCCCCATAAACACTCCGGTTTTAGCCCCGCTCCCTCGCCTTCCCTGCCTCCCTCCTCTCCGCCCCCTGCCTTCACAGGCCCTTCCTCCCCATCACCAGGTTGATGCCACATCCTTCGATACCCAGCTTAGGTATGTGCTTCTTGGAACCTGAGCCAGGGTGACAGCCTGGCCCTGCTTGCACTGTGACCCAGCCCAGACCCCGCCTGGGATCCTGGTGTCAAAGCTGATGTGTGCCGTGTCTGGCTGCCTTGGGGACGGAGGCCATGGCTTAGTGCTCCCTCTGCACCTCACTCTCCTGGTTTGTCGTGGACCTTCTCTCAGAAGCAGGTGATGGCTGGGGCTGGGTCAGTGTTCTTGCCGTCATCCTGTCCCTGGCTTTTGGTGGAAGGTTGCTGTGGCTTTTAATAGATGGTGAACCATTAAACCGGACAAGCCCTCTCAGAAGGGTGTTTTCCTTATGCTTTTCATAGTATAAAAAGCCAAGCCCTTTCTATAAACACTCTTCTGGAGAATTTTAGCTGTAACTTATTAATAGCAGAAGCTCGCTGGGCTAGAACTGAGACCCGTGGGTGGCTGCTAACAGCAGGCTGGACTTGAGGTGGCTCTGCAGGTACCCATGTGTTCTCTCACACTGGAAGGGCTCTGGTGCAGGGTGGGGGCCCTGGGGTCTCAGACACTGGCTGTGGCCTCTTGAGAGGTCAGAGGCCTTTCTCAGAAGCCCCAAGAAGAGCTTTGTAAAAGCGCCAGGGCCAGGATCCAGCCCATAGAGGGACAGCTGTCACCTGTCTGGTTGTGCCTTTTGAATGCTCCCAGGAGGTGCTAATAGGCAGCCAGTTGCAATCTGCTGGCTTAGACCAAGCCAACCCTGGGGAGCACAGGCAGCCCTTGGGGTCGCCACCCCAGAAGGATGTGATTGTGAGGGGGGAGACCCAGCAAAAAATGGGGTTCTTGGAGGAAGGCAGAGGAAGAGGTAGAAGCTGCGGAGGGCCAGCTACTGTAGGTTTCCTGACTCAGGAGAGGATTCCCTGAGGACACGTCAAAAAATACAACACTTGAAGGGGGGAGAGGGAGATCCCAGGTCGGGTGCTCAGTTGGTTGGAGCATTGTCCCAGTACGGGGGTTGTGCATTTGATCCCCAGTGAATGCATAATACGCAAGCAACAAATCAGCGTGTGTGCCTCTCTCCCCTCTTCCCACCTCCCCTGACTCGCTCTCCCTCCCTCTGTCCTCTTCCTATCTTTCTCTAAAATCATTTGTTGTTTGTTTTAACTAAAAAGAAGGGAAGAGGAAACAGGACTTGTGGACATCCTCTCTGAGCCAGGCACTGGGCTTCTCAGTGGTGACCTTGTTTATTCTTCATAGTGGGAGGAGTTGTCACAGATGGGGAAACTGAGGCGTAGAGAGGCTTAGGAATAACCTGCTCCAAGACCCTCAGCCAGTAAGCGACAGAAGTAGGATTCAAACCCGAACTGTTTCCTTGGGTCTGGAGACGGACTTCGGGCCTGAAATGGAACTGTCGTGCACTGAGCTACCTTCGCTGCTGTAGGCGGAGGGAAAGTGATGGGGGGGTGTTGGGTGGAAGCTGGGGTGCAGGGTAGTTAGTGGCCGTGCTCCAAAGCAGGGCTGCTTCCCTAGGACCAGACGGACCCGTTTGGTGGAGTAGAAATAAAGGGGGTTGGCAGCCCAGAAACTGGAGTTCAGGGCCCACTGTGGGACGAGAATGGGAAGTCCCTCCAGTCCGTGTCTCTCCCCGGTCTGTGTACTAGGGCCGTCATCCCAGCTTCCCTGGGAGACTGGTTGGGCAGTTAGCTGAGGAATGTCTCTTGCACTGGGCTGGGCACCCAGCTGCCTGGAAATCCCCTCCTTAACGTTGAAACTGGCACTTCTGCCTTGCAGCCACAGCTGGCTGGTCACCGGCCCGCTGCCGAGTGAGCCCCTAACTGCACGGTCCTTCCTTGCCATCTCCCAGAGGCTGTGCCCTGAGTGGACATGCGCGCATCTGCCTGGTCTGGCAGCAGGGACTGAGCACCGGAACTAGTGCCCTGCCAGCAGCTGCACTCAGCACTGTAGCTGCCACCCCACTTTCCTGGTGATGGATCTGAGCCTCAGAGCGGTTTGCTGTCCTTTGTCTGAGATTGGAGCACTAGGGAGTCACAAGGCCACACTCCAGTTTTGTCAGGCACTTGCTGCTTCCCAGCTGGTTTAGTACTAAGATGGCTGTCACACGTCATCACGAACCTCACGGTTTAAAACAGTGCACATTGATTCTGCTACAGTTTAGATCAAGGGCCTGGAATTCATCTCACTGGGCTCCAGTCAGGGGTGTCAGTGGTTTGGTTCCTTTGGGGAGAAGCCCTTTCCGTCCTGGTCTTTTCCAGCTTTTAGAGGCTGCCCGAAGTCCTTGGCTCACAGCCCCTTTCCTGTCTCCAGGTTCCAGGTGCATCACTCCCATCCCTGCTTCCACCATTATGGGGTCTCTTCTCCTCTAGTCAGACGTCCCTCTGCTGTGTTTCTAAGGACACTGCTGACGTTTAGAACCCCTTGTCTAATGTACGGATGGACGCTCAGCATCTGGCCGATAACCCGAAAGCCCCTCTCCCTGTGCCCTCTGACCCACCCCCAGTAAGCTGCCTTGACTTCTCAGCTAACAGGTGGCTCCGCTCGGCGCTTTTTCAGTGAGAAGTCCCAGAAATCCAGTCCGTTTAAAAGCTGGATGGGGATGTGCTGGCTCATAAAGCTTCTGGAGACTGGTGGTGGCTGAGGATGGGGTACCCTGCGCCTACAGGTGAAGGGGGCGGCCTGCTCTCCAGCACAGGGGGTGACATCCAGGGCAGGTCTCTGGTTGGCCACTCGAGTCTCCCTATGTCCTTGAATGAGTCAGTCACCATGGCCACGCCCTCTGAGCTCTTGGGACTCACGCCACTCCTGGGTTAGAAGGAAGGTGGGGGTCCCTCCAACATGCTCTGTGTCCTCCTACAGCTCAGCTTCCCAGGGCTGTTCTCTGTGAGACCCGGAAGGGCGCTCCGGGTCGCATCCTCTTCCCCCTTCCTGCTTGCGGTCAGCGGGGGAACCTGGGGAGCAGGCCCCGAAGGTGTCGCTTGTGCGGTTCTAGTGCCACTCGCCGGAAGTGCCTCTAGTCTGGCTGCTTCCTCTGGGGCTGAGGTCGCTCAGTGCCTGCTGTCGGCCTCCCCCCACAGACAGCGGGGCTCCCGCTGGCGCTGAACAAGGCTGTGCAGGGCCATGCACGCCCGTCTTCTCTCTCCCAGCTCCTGACCCGGCTCCTGCTGTCCTGGTGTAGCGGGCAGGGCCTGGCTAGCATTACACAGCCCCCTGCCCCCAAACCTCGCTCTGTCGTGCGATGAGGTTGCCTTTCCAAAACTGCCATCTGATCATGTCACTTCCTCTGCTTTAAAAATCTTCCCAAGGTTGCAGACGCGGACGGATTTGCTTTGGGAGCCGGCGTAGCTGCTGCCACCGGAGTCCGGAGCCATGAGCGGGTTTAACTTTGGAGGCACTGGGGCCCCCACAGGCGGGTTCACGTTCGGCACTGCAAAGACAGCAACGACCACCCCTGCCACCGGGTTCTCTTTCTCTACGTCTGCCACCGGCGGGTTTAATTTTGGGACGTCGTCCCAGCCTGCCGTGAGCACCCCCTCCACCAGCCTGTTCTCACTCACCACCCAAGCACCCGCAGCACAGACCTCAGGGTTCAGTTTTGGAACCGCAGCTCCCGCGGCAGGAGGATCTGGGTTTTCCTTAGGGATCAGCGCTCCGAAGCTGAGCCTGGGCAGTGCCGCCGCCCCAGCCGCAGCCCAGCCTGGCGGCTTCGGGCTCGGCGGAAGCACCCTCACCAACGCCATCTCGAGCGCCGTCACCTCCAGCCAGGGCACGGCGCCCACCGGCTTTGTGTTCGGCTCTGCCACCACGTCCGCTGCTCCATCCACCACACCGGGGGGCTTTTCATTCACGGGCGGGAGCACGTCACAGACGGGGGGAACCTCCACTTTCAACATTGGCTCCGTGGGGAGTTCGGCCCAGCCTACGACCCTTGCTGGGTTGTCCTTCACTCCAGCCACCCCGGCAGCCACTGGAGCAGGAGCCACGCAGCCGGCTGCTCCCGCCCCCACTGTGGCCACCTCCAGCGCCGGGCCCACCCTCTTTGCCTCGCTGGCTACCGCTCCAACCTCGTCTGCCACCACTGGGCTCTCCCTTGGGGCCCCAGCAACCACAGCTGGAACTTCGGGGGCTGGAACGCTGGGCTTCACCCTAAAGCCTCCTTCCACCACGTCCACGGCTACGTCCACCGCCGCCACCACCACCACCAGCAGCAGCTTCGCCTTGAATCTAAAACCCCTGGCACCAGCTGGCATCGCCAGCAGTGCGTCCACCACCATAACAGCTGCGTCCGGCCCCAGCGCAGCTGGTGGGGCGTCCACCAGCCCGGTGATGACCTACGCCCAGCTGGAGAGTCTGATCAACAAGTGGAGCCTGGAGCTGGAGGACCAGGAGCGGCACTTCCTGCAGCAGGCCACACAGGTCAACGCCTGGGACCGCACCCTGATTGAGAACGGGGAGAAGATCACCGCCCTCCACCGCGAGGTGGAGAAGGTGAAACTGGACCAGAAGAGGCTGGACCAAGAGCTTGACTTCATCCTGTCGCAGCAGAAGGAGCTGGAGGACCTGCTGAGCCCGCTGGAGGAGTCGGTCAAGGAGCAGAGCGGGACGGTGTACCTGCAGCACGCGGACGAGGAGCGCGAGAAGACCTACAAGCTGGCCGAGAACATCGACGCACAGCTGAAGCGCATGGCCCAGGACCTCAAGGACATCATCGAGCACCTGAACACGTCCGGGGGCCCTGCTGACACCAGCGACCCGCTGCAGCAGATCTGCAAGATCCTCAATGCGCACATGGACTCCCTGCAGTGGATTGACCAGAACTCCGCCCTGCTGCAGCGGAAGGTGGAGGAGGTGACCAAGGTGTGCGAGGGGCGGCGCAAGGAGCAGGAGCGCAGCTTCCGGATTACCTTCGACTGAGCGCGGCGGGCTGCGGGCTCGCTGGGGAGCGCGCAGCTGTTGTCGCGCTTTTGTGGGCCCCGCAATTCTTGTTCCGTTGCCTGCTGCTTTCCAGCAGTTGTGTGTTGAGAGAACTGTTTTGTGATTTGACTTTTCGCATTAACAAGTAGACGTGTTCTGAGTGCTCCGCTCCCGGCAGCCGCCTGGTAGGTGTGCTTTCTTTGTGCGTCTTGCACGTGGCCCAGGCCCTTTTCACCTACTTCTGTCACCCACCTCGTCCTGCTGGCTCCAGCCTGGTGCCCGAGAGCGCCTCTTCTCCCCGGGGCCGCAGTCTCCCAGCCAGGGTCCCCGGGCAGCCTCTTTAACACACAGTCACGGGTGCAGTGCAGAAAGCCTATCCGTTCTCAGGGAGACAGCAGGCCGGTCTGTACACGTGGAGGTTAGCCCCTTGTGCGAAGTGATGTGTGACCAGAACAGACACTGTGGTAGTGACTTTTACAGCAGACAGACCAGACGAGGGACCTGAACAAGTTGTGGGGAAAAGGGTCGGGCGCTAGCCAGGAGCCCTCACATCGCCTGGCGGACACACATCCTCAGCGTCCTGCCTCTTAGGCCTCACCTCGGCCACCCCAGAGCAGCGTCAGATGTCGTCCCGCAGTCCCCACCCCACACTGAGCTTGCCCCTTCGGTGACTGGCCACTGTGTCGTGCCCACTGTTTACTTCTCTGCCTCACTGTTAGATTGTGAGCCCCTGTGGGCAGGGAGCGTTTCCTGTTCCCCTTTGTGTCCTGAGCACAATCCCCCTCCTATTTATGGAGTGAAGGCGCAACAGAAATGAAACCTGGCATAAAACGTCAGTCCACAAGGTGCCTGCTGGAATGGCAGCCGTGGCAGAGGTCGCCACAGGTGACCTCTTGAGCTTCCCGGCGCCCAAGCGGCCCTGGTCGGTCCCAGCAAACTGCAGTGTCCGGAGGGCGGAAGCCAGCGGAAGCCAGGCAGCTGCGTCCCAGGGTGTCTTCCATGTTTGTCTCTATACACTTTGCTGCACTCGGAAATGCTTAAGACTCTGTGTTGCTTTCCTAAATGAAATAAAGTTTGTTGTGGAACAAAAATACAAGCTGCTATTGAACGTGGATGACGCAAAAGGAGAAAGCTGGGTTACAAAGAGCAGGTTCCAGAAGATCGCTGGGGAGCTGCCGTTCCTCTGGAAGTCAGGGACAGGGCAGGCTGGATGGTTCGCTGGCGAGGCATTCATACAGCCGCACACGTCAAGGCGAGGGTTTGCTGGAGAGGAAAACGTGGGAGAGCTGATGGGCTGGCTCACCCTCCCACTGGGCCACAGGTGTTGCTGTAACCTTTTCACGGTCACCTGGGGCTAGATCATGTGGTACCAGGTAAAGCAAGTTGAAGGAGACCCCAGCAACCCCAGGGGCTCCCCCACAAGCCCCACCCCCTACAGCACTGGCCTGCTGTTCAGTGTGAGCCTTGATGTCATCTGTGATCCATATCCGACCCTCCACCCCCCCGAAGGGAGGGGCGATGGAGAGGCCTTGAGTCCCCTAGCAAGGAAGGAGTAGCTCGCATTTTAGCAACATTGATTCATTCAACAGCCATTTGTGGAGCCCCTGCCACATGCCAGGTCCTGGTCTGGCACTTGGGGTTACAAAAATGAGGTTCCTCCGTCCCCTAGGAGGTCCCTGGACAACTTGACAGAAGAAAAAACATTTTCTGCCCTGACTGGTATGGCTCAGTGGGTTGGACCTTGTCCTGCAAACCAAAAAGTTGCCAGTTCAAATCCCAGTCTCTGGTTACGGGCCAGGTCCCCAGCTGGGGGTGTGAGGCAACAAACCGATATTACTCATCAATGTTTCCCTCTTCCTTTCCCCTCTCTAGAAATAAATCTTTAAAGAAAACTTTCCCCTGAGCTTGCATTTCCAGTGCGTATAAATAATATGCATGTTGAAACATCATTCAAGCATAACAGCTTTCTTACATGTAGTTCTATATATTTTTTGTATTTTTAAAATAAAAACAAATTGTTCCATTTTTCTTCCCACACCCCAAAGTATCTGGGACTTCCTACGTCAAAGAGCACAAGCCATCATAATAAATGGGACAATGGTCACGTGGGCGGGGTGGCTACTGTGCTTCTGCACGATGGGGGGGAACGGTCCCCCAGAACTGCGGGGTCAGGGGTCAGCAGCGTACTGGGTGCCACCCTGCGGGTGAGGGCTCCATGGTAACTGCACTTTCCTTTCCAGGAAGAAAACGGAGTGCTCCCTTGCCAGGCCAGACTCATGGTCTCTGCTTAAGGTCCTCTCCATTAAGGAAAGGTGAATCTCAGTAAGCTGTTCCTGCCTTTCTCCTCCCTCAGCAGGGATAAGAGTGGCTTTTGGATTTAGGCTTGTGGCTTTCCTTTCATCTCAAAACCCCGAAAGGACCACCTCCAGTACCGATGGCCCAGTCCCTTCCCCTGGGGAGGCCTGTGTTGGACACAGCTGGAGGTTTCCAGAGGGAGAAAGCAGCCCTGGGCTCCTAGGGGAGGCCGAAAGGGGTGCCCCCGTGGTGGTGTGCCGGGCAGCAGTGTTTAACAGGTCCCCCTCCAGGGAGGGGCAAGTCCTGTCAGGCGGCCCGGGCCAGTTCCCAGCATGTGACAGGAGCCACCCCACACGAATTTGGGAAGTGGACGTGCACTCTGTAGATACTCCTCCCAGCGCATGGGCAGTTGTAGAATGGAGGCAGATACTTAGTGATGAATGTTGAGTATTCCCTCTTTTTTTCTTTCTTTCACAAAAAAGTTAGAAAGTATTGTAAGTTTTGTGATGATGGCTAGCAAATCAAAACCAGAGGTCCTGAGACCTGATGGGCAGGTGAGCCCGGACTCAGGGCAGCAACAAGGACTTCCCACAACCGAGTCCCCAACCCTCCAAAGCCAGGTCTGCAGGACACCAGCCAGGCTGCCTCGTGACAGTCCCATAGCACTCACTCCAAACAGTGACTCACCGGGCACCCCGAGTGCCATCTAGGTTCCAGTTTCCCCGAGGCAGAAGGCAGACGTGCTGTACAGCTCAGGAGGCCCAGGTCTAGCCTGGAGCTGTGGGGGCGGGTCAGACCCCCTGGTTCTCAGCACACATGCACCCCCAAGTCCACTGAACTGAATGGGACGCTCAATAGCGCTCAAATGCAGTGTGAGCTCTCACTTTGAATCATTTTTTTTTTAAATATTTTTATTATTTTGTAGAGAGGGAGAGAGACATCAGTGTATGGTTGCCTTTCACCTGCCTCCAGCCACGGACCTGACTGGAGACCTGGCTTGCAACCTGGTTATGTGCCCTGGCTGGGAATCGAACCTGCAACCTCTGGGTTCACAGGCCAGTGCCTTATCCACTGTGGCACCAGCCAGGGTTTACTTTGAATCTTTTTATTTTATTTTATTGTTGTATTACATCCATCCCTTTTTTACTCCCCTCTGTCCCCCACCCACCCACCCTTTCCCCCCAAAGTCAATCCCACCTGTTGTCCATGTCCATGGTTACTTTGAATCTTGATTCAAACAAATGAATTGCTAAAAAAAATCTTTTTTGAGACATTCAGGGAAATAATGGATAATGATTTAGTAGTGCCATTTTAAATGTGATAATAGAAGTAATCTTATTTTTTAAAAAGAAAGTTCTTGCCTTTTAGAGCAGAGGTTCACAAACCAGGGCTCCACTTCTGTTTTTATAAAGTTTTATTGTAACACAGCCACAGCCACTCACACGGCAGAGTTGAGTAGGTGAAAAGGAGACTGGCCCAAAAGGCCTTAAATATTTACAGGGAAGTTTGCCAACTCCTGTTTTACAAAAAAAAAAAAACCTAACATACTTAACTACAAACTATTCCTGTGTCGGGTTTGCTTTGAAATAGTTGAGTGGGGGTGGGAGAAAATGTAAATGGGACATGGGCTGTGAGGCAATGAACACACTTGGGTTCATCATCCTAGTCTCTGTTTTTACATATGCTTTTAATTTTCCACAAAAGCTTTTGAGAAGGGAGGGCCTGCCCTCCGCATCTCCCAGCCGCTCTCACCCTGCATCCAGGACTCGGCATCACTGGTCTAACAAGGGGAGCAGGACAGAGCCACAGCTATTCACCCCGGTTTCGTACATGCCCGATGATGACGTCTGTCCCTGGCTAACCAGAAAGACCATGGGTGCTGAGAGAGCCCCCCAGACCCTGCCATGCAGTGAGTGTCCTCCTGGCTCCCCTGGGGTTTTGGAAATGGGAAGAAGGGGCAGGAGGGCTCTGAAAAGGATGTCCCTGCCCAGGGGTCAGGCCAGAAATCAGGGTGTCAGGAATCCTGCTGTCTGCCCTCTACCCTATCCCTATCCACATCTGGACCCCTGACCTCTGCTTGGAGCCCTGGGTGTCCCCTGGGCAGGCTCTGCTCCTATCTGAGACTAGATAAAAGCTGTAACACCAACCACTCCAGGTCTTTGGGCCAATTCAGAGAAGAGGGTGCACATAAGGCACGTGCCCTGTGCCCTACACACCTGTGTGGCCACCGTCATCATTAGCCGAGTGGGTGAGGCAGAGGCCCCCGGAGGGGTGCGGGGTGGTCTCTGGCTGCTTTGGACTTGACCTAAACCCCATTAGAATCACCTTTGAGGTTCTACAAGCAAACCAAATACTGGAGGGGTTCCCCACTAAAGATAGTTTTTATCTGGAAGAATTGACATTGTTTTCCAGAAACTCCCACCCTGAAACCAGACTACCCCAAAATTAGCTGAAGCAAACATACACACTTTGCTGGGAAGCCCAGGCCCCTGCCCCCACCTGCCCCCACCCCCGAGTCTCACTGTGCCTGTATCTCCACCCTCAAGCCTAGGAAACCTGGCCTGACCCACACCCTCTTCTCCAGCCTACTGTGCCGCACCCACGCCCCGCAGGTACCATGGGGAGGGCACTGGAAGGCCTACCAGAGCAGCTCCCAAATCACTCAATCTCGCGACCCCAAGGCAACCTGTACTATGTGGCCTTCCTGCCCACTGGACCCTATCCGGTCACTATCATCCTAACCCTAGTGACAGGTGGCAATGGGTGGAGATGTTGAGGTTGTCGCAGCTGGAGAAGCAAGTGTTACAGGCATCTACTGGGACGAGGCCAGTGGCGCTGCTCAGCATTCCACAGTGCGCAGGGCCACCCCTCAGAGGAAGGCTCCAAGTGGCAACCGTGCTGAGGTGGAGGGACCCAGCCCCCGCCCATCTGCAAGCCTGGGCCTGTTGTTGGTTACCAGGGTGGTTGGGAGCCAAACGGCTGGGATCAAACACAGGCTCTGCCACTTCTTAGCTGGCGACCTCCTGGGCCTCAGTTTTGTGCCCTGTAAAGTGGGGACAGCCAAATCCCCCTCTCCCTAGTCAAGTCACTGCTGGTGTCAAGAAGGCGCGTGTATGAAGTATCTGTCCCCTGGGACTGAACCGCACCCACAGTCATCCCATCTCATCCCGTCCCGCCCCTGGGGCCTCGGGCAGGTCCTGGGGTTCTCCCCTAACTGCCCATCGCCGTCCCTGAAACCGCACCCACAGTCATCCCATCTCATCCCGTTCCGCCCCTGGGGCCTCGGGCAGGTCCTGGGGTTCTCCCCTAACTGCCCATCGCCGTCCCTGAAACCGCACCCACAGTCATCCCATCTCATCCCGTTCCGCCCCTGGGGCCTTGGGCAGGTCCTGGGGTTCTCCCCTAACTGCCCATCGCCGTCCCTGAGTCTCGGTCTCCTGCCGTCAATGCGTCAATGCAGCGTGGCGAGGCCCCAGTGACTGCGAAGCACTAAGCCCAGGGCCCCCACGGGGTGGGTGTCGCGGGGCAGGCCCTGCCGCGGCTATTTTCACTGACACGTGCCCTTGGCTCTCGCTCTGTCGCCCAGCTCTGTATGGCTCTCTGGTTTTGTTTCCCGCTTGGCCACTGCCTCCCGGCCCCTCACCCCTGCACCATGTTTTCTGACTCACTGGCACGCCGGGCCTCACCCCTGCCCACCATGGAACCACATCCCTCTTTGATGTATTTACTGCGTGGACTTGCAGTTCTGTTGTTGCTGGGGGTCTGCAGCCCTCAGCCTTTCCTGCCCCCTCTGCCCCTCCTGCTCCCCACCCCACAAAAATACCCCCTCGCCTCTCCACCCCCATCCCCTTCAGGGGGCCGGCCACGTGGCCCCTGCCAAAGCCCTGCAGCCACGAGGTCCTGATGCCTCATGGGGGTATCTCCTTACAGTCCAGTCGTGTTGCTCTCGCTCAGGAGAAACGTGCCCCGGAGACAGGGTGGCAAGGACAGAGAGGCTGAGCCCCTGGGGCCGTTTCTGCGAGGTGCCCCCAAAGCTCCGGGCTGAGCTCCGAGCAGTGGGCATTTCCTGAGGAGCAGGGCCGGGACTTCCCCAGGTGCTGGTGACCTAATCCTCCCCTTGACAGCTGCCGCCACAGAGGACAAGGCCCCTGCTCAGGTGCCCAGCGGGGTGGTGGCCCGGACAGGACGTAGGCAGGCGGCCCGGAGCCCTGCCTCTGACCACTGTGCTGCTGCCCGAGGCCCCCTGTGGCGCCCGAGTCACCGACAGGACGGGACGGGACGTGGGTGACAGGCTCAGAGCCGCCCTGTAGGAGGGGAGGGGAGCCAGCAGCTGCCGTTCTGGGGCTGTCACAGGGAGTGCGCAGCTCTAGAACCAGAGACCCCCGCTTCCCCCAGGAAGGAGGGAGGCAGCAAGAGGAAGGGGGAGGCCAACACAGGGAACCTGCTCCAGACAGGTCGAGGCAGGTCCCCTCCCCCCGCCCCGCCCCTGGCAGGTGATGATGTTGGTTTCTGGCCCCCCAACTGACGGACTATTTGGGGCAAGAGGGAAAAATTACACTGATGTGCTTCCTACGAAGTGGCCCACCAGCCACCCACTCCTGCCTCAACTAGCTCCTGACCACCTGACCCTGGGACCCAAGAGGGCAGTTTCATTTCCCAGCAGCCTGAGGTCCCAAAGGGAGGGAAGGGCGGGGCAGGGAGGGGCGGTGCTGATTTAAGGACAGAGAAGGGGGACCTGCCAGACAGAGGAGAGAGACGGTGCTGCTGCTGTGCAGGACAGCCAAGGTACACAGAAGGCTGGGTGAGGCAGAGGCAGGGCGGAGGTGAGGAACAGGAGGAAGAGAGGAGACGGGTGCAGGGAGGAGGCGAGAAGGGCAGACAGGCAAGCGAGCAGGACAGGCGACTGTGTGACCGGGACCAGGGGACACGTGCGTCCACAGCAGGGAAAGGTGGCCATAGGGGAGATGAAGGGGATAGGAGCTGGGCAGCCCCACAGGGAGTCAGGCTGGGGTGGGACCCAGGCCCCTGTCACAACGGCCCTTGCTTCCCTTCCAACCCAGACACTCTCCCAGGGACAGGAATGGCCTCGTTGGGTAAGTAGGCAGGGCAGGGAGGGCTGGGGGCAGACCTGCTCTTCTCGCCCAACATACCCACATACCCTGTCTTCCTCCCCAGCCTGGCGCCTCCTCGCCCTGGTCCCCATCCTCCTGGGTCTGGTGTCCCTGGAATGGAAGACTGTCCTCAGCCAGGACCCCTTTGAGAAATGCATGCACGATCCTGACTATGAGCAGCTGCTCGATGTTGTGACCTTAGGCCTCAATCGGACCTTACAGCCCCAGAGGGTGATTGTGGTCGGTGCTGGTGTGGCGGGGCTGGTGGCCGCCAAGGTGCTCAGTGATGCTGGACACAAGGTAAGAGGTGCTGCTTGCAGTCTGCCTGTAGTCTTTCCTGCTGCAGCTGGAGGGACACATCCCTGTGGAGGGATGGGAGTGGTGGAGGTGGGGAACAGGGAGCTATGCTTCCTTCCCCAGGGCCTGAACCCCCTAATCCGTCATGAACCCCAGGGGATGTGTGTGCTGCACTGAGACGGCTCTGACTCCGTCTCCCTGTCTGCCACCCAGGAGGGAAGGCCCTGGAAACCTCCAAACTTCTTGGGGGGGAATTTAGGCTGTGGAGATAAGACACTTCACGCCAAGGGGAAGTGCCCTCTGAAGTCTAACCACTGCCCTCCTCGCTGAAATCTAAGAAAGGGAGTTGGCATTTTATGGTAGCTGCCCACAGGGTTCTTTGTAAAAGAAAGAAAGAAGAAGAAAGAGAGTTGGGCCAGGCCAAGGGCTTCTGTGCATAGGGGAAACTTCCCCTCCCTGAGGTGGGAAGTCCCTCTGTAAGCTGGCTGGCTGTCTTCCTGTTGCAATCCAGGAATTGTCATTTTTCACACATGCCCCCTGTGACACCACCAGCCCTTCCCAACTCCCCATAAAGTCTGGGTCTGTGCTGCTGTGGGGTGGACAGGGTGGAATGGGGTCAGGGGCAGCAGCTGAAGGGCTCTGCTCAAGGTGCCCACCCACCCCTCAGGTCACCATCCTGGAGGCAGACAGCAGAATCGGGGGCCGCATCCTCACCTACCGGGATGAGAAGACGGGCTGGATCGGGGAGCTGGGAGCCATGCGCATGCCCTCCACGCACAAGTGAGGCCGGTTCCCCCAATTCAGTCCCCCTCCAGTGCTGCCTGGACTTCAATCCTGACCCCAACCCTGTGCCCGC
Source organism: Noctilio leporinus (assembly GCA_004026585.1). NCBI lineage: Eukaryota > Metazoa > Chordata > Mammalia > Chiroptera > Noctilionidae > Noctilio > Noctilio leporinus. The sequence continues at coordinate 217,414 of PVIW01001556.1, forward strand.
AGTCAAGTCAGGGAGAAACCCAGCCTCCAATTCCACTCTCTTCCTTATCCCAGCCCCACGCCTGTACCCAAGGAGTCCGGCGAGCCCCGCCCAGCTCTACCTCCCGCACCCCAGTCCCCCTTCCCACCCCAGGTCCCCACCCACTCAACCCCAGTGACGCTGGCTCCTGCTCCAAGCCCAGTCCTACACCCGGCCTGTTCTCAGCCTCCTCACCTGTTTCCACCTCCTTCCTGTCCCCCGGCACTGACGACCCCAAGTCTAGCCAAACTGCAGCCCCCTGTCCCCGGCCGCCTCCCCCACCCCACGCCTCTCTAAGCCCCGCGGAGGGGGGAGCCCCGCTCCCGTGCGCACCCTCCCCAGCCTCGCCTGCCTCGCCTGCCTCCCCAGGATTCTGCACAAGCTCTGCAAGAGCCTGGGGCTCAACCTGACCAAGTTCATCCAGTACGATGAGAACGCCTGGACGCAGGTCAGCGACGTGAAGCTCCGGAACTACGTGGTGGAGAAGATGCCGGAGAAGCTGGGCTACGACCTGCGCCCCAAGGAGGAGGGCCACTCACCCGAGGACATCTTCCTGATGTCTCTCAACAAGGTGGGGGACCCTCCAGTCCCACGCCCCGTCGCCTGCTCTCCCTCATGCCCTCTGTTCTCCATCGCCATCTCTTCCGCCTTCAGTTTCCCGCAGACCCTGCCCATCCCCAGAGCTCCTTCAGTGTTTTGTCCCCATACCCTTGTCACCCACGCTGTCCTGGCCATCTCCCGAGACCCACACCTAGGACCGTCTCCGCCTGGCCACCCCCAGGACCCTGGTACTGAGCTTAGTAGCTTCCCCTGACCGTCTTATACTCCTGTCATCCCCACTCCCAGTCACAGGCGGGCTCCCAGGTGCCACCCTCACGGCCTGTCCCCCTGCCCAATCCTTGCACTGTTCCCATCTCTTTGCTGCCACAGCCCTGGCCCCAAATTCAGGCCTCATCCTCTCCCCTGGATCCTGCCTACCCTGCCTGCTTTGCTTTGAAGAGCCTTTTCCCTTTCCCACCCAGGGAACCCTATTCATCCCTCAAGAACCAACTCCCATGCCCCCTCCTCCACGAAGCCCCCCCTGATGCCTCCTGGGAGGAGGAGCCTCTCCCTTCTCTGGCAGATCCTAGTTGTCCATCTTCCCTTCTGCTTCTGGACAAGGGTGGGCATTGTGATGAGGCCATTTCTATGCTGGAACTTCCCAGTTCTGTAAGCCAGGGAAGTGCATGGTGAATGTGAGTGAGTAGTGAAGGGCTCCTCCTCCAGGGAGTCCTGTGGCTGCAGAGGGCAGCCAGGTTGACGAAGAAGAGGGCTGGAATCAAACAGGGCAACAAGATGAGACTGGGACAGGATGGTGAAGGATGGCTACCAGTGTGCTGGGCCGAGATGAGACAGGGGGACAAGTGGAGGCAGGGGAGAGTTGAGGTTGGCCTGGGCCTGGATGTTGTCCTTGGAACTGGAGCCTCCTTAAGAGACGGTGACCGAGGGGCTGCCAGGGGCCTCAGATGCCAGGCTGAGGGGTTAGGACCGCGTGGTTCCAGGTTGTGGGCAGCCATGGAAGGGACTGGTCAATAAACCCCCTCCACAGTCATGCCCAGGAAGGGTCTCCGTTTTCATCGGCGACCAAATGACCCAGGAGACAGTTATGGGCACCAGAATGACAGCACTGAGACAGACACAGTCCCTGCCTGCCCGGAGCCCACAGCCTAGGAAAGGCAGGCGCAGGCAAAAGAGCACCCAACTGGGAGGGACATTTCAGGGCTCCAGCGTGCCGGGGAGGGGGGCCATCAACAACCCAGGAAGACTTCCCAGGGTGGTGACAACCGACTAGCAGTGAGTGCAAGGCCAAGGACACAGCCTGGGCAAAGGCTGACAGGCAGCCTGCGCGGGCCTGGTAGATGGCCAGCCTTGGGCAGGAGAAGGAAGAGAACCCAGGTTCGGACCGGTCCTAGCCTGCGGTGTCCTGTCCTCAGCGCAGTCTTCTCGTTCCACTGCAGGCCATCAAAGATGTCAAGGTCCTGGGCTGCAAAAAGGCAATGAAGAAGTTTGACGGTTACACGCTCCTGGTGAGTGGGGGCGTCGAGGTCCCTGTCTGAATCCGAGACCAGAAGGGTGCTGGTGGGCTTCGGCCCGGAGGTCAGAGGGCAGGAACCTGGGACCCAGGCCTGACGTGGCCTCCCTGCCTGATCACAGGGCTGGACATGCCCATCTCTGGGCTTCAGAGGCCTCGTCTGTCACACGAGGGTGTGGGGACCCGACCCCTAAGGTCCAGGGAAGCGCACTAGGCTCACGGTGGTGGGTGGTGTCACGCAATGGGGAGGCTCAGCTGGGGAGGGCCCCGCGGGGTGTGGCTGCGCTGGCGGATGCAAGCTGGCTGTGCGCACCCCCAGGAATACCTCCTCAGGGAGGGGAACCTGAGCTGGCCGGCCGCACAGCTCCTGGGAGACGTGATGTCCAAGGACGGCTTCTTCTATCTCAGCTTTGCTGAGGCCCTGCGGGCCCACAGCTGCCTCAGCGATCGCCTTGGGTGAGGGGCCCATGGGCCAGAAGCCGAGTGGGGGCGGTGGGAGGGCCCCAGCACTGGGCGGGCGGGCGGGGAGGGCGCGGCCTGTAGAGAAGGAGCCCAAGGGGAAGAGACAGGGCGCCTGGGTCTGGCCACGTGGCCGCCACATCCCCGGTCATCCGGAGGATATGGGTGGTGGGGGAGGGGTGGGGTGGGGTGGGGTCCAGAAAAGGGGCGGGGTTCCTGGGTCACATGTGCGCTGCTTCCGGGCCTCGGAACCAAGGCGTCGGGGAGTAGGGAGGGCAGTGGCGGCGGCGTGGGTGGGTCCTCGGGGAGCAGCAGGCGCCACTGTGGGCAGTGTGGGCGCGAGGTTAGAGGGCTCCAGGCGGGAGAAAAGGAGAAGAGGGGCCAGGGGCTGCAGGGCGGGGCCGCGGAAGGGGGCGGTGCGCGCGGAGAGCCCGGGTCACGCTCCACCCGACCCCACCCCCAGGTACAGCCGCATCGTGGGCGGCTGGGACCTGCTGCCTCGCGCGCTGCTGAGCTCGCTGTCGGTGCCGGTGGTGCTGCACGCGCCCGTCACGGGGATAACGCAGGAGACGCACGAGGTGCGCGTGCACGTGGGGACCTCGCACCGGGGCCGCAGCCTGAAGACCATGGTGGCCGACGTGGTGCTGCTGACGGCCACCGGGCCGGCCTTGCGGCGCATGCGGTTCTCGCCGCCGCTGTCCCGCAAGCTGCGAGAGACGCTGCACTCGCTGCACTACGTCGCCGCCACCAAAGTGTTCCTGAGCTTCCGGCGGCCCTTCTGGCACGACGACCACATCAAGGGCGGCCAGTCGAACACCGACCGCCCCTCGCGCAAGATCGTGTACCCGGGGCCGGGCGAGGGCGCGCTGCTGCTGGCCTCTTACACGTGGTCCGACGCGGCGGCCTCGTTCGCCGGCCTGAGCGTGGAGGACACGCTGCTCCTGGCGCTGGAGGACGTGGCGGCCCTGCACGGGCCCATCGTGTACCGGCTCTGGGACGGCACCGGCGTCGTCAAGCGCTGGGCGGAGGATCCGCACAGCCAGGGCGGCTTCGTGCTGCAGCCGCCGCTGCTCTGGCGAGAGGAGCTCAAGGACGCCTGGGAGGACTTCAGCTGGGCCGTCCCCTACGGCCGCGTCTACTTCGCGGGCGAGCACACGGCCTACCCGCACGGCTGGGTGGAGACGTCCGTCAAGTCGGCGCTGCGGGCCGCCCTGGCCATCAACAACCAGGTCCACCGCCAGAAGAAGCCTCTGCCGGTGGAGGAGGAGCCCCTGCGCATGGCCGAGGCACCTGTGGACATCCAGGCGCTGTGCGAATCTGTGAAGGGGGAGACCCCGCACTCCCCAGACCTGTACATAGACACTCTGCCCACAGCCCACTAGTCACCCAGCATTAAAGTATTTTCGGAAAAAGCTGTGTGGTCCTGCCCTGTCCCTGGCCGGTTCCTCCCCAGTTTGCTGGGAGCAAGGCCATTAGCCCTGGCGGTAGGAGGGGCCGTCCTGCTCCGGCCTGGGCACCACTGGTTAATGGTCATCGCAGTGCTCGCCCGACTGGCACGACACACATGCAAGTAACAAAACCCCACCAACACTGCGTTAAACACGAGTTTATTTTTCTCAAGTAACAAGAAGCTGGTAGGCAGGGTCTGCAGAGCGTTGGAGCAGCTCTGTAGGGTCCCCATCTCAGGGTGGCCACTGCACTCACCCACCCCCCTCCAGAAGCCCCGAACCCAGGCAGTTAAGTGAGACTTGTTCCACAAACCCCACCACCACCACTCATCCCCAAGGGGCCGCCTCTTGCCTCTCCGTGGCCAGGTCAGGAGGTCAGACTCCGGCTCTGCAGGGCAGTCGGAGGGAGCCACGTACCACCCCTCCCCATCCGGGCGGCCGCCTCCTTCTACAACTATGATGCCAACGGGGCACTGTTATGTCAGTTAACAAAGTCAGCGAACCAGGATGGTGCTCAGGGCAAGGCTCCGGCCCCTCTTTGCTCCACCCTCCGCTTCCTGGTGGGGTCACGGGGCCCGAGCTCCTTAACGTGCGGCGCTGGGCAGGCTGCAGCCAACCCAGCAGCTTAGGGGTCTGCGCCTTCCTCCTCTTCCTCCTCAGGCAGGATCTCCAGGCTGCTGTCAGGCTGCGGGGCTGTGTCCCCGGGCAGCGGGGGAGCTGGTGGGGCCCGGGTGGGTGACAGTGGCAGGGGGGACGCAGGAGGTGAGGGGCTGTGGGGTTCTGAGGGTGGGACCAGACCCAGCACCTCCTGCACGTTGTGGGGCAGCTCCTGGACGGTGGGGAGAGGGGAGAAAGTCAGCAGTTTGCGGGTGAGGGCAGTGGGGCTGCTGGGAGGGGGGTACTCACCGCGCAGGCGGTCAGCTGCCGGTAGAGGGCCTCGGCCCCGGTCAGCACATCCTCCACGCTCAGCTTCATGGTCAGCTCGTTGATGTGCTGCGGGAGGGGGTGAGTCAGGCTAGCCTGCCCCGTGGCACCAGCCGCCCCTGCCAGCGTGCCTGCTCTGCGCCACGCAGCAAAGGCAAGACGGGTGGGGTTGGCCAGCTGGAGACCAGGGGAGGTCACACTGTCCAGAGGCAAGACACCTCCCCACGTCCCAGCCGCCCCGTTTAGGCACCAGGTGAGTCCACTCCTGGCTGCAGGGGCCACATGCTTTATGAGGATGCTACCGGGAGCCCAGGAGAGGACGGCATAGAACAAAAACTGCCCCGTGGCTGCCGGGCTCAGAGCTAACCACACGAACAGCATCCTGTTTTGAGCACCGACTACTGCAACAGTTCCATGTGCCGCCGGCCTCCACGGAGTTCCCGTCCAGCTGCTGAGTCCCATCCGCCCAGGTCAGGAGGGGCAGGGAAAAGGTGGGGACCACAAGGGGTCAGGGCCTCACCTTGAGGATCTCATTGGAGCCAAAACCTGAAAGCATGAGGGTGTCCCGCTCCATGTCCAGGATGGCACAGGCCACCAGCAGGTGCAGGTTGGGCCCCGGAAGCCCTGTCCACAGCACCTAAGAGTGCCGGGGGGACAGGTCACAGCCCAGCTCTGCCCAAGGTCCCACCCCAAGTGTGCCCCCTGCCCACCTCCCACAGGCCCATCCATGCTTGCTGGCCCACCTCCCACAGCCGAAGGACATCTGGGAAGGGGAATTCCCTCTTGAACCAGATGAGCAGCCACCGGAAGCAGAAGCAGAGAGAGCCAGAATCCTGGGAGTCTAGAGGAGGACAGGGGTGGGAGGGTGGTGCTGAGCAGAGGGCAAGCTCAAAATCAGTGCCAGTGCCAGTGGCGCAGAGGTGGGACCGAGACTAGGTCGCCCCGGCTGGGAGACCCTCCACCTGTCTCGGCAAGTAACTCATGCCCAGCGTGGGAAGGCCTCTGCGCTGAGACGGGTGTTGTGCCCACAGGCACCTTTCCCATCCTGCCTCCGAACCCCAGACGAGGCCAGCTGTCCCCCGTTCCTCACTCTTACGTGGAGGGGCGCAGTGAGACCCAGTCCTGGTGGAGGCATAAGACAGGCAGCTGTGATACTGATTTACTTTTAGAGACAGGGGAATGGAAGGGGGAAAGAGCAGAGAAACATCGATGTGCAAGAGACACATCAGTTGCCTCTTGTTCACCCCTGACCGGGGACCCAGGCCTGTGCCCTGACCCAGAATTGAACCGGTGACCCTTTGGTTCGCAGGCTGGTGCTCAATCCACTGAGCCACACCCGCCAGGGCCAAATCTATTCCTGTACGTGGTTAAGAAACAGGATGCTGTGTGGTCAATAAAGAAGTTGTCAAGTCTTTTAATGACACAGCTAATATCCAAGGAAACTGGCATGAGTTTTATTCCCCAGTGAAGTGCGCCCAGCATAGCTCCGTTCCCCAGGGGGAGCCTACCTCAGGGAAGCGATACCATAACTAAGTTACTTATTATCTGTCCTCAGAGGACCACTATCGCCCTGGCAGGCAGGGGGCGCACGAGAGGCGGCCACACAGCCATGTGTCCCTCTCTCCCTCCCTTGTCCTCTCTCTAAAAGTAAATAAACAAAATCATAAATATATAGGTACGTATTACTATTGACAGTAACTTCTATTTTCTTTTCCGTATTTGAACGTCTTGCGTTTTTCACACTGAACAAGCAATGAAACATTTTAAAGGCAGAACGCAGCAGTCCCAGCGCCCGGAGGCCCAGTCTGAAGGCCCCGGCTCCCGGGGTGGAGGCAGGACGTGGGGTTCGGCAGGAGGCCGGGACTGGCGGCGGCGCAGAGGAACAGCACGTGCAGCCTTGCATTTGCTGAGGTTCCGCTCCAAACGGCAACCCTGCCCTTGCAGGTGAGTTTTGGGTTCTGGCTCAGGACGCATGCCCTGGACACTGTCTGTGGCCACTCATTTCCAGAGACTCTTTGGCAATGTCTGTGGCCTCCCTGTCCCCTGCCCTCGGACCAGACACCTACCCAGGAAGTCACAGAGGGGCGGGTCCAGCACCCGGAGGAGCAGCAGGAGCTGCCCGAGTTGCCGCTTCATGGTCTCCTGGCTCTCCTCGAAGTTCCCGTGCTGTGGGGGGAGGGCCACATGAGGGGCTGCACCCCGATCCTGGGAAGGGGGCCTGTCTCCCACCCCCGCCCCGAGCCTCACCACAAGCTCCATGAAGCCACAGAAACACCAGAAGGCATCCACCTCGTTCTGAACGACGTAGAGGATTGGGGAAAGAAGGTCGCTCATGCCCTGCACGTAGCCTGTGGGGACACGGGGTCAGGGCCTGGGACATGCCCTCTGCACCCCACGAAGGGCCAGCCCTGCCCGCAGGTGCCGCACCAAGGTCGAAGTGGTACATGCAGTAGGTGAGGAGGATGTCATTGAGCAGACTCAGCCCCGGGTTCTCTGGCCCCTCATAGAACTTGTTAGTCCTGTCCGTGCGGCTCACGTCTCTCTCTGCGGGCACAGGGGGCAGGGGGCAAAGGTGAGAATGGTGCTGGGGGCCCTGTCCCTGCTGGCCACCAGCACCCGCACCTCTCCCCTCACAGCAGACCCCAGGCAGGTGTGCGCTGATCCCAAAGCCACCCGAACGCTGTGGTGTGAGGTTCGCTGCTGGTTCACCCTCGCTGTGTCCTCCTAGCGCTGCCGCTTGCTAACCATCCACAGACGGGGAAACTGAGGCCAGGGGTAAAATTGCTCACCATGGCCTCCTGGTGAGCAGGTGGCAGGACTAGGATTTAAACCCAAAGAGCCTGGCTCCCTTCCCTCTGCGCCCGCTGCCACCCCATTCTCAGCTCCTCCTACCCCTGCTCGCACACATCTCCCCTCAATGACCTCGTCCCTGCTCCTGGGGGAGGAAGGGCGCCCTCTAGCCACCAACCCACCGATGAGGCTGCGGTATCCATGCAGCAGTGAGTTCCTGCGCTCCTGCTCGGGGCTCACCGACTTCCACTGCAGCTTCATTCGGAAATACTCGTCCCTGAGTGGGGTGAGAGGCCCCGTGAGGTGTCCTGCCACCTCCTGACTTCAGGGCCCAGCCCAGGCCACTGCCTCAGACCCCTTCCCCAGCCACACAGACCCAAATGGGCCGCACCTTTCCCCTCCTGACATCTCATGACACAGAACACACTGGGGCCCTTGTGGAAAGTCGGCCGCAGCCACCAGGTGTGGGGCCCAGGGTGCGCAGAGGGGCCCAGCATACGCGAGGAATGAGGAGCGGGAGCCCCACGGTTGAGGAAGCAGAGCAGTGGCCGCGGCAGCGCTACGGCACCAGGGTGGGCCTGTGCACCTTGTCTTCCTCGTGCACACGTGGCACCAGCCCACAGCCACTGGGTGGGGAGCCACCTGCATGCAGCCTGTCGGGTGCCCTGCTGGCCACTGGGACATGTTGATCTAAAACCTCCCGCCATCATGGGGGGCTGGGAGGTCAGAGGCTGGAGTAGGCAGGGCCGGCGGGGGCTGCAGCGTCTCACTCACGTTTTCTTGCGCACGTGGGCCTTGTGCTGCTCCGTGGAGCCCTCCCAGCTGAGGTAGCCCAGCAGGAACTTCCAGGCCTCTCGTCTCAGGCTGGGGCTCAGACCCTGGGGGTGCAACAGGCAGGCAGCTCAGAGGGGGCCCCCTGGCTGCCCCCCCAGCCCTGCCCCACCTCCCCACGCCACAAGCCCAGCGCCTCACTCCTGAGAAGATCCGGGCTTTCAGCTCAGGGACCCGCTGCAGGCGGCCCTCGGGGCCCACATGGCGGGCCCACTCCTCCTCTGTGACTGGAGACGCCCTCTCCACAACCGGCCGAGGACCCAGCTCCACCTTCGGGACACAAGGCAAGTGAGCCCTGTCAGTGGAGGACCCCACAGCCCTCCCCAACCCCGTCCCAGGCCACCTGAACGTCTCCTCTGCCCTTCTTAGCTCAATAGTTACGTTCAGGGTGAGGAGCAACCTCTTCCCTGGGTCACAGACAAAGTTGCCCCAAGCCTGGAGGGTCCCCCCATTAACAAGGAGCATGGACTGTAAGCAATTTCCCAACAGTCCCTCGTGCCACCCGGTAAGGGAAAGGCAATCACACGCCCAAGGTGATAGCTGAAAGTCACGGGGCCCATCCTGATACTCACACAGGAAATAACCTCGAACCCGGGCTCGGGCTCATCATCGGGAGCCGGGTGAAGGTCGGAGGCAGCGCCCCCCGGGTGTGGCTGCAGGGCTCCCCGGAAGAAGTTGGTCACTCGGGAGAAGCTGCTGAAGGTGGTGGAGTAGGGGTCCTGGAGGAAGCGCTGGGGACAGGGCGAGGGCTGGTCATCGCTCCGCCCCCTCCAGCCTCACCTGCCACAGTCCCCCCACTGCCCAGAGCCACTGGGCCAGGCCTGGGGACTCACAGACACCACGTTGGAGCTGTCCTGGTCAAAGAGCTGGAGGTGGTGGAAGGAGCTGGAGAGGGCGGAGGAGTCATGGGGGAAGACGAGGTAGAGGCGGGAGTCCTGCGGGGAGCTGGAGGAAGGTGGTTTGTGACACATGGGTTGAGGGCCCACATTTGTTCCCTCCTCCCAGGTGCGGGGCCTGGACTGTTGCCAGGGAATCCCCCATCTCGGGCCTGAGGCTGCACCCCTGGGGTAGGCACTCGGACGAGGGCCAGGGGGGCTGATTCAGGGACAGGCTGAAGAGAGGCTGCAGCCTGGGAAGCTGTTGGGTGCGAGGGGAGAGGTGCTCCCATCCACCCGCACGGCTCCGAGAGGCTGCTGGTGCCCGGAGGGCAACAGAAACGCAGAGGGAAGCAGATCCACTCCTCCCAACGCCCCAGGGCCCGGGCCCGCCAGAAACCCAACTACCCTGGACGCTGTGGTTACACATGCCAGTTGATTCCCTTTCTCTGCCCTTCAGCCCATGGAGCTGTGTTCCTCTCCTGGCCCTGAGGGGCTGGCTGCCGCTGCGGAAGGGACAGGGCATGGCACGAAAGGAGAAGGCTCACCTGGCCAACAGCAGGTAGCGGCTGAGGACACGGAGTAGGGCGCGGGTGCCCCCGCGGTGGAAGTGCAGGGCCGGCAGCGAGCCTCCGGCCTGAGTCACCAGGACCAGGTAGGCCCAGCTGAGGCCCGGCTTGGACCGGCGGATGGATTTGAGCTCCCCCAGGCTCACCGAGAAGGCCCAGGAGTCCCGGGGGAAGCTGGGCTCTGCACCTAAGAGGTGGCACAATGTTAGGAGAGGTGTGGGGAGCCAGAGGGCCACAGCCCTGTCCTAAGAGCCCACCAGGAGCCAGCCAGGCCCCACCCTCTGGGAACTCTGGATCACCTCCCACTTCCAAGGAAACACAAACGAATACAGTGGGAACGGAGCCCAGCCTAGAAAACGTGCCTGTTCCAAAACTGGCTCCCTGTGGCCCTCAGGATGAAGACCAGCTTCCTCAGGTCTGGCTCTGCCCAGGTACCTCCAACCCCCTCTTCACTCCAAACCCCAAGCGAAGCCACCATGAAAGGCCAGAGCCCCATGCCAAGTGTCCATCGGAGCCAAGCTCTGGCACTAGCTTTTCCTGGAAGGCTTCTCCAGCCCCTGAGGGGTCAGATGCCTCCCTTGGTGCCCCAACACTCTGTGACACCAGAGATGGCCTGAATCAACCTGTCATCCTGTAACTGTCACCTCCATGGCCTGGACTCACACGGCAGTGCCCACAGCCAATCAGGAGGCCTGGCAGAATGAGCAAGGCTGCAAACCCTGGAGATGCTGGCCATGCTGGACCCCAACTGGGGACAGCCTGCACCCCCATCCACTCTCCTGGGACTGGAAGGCCAGTGCTGGGTGGCCATCTTGGCATTGGGCAGTGAAGCCCGCGGAGCCATGACCACTGAAGGTAAGATGTGTCACCACCTGTCCCCCAGGGGTACCACCTCAGCCTACCTCTTGTGGGTTCTGGGTGGCGGGGCCGTGGCCGCACGGTGCTGATGACAGCCCAGTCCGGTTCATAGCCGGGGTCAAAGGTCGGTTCTTCCTCAGAGGTGCAGGAGTCCCCCCCACTTGCATCCTTGGGGAAAAAAAGGAACAGAGAGAGGGGCCGTGGATTCAGCCTTTTTGGATCAGAGTCACAAGCCTACCCTGGAAGGAAGCCCCATTGATCAGCGAGAGAAACTGAAGCACAAAGAGATGAAAGGAACAAACTTGTTTGCTTAACCGGTGGTCAGCCTGGTTTTGTGTTCCTTAGAGCTGAATGTACCCTGAACGCACATCTGCTCTTTCTACTGAAGCTTACCCTGTGGACCTCTGTTAACTGGAAATAAGAATGCCAGGAAAAGCAGCAACATTCTCAAGAACACTCAGGCTGCCTTCCAGATTGGTGAAAGATGCAGAATTCTGATAGTTTCTGCCCCAACTCCCTGAGCGTGGGCAGTGGAGGTGGTGGTTTCTGGAATCTCCATCCCCTCCCTCCCCCGTCCCCCCGCCGGTCATCTGAAACCTCACGGCCCCAGGTGAAGCTTCATCCTCTCTCCCTGGCCCATCACATCACCCTCTCACCCAGCCTTCTAGCCTCCAATCTCCTTCCATTTGGTCCTCTGGTCCATCTCCCACATGCCCCCATGAGGGGCCTGCTACACTCACTCCTTTCTCCTCCCATGGTTCCCCCAGGCCCCCAGGGCAGGATCCAAGCTTCTGAGCCCGGCAATTCAGGCCCAACCCCCTTGCCAGCAAGCACTCTAGAGACTCATCCGTGCCCTGGAACACTTCCTCCTCCCCCTTCTTATCTTCAGAGTCCCAGCCCAAATGTCTCCTCCCCAGGAATGGGGGACGGGGCTCTAGGATCAGCGTGTCGGCATTCAAACCCAAGTTTCAACACCTCCTAGCTTTTTTGACCTCAAAAAAGGGGCTTCCTCTCACTGTGCCTCAGCTTCTCAAAAACAGAATAGAGGTGAAGGCAGAGGCAGCGTCTGGGATGGACTCTTCTCTGGGTGCAGCACCGTCTAGCACACAGCCTGGTAAGAAGTCCCAGGAGAGAACGTAAGGGGCAGGGCCAGGACTCGTACTGGGGAAAGGAGTGCTATGGAAGTGGGTGAGTAGCTGCCATCAAGCCCTGGTCCCTCCATGGATATGACGGCAGGACTGCCCCAGAGGAAACGTCACACTTCCTCAAGTTCTTATTGGCTAACAGCCCGCGGAACCCAAATGCACAGGCTGAGCTGTCCCCTGGTGTCCTGACAGGGCTCTCCCAGGGTGCAAAGACGGAGGAGGGTAGCTGTCCCCATGGCCATGAACCTCATGGGATCTGCTTTCTTCCATGAATGGGCATCTTCAGCCCCATTTCAGAGACGAGGAAACCAAACAGGGTCACATCTGCCCCAGGAGGGGCAGGTCTGGGATTGTACCCAACTCTTACTGCCTTCCACTGCCTGGACCTAGAGAAAAAGCAACTGGAAAACGGAAGCCTACCTTCTTGGCGAAGAGGATTTGGGTGGCATCTCCAGCCTCCTCTACGGGAGCCCAGTGCAGAAGGACGTCATTGTCCTGAGGGAAGGAGGGAGGGGGTATGAGAGGCTCCCCTCCTACCTCCCCAAACCATATTGCCAGACTTCTTCCCCATCTGGGACTCTCAGCCTGACAAAGCACTGCCTCTCTCTCTCTCTTCCCGGTCCCCACGCAGCCTCGCGGCTGACATCTGCACCAGACTCGCCCAGATGCAGCCTCCCAACCCCCTCGGGGCGCGCCTGAGCCCGGCTCTCCGGCCCACCTTCTCCACCACACGGATGACCCCCGCGATGAGGGAGTCCGGGTCTTGATGCTTCTTGGCGCTGGTGTGCAGGTACACGCCTCCCTTCTCAAACACCACCTGCGGAAGGGACGCCGCGAGGGGCGGCGCCCAGGAGGGAGCCAATGGGAACGGGCCTAGGCGGCGCTCTTCCCCTCCCACGCACGTGATGGGCGGGGCCCGGGGGACCATCACCTGGGGCCGGGGACCCGGAGTGGCGAGCCCGGAATACCAGCATCCAAGCGAGGCGTTCGGGGAGTGGAAGGAGGAGCGGGGTTGCGGGGGAAACTATTCCAAAAGGGGCGGGGCCCAGGAGGATAGCTCCGCAGCCCAGAGCTATTCGGGTCTTCCCCCCAACGCGGGGGAGGAAGGGTGACAGCACGTTGGGCAGGGAATGGTGTATTTGCTAAGGACCCGCCGAGCTCCCAGAGCCCTGGCACGGCCGGAGGGAAACGCCGGCCGCCGCGGGGTAGCGTTTCAAATAGAAACGAAAGAACGCTTCCTCGGCGCTTACCCTGTAACCGGCTCCTTCCATAGCCGCAGCCAAGGATCCACTGACCCGGCTCCCGTTTCCGGGTCAGCTGGCTCTCACATCCGGTTAGGAGACTCCCCTCAACCCCGGGCAGTGGTAGCACCCTTGCCTGTTCCAGAAGAGGAGTGGGTGTAACTATCTCCCAGAATGGGGTGGTTGAACTTCAACCACGAGGGTTTAATCACAAACCACAGGCGTTAAAGGAGGAGCCACAGCGGAAGCGCGCAGGCGCAGTGCCACGGTCCTGGCCGCCAAGTAAACAAGGAGGCGGGCCTAAGAGCTCCGCCCCCCCCAAACTTTTCAAGACGCCCACTCCTTTCCCCATATTGTATACTGGCATCGAAGCCAAAGCGGGGCCATTTTGCTTGAGGGCACGGGTAAGGACGGGCAGCTGAGATCATGTTAACGCGGCGCAGTCCCAGCCCTCTCCAGGGCGCAGCAGCGAGGTCCTGGAAAAGAAAAACCGAGACAGGGAAAGAAGGTGAGAGAATCTGTACATCACAACAGGCGCTAAGGGACTCGGGTTGATGGGATGAAGCCGTCAGAATCTCCGGGAACGGACCGACCCTAGACGAATTCTTGAGTTACGGTGGAGAGAAAGCCCCCTCGGCCGCCATGTTGAAGTTGGGCAAACCGAAGCTGGAAAGGCGACCTTGTTGGATCTCTGCCAGTCTTGGTGCTGAAGGAGGCTAGGCTGGAAAGCCCTATACGTAATGGACAAACGATGTCAGGCAGGTGGCCATGTCACTAACGGGCACTACTTTTCTCCACTTACGTGGAAGAAGTTGATTATAAATGACAAACGACAGATCGCTTGCCTTAGTTTACTACGGTCCTGAACGTGTCTGTGAAGGCCGCCATATTTCTTGGGGTCAAATCGACACGGTCAAGGCTTGTTTTCGAACAAGCTGAAGCCTTTCCCTATCTTTCCTATGGGCATCCTACTTCCGCCGTTGCTGCACTGGGCTCAGGTGAAGCCTCTGCCGCCATCATGGTCTCGGGCAGCCATTATTGGGGAGGTGGTGTCCGCAGCGCGGGGGCCAGCCGACTGCGCGGAAGTGACGCATGGCGCCGCCATGTCTTTTGAGGGCGGCGACGGCGCCGGGCCGGCCATGCTGGCTACGGGCACGTGAGTGGAGGCGGCGTTGTGTACCGCGGTGTGGGGAGGCTTTGGCGGTCCCCAGGCCTGGGGCGCTGGGAGGACGAGCCGCTCTCGGGAAGGATATAGCCTGAGTAGATCAAGGGGCAGAGGTCGCCCCGCGAGCCTACGCTGAGCGTTGGAAAGGGGTCGCCGACGTGAATTGTCGTCTCTGAGCTGAGGCAAAGCCTAGACAGTCTTTATCTTCCGGCCTTCGGACGCATTAGGAATTTTACTTTGACTGTGGACCACGTCCCTAGGGTCGGGGGTCGCTCGGGAAGGAGGTGGGGGTCTCGGGACTCCCCTCACCAGTGTAAAGGCGGGACTTCCGACTCGGCTGCCCACCTGGGCGGGATTTCCTGTTTCCCACCTGGCGTGGTGGGTCCGCCCTGGGCCCGGGGGTGCTGCGACCCTCAGCGCGAGGTGGAGAAAGACGCCAGACATTCACCCCTTTCCCGGCTCCGGGGTGCATCCTCGAGTCCCTCTCGCCTCCTAGCGGAGTTCGGGGTGGCACTGCCAGTCTGACAGGTGGTTGGAGGGGAGCCTCGCCAGCATCCTTCATTCCTTTGGGAACTTTTCCTCTTTCCTCGCTTCTTCCTGGAGCCAGTTTCTTCACCAGCTGACCTCCTCCTAACAGGCCCATCACGTTAGCCATCCCTCCCCGGCCCCTGGGGGACAGTTCTCATTCCCTTTGCCTCTCTCCCTAGTTTTAAACTGTTTCATCTGAGAAGTGGGGAGAAGGCTTCCACCTCTCAGCTCTTTGAAGGATGCTGGACTTCCTCCAAAATCTGTAGGGGTGGGAGACTCCCCAAGTCTTGGTTTCTCTCCTTTTGGGTAAGCAGAGAGACCTCAGAGAGGGCTGCTGCACCCTCCTCTTTTTGAGCATGCTCTCTGAGGTGGGGGGACCCTCACACCCACTCACCCCCATTTCTTTCTTTGTCCCAAGGAAGTGAAAGCCCCAGGCCTAGCACTGCTACACCGGGTGCCTGTAGAGCTGTCATTTCCCTGCCCTGGGCTTTAGTTTCCTCCTCCATCATTTGTGGATGACTCAAGGTGTGGCTGAGGCCCTGAGCACCTCCCAGTTCTGTTAGGTTTTGGAGTCAGGCGGACAGCAATGTCAGCCCTATCTACATCTATACCTGCCCTTTCTCGCTGTGTGCCTTCAGGCCAGTGCCTTGAGCTCTCTGAGCCTTGCTCTCCCCCTCTGGAGGAGGAGATCTGTACTGTTCCTCACAAACGAGGCAGGATGGCATCTCCATATTCAAAACAGGCCCTGGCTGCAGCCCACCAGAGCCAGGGCCCAGCTGTCCTCTCCAGCTGTCTGTCCCTGGTCCATGTGGAACCCCTGGGCATCAGTTGTGAGTGTAGAGCGGGGGTGGTAACAGCTGCTCCCCCTATGGCTGCTAAAAGGGTGGGATGAGAGTTGATGACACATGCCGGTCCCTGCCCGGCATGTGGCAAGTGCTGGGTAAACTTGTACAGGGTCTGTTGTTAAGGTGCTGGCTGTCCTCTCGCTGTGCGTGGCTTTGGTGAGGGCTTTGTCCTCTGGGAGCCTTTTGGAGGCCCAGTCTCGTAGGGAAAACAAAAGCTTTGCAGGCCGAGGCCAGACGGCACCTTGCACACCATTTTTCTTTCTTTTTTTCAGATTTTTTTTTATTCCTCACCCAAGGACATTTTTTTCATCACTTTGAGAGAGAGAGAGGAAGGGAGAGGGAAAGAGAAACATCAGTGTGAGAGAGAAATATGGATTTGTTGTCTCCATATGCACCCCAACTGGGGATGGAGCCCGAAGCCTTTAGGTTTGTGGAACAATAGTCCAGCCAGCTGAGCCACACCGGCCAGGGCCCACTCGCCGTTCTCTGATCAGTCTGTCAGCCTGCCGTGTGCTAGGCAAGGCTGTAGGTGGCTCAGAGATGGACCTGACAGGCCCACCCTCAGGGGCTCCCATGCTGGTTGGGGAGTGAACCCAGACCACTTCTCAGATATGAGCCATGTTGAGGGTTACTCAGATGTTGGGGGAGCCTGTGAGGCGAGGTCAGGGGGTTGAGCTGCTCTAGAGGTGAGGGAAACAATAAATGAAGGACCAGTGGTCCCAGCACGGGGGGGAGGCATCATGACCAAAGGCCTCGGGCCCCAGATGTGTCGCAGTGGCTGTAACCCAGGAATGCTGGGGAGGGGCAGGGTCAGCTCCAGGGGTGGAAGGACCTGGAAGGGCTGTGTGCTGCCTGGTCTGGAGGCTGGGAGGTAGGACAGGAGACTGGGATGATGGTCAGGGCAGCACCGTCCAGGGGACGTGTAATACAAGTCCTGCATCTGATTTCAAATTTTCCAAATGCCACGTTAAAAGAGAGGAAGAAAAAAAGAGGAGGTTCACTTTTCACTCTATATTTTACTTTGCCGATATATCTAAAACGTCATCGTTTCAAGGTGAAATCCCTGTCAGCTTGCTCATGAGGTATTTTACATCCTCATTTTTCGTACTAAGTGTGCAGAACCGAGTGCGGCTTTCATACACGTGGCACCTCGCGTTTGGGACCCGCCACATCTCAAGTGCACCTCACTCACCTGTGACTGGTGACTCTCAAGGACAGGGCCAAGGGGAGAGATGGGGGCTGCAGGGAAAGGGCAGGGCGGTGGGGATAGAGATGGGGGTGTGGAAGTCTGGGAATGGCAGGTTTGGGGGATGCTGCTGAGCTCAGCTGGGGCAGGTAGATGGGACTGATGGGTGTGGTGTCCAAGAACTGGTGGACACATGGGGCTGGGTGGGGACAGCATACTCCGCCTAGCCTCAGCCAGCCCAGCCTCAGCCCCTCCTGTCCTGCTTTGCCCCACAGGGTACGGATGGATTCGGGGCGCCCCGAGGAGCTGTGGGAGGCCGTGGTGGGGGCTGCCGAGCGCTTCCGGGCCAGGACGGGCACGGAGCTGGTGCTCCTGACAGCCGCACCGCCCCCCCCACCCCGCCCGGGCCCCTGCACCTATGCAGCCCATGGCCGTGGGGCTCTGGCCGAGGCCGCCCGCCACTGCCTCCAGGACATAGCCCTGGCCCACAGGGCTGCCACCGCCGCCCGACCCCCTGGGCCCCCACCAGCACCACAGCCACGCAGCCCTGTAGGGAGCGCACCCCAGCCTGCCCTGCCCAGGGAGGAAGACAAAGAGGATGAGGAGGAGCCAACAGAAACAGAGACGTCTGGGGAGCGGCTGGGTGTCAGTGATAATGGAGGTGAGATGCGTGGAGGGCAGGAACTGGGGTGGCTCTCGGCTCGGTTAGTTACCTCCCTGGCAGGTCTTCTTAGAGGGCCGGGACTTGTTTGTCTCTGGGCCCTGAGAGTCTGTGGAAGCTGCCAGGTTGGCGTGCCTGTGAGTCACTGTGTGACCATCAGTGAGTCATTTTCCCTCTCTGAGCCTCAGTTTTCTTACACGGTGTCCTGGGTCCAGCTTCGTGCAGGAAGGTGGAGGACACAGACACAAAGCCAAGTCACGGGGCTCCTGGTTTAGCCAAAGAATGGAGTCCTGACAAGGGCAGGGCCCTGTGGAGGCTGTGGGGTTGGTTGGGGGCCCCTGAGCTGAAGAATAAGCAGAACAGGATTTATTTCCAAACCCAGTGCCCAGCTCCTGTGAGGACACAAATAGGAGTTAAAAGGTAGTTGGGGAGGCAAGCAATGGCTGAAGGATCCGGGGGAGGGAGCTACTGGCAGTTCTGGGGGGGATTGGGGGGTCAGATGCCTCCCAGAGAGTGAACTGGAATGTTAGGACTTTGAAGAGGGAGTAGGCTTTGCAGGGGCCGTATTAAATAGGAGGTACTTGTTTGTTATTGTTGCTGCCAGTAGCTGGCTTCTTCGCTGTTGGTGGAGCCGACAGCCTGGGTTCAAATCCCCGTAACACCGTTTATTTACCTGTGAGACTTCAGGCATGTGGCTGAAGCTCTCTGGGCCTTCAAGTTCCCCCTTTACCTGACAGGGATCGTAATCATTCATATTTCTGGTTTTTGTCTTTTCAGATTTTATTTATTTTTAGAAAGAGGGAAAGGGAGAGAGAAAGTGGGGCAGCGGGGCATCCATCATTGGTTTCCTGTCCTCTCTTATGTGCCCTGTGCAGGCGAACTCACAAGCCAGGCCTGCGCCCTGCTCGGGAATCAAACCTGCAGCCTTTTGCCTTGCAGGACAGTGCCCAGTCCACTGAGCCACACAGGCCAAGGCGATAATCTCGTATTCCTTTTAACCTGTATTTTGACCCACCCCAAACAGACCTTACAGAATTCCTGTTCAGCCAGTTGCTTTCACCCAAGGGTGTAACAGACTAGATTTGTTCCTGCTGATGGCCAGGCAGATAAAAAGCGAAAGGGTGTTCCAGACAGAGGAAATGATAGTTCCAGAAAGTCCTGAGGTTCGCAAGTGCCTGGCCAATGCAGGGAGCCCGGGGGCGGTGGCTGAAAGCCAGCGCACATGGCATGTGGTGGGGACCTGACTGGCCCGGTCCTCTGACACCATGCACAGGGCTCTTTGTGATGGACGAGGATGCCACGCTCCAGGACCTTCCCCCGTTCTGCGAGTCAGACCCTGAGAGCACAGATGGTAAGTGTCCCAGGCCGTCCCCACATCCCAGGTGGGGTGGGTGGGGGGCACATCGGCAAGGTTGTAGGTGAAGGGACGGAAGCTGAAGTTTAACTCTTTCTCAGACGGTAGCCTGAGTGAGGAGACCCCTGCTGGCCCTACGGCATACTCAGTGCCCCCAGCCTCAGCCCTACCCACACAGCAGTATGCCAAGTCCCTGCCTGTGTCCGTGCCCATCTGGCCTTTCAAGGAAAAGAGGACAGAAGCACGGTCATCGGATGAGGAGAATGGGCCGGTGAGTGGCAAATGGCAGGGGGGAGGAGAGTGGTGGGAAGGGCTCAGAGCCACCTCCTCCAGGAAGCCCTCTGGCATGGATGCCACATTTTATAGGATTAATGCATCTCTCTTCTTACCAGGAAGGTTCTTGGGCCAGAACCATGCAGTGTTAACTATTATGGCTTTACAATGTATCCCAGAGAAACCTCTTATTTCCAGTAACAGTTCCCTTTATAGAATCATGCTGTAGGTGAGGCACATGGATTTTGGTCTTTTTTTCAGATGGGGAAACTGAAGCTAAGAGGGGTTCAATCACCTTCCACTCCCCCCATCCCCAATATTCCTGCCTCTACCTTGTTCTCTGTTCCTCCCATGTGATCCTGCATGTGCAGTCCCTGAGCTGGCCTGGGTGAAGCAGAGGGGAAACTGAGGCACCAAGAGTACATATCCTAATACCTCAGCTTGAAAGCAGCAGAGCTGGGACTGGCACCCACCTTCCTTTTGGGAAGGAGCTATGGGCTCTGCAAGGGGAGGCTGTGGGTCCACCCTCCCTGTGACTCCTCTGGGTGTCCTCATTGGCAAGATCCGCGAGCTACTGCTGTCCCTCTTTGCTGCTGGTGGGAACACCGTTAACAAACAACATTCAAGGCCTGAGTTCTGGGCCCTGGGCTGGTTTCTGAACCCATTCAGGTTCAGCTTCTGCTGGGGTCCAGGCCCAACTCAAGGCGATAGGGACTGTAAGAGAGGTAGCACCAGGCCCTGGAGGCTGCTACAGAGAGGGGTCCTTGCTAAACAGCACTGGTGACTCACCGTCCCTGAGCATTCATTACAGAGGAGGAGACTGAAGCCTTCAACAGGGTGAAATCCCTGTGGGTAGCTAGTGGGTGGCAGAGGCCTGACTGGTACCTAACTGAATTCCAAACCCGGATCCTTAAATGTGAGACCCTCTGGATGCACAGAGTCTGATGGTCAGCAGAGGAGCAAGCAACTCTCATAGTGTGTGAGAATGAGCTAGAACGTGGTGGTCCAGGCAAGATGGGGAGGAGGCCAGGAAGGCTTCTTGGAGGAGGGGGTGTTTGAGCTGGGTAGAAAGGTCTTGTATTAAGCCGGGCAGGGGGGCTGAAAGGCCTTCTGCCCGAGGACATCCAGGGGCAAACGTGATGGGAGGGGGCGTGGAGCCCAGGGTGCAGGTGCTGATTGCAGGGGGAGCAGGTACTGTGGGTACCCCTGCGGGTGCTGACCCAGGCAATGTCATCACCCCTACAGCCCTCCTCGCCGGACCTGGACCGCATCGCAGCTAGCATGCGCGCTCTGGTGCTGCGGGAGGCCGAGGACACCCAGGTCTTTGGGGACCTGCCGCGGCCACGACTCAACACCAGCGACTTCCAGAAGCTGAAAAGGAAATACTGAGGTGCAGGGAGAGCCTCATGGCCAGGCCCCGCCTCCTCCGCGCTCTACACTACACCCCGCCCCGCCCCGGGGCCCGCCAATCAGCCAATCCGCACCGGCCTCCAGGGCTTCCCCTGAGGCCCAGGGTTGACCAGCCCCTGCCAATCCCCGCAGCCCTTGCATCCTACCGCCCCTTCCCTGTCAACGACCCGGACGTATCCAGTTCCCTGCAAGGGTCTGTCTCCCCTGTTCCGCCTGGAGACAGATTCTCTCGGTTAAGGGACTGGCCCTCTTACCCCGCGGCCCGTTCTAAGCTCTAACTGCGTCGACTCGCACCGTTTCCCGCCTAGCGACAAGGGCTTTTCTCCTATGGCATTGGCTCGGTCCTGGAAGAGCACAAGCCAAGCCACAGGATTGGTTGGCGGCGCTCACTTGACTGGCAGATGGGCAGCTGCTTTTGATTGGTTCGAGCCCTGAAGGTCTTGACCAATGTCCCAGGAGTTAACATCCGCCCTCCCTGAATTCTCCTGCCTGATTGGATCCAGCCTCCTGGGGACGTGGCCAAGCTCCCTCCTGCGCCCAGGATCGGCCTGTGGCCTTAGATTTACGTTCTTGACTCTACTGGGGCTGAGGGTTTTCCTGAGTCCTGACGACCGGTCTCCGGCCCGCTCCTCAGGGGTGGCCGACTGGTTCCATCCTATAACAGCCTGCCAATCGAAGCCCATCCTTGCCTACGACGTTACCATCTCCCGCCCCGCTCTCCTTCCCCCACAGGTGCCTTAAAGGGTCCTCGTCCACCCTAAGTGGGGGGCAGGGGCCCTCACTCTCCGGCCCTGATGCTGGGGGCGGGGGAGAGTGGAGGGTGGAGATCGCGAGTTGGGGAGGGCGCTGTGAGATTAAAGATTTTACCTCTTGTCAGATGAGTATGAGCTGTGTTGTGGGTGTTCACTCGACAAAGTTTGCGAAGCCGAATGACAGCATTTTATTGATTTTCACTGTAAACCTGAGAGCGAGAATTATCATCCCCCTTTTAAGCCAGGAAAGTGGACGTTCATGCTTTGGATCCTGTTACGCGTGGAGTCCCGGTCTTGGGGCCGCTGGGAGGGTGAATATTGAAATTGGAATGGTCTCCTGAGCCTAATAGTTTCCAGCTGGGGCCGTTAATTTTCTGCCATAGGACAGCTGGAGGTTGGAGAACGAGTGGCACCTGGTGCGAAGGTACGGCTGGGCTGCATCAAGGAAACACCCACTCGCCGGTCTCTCATCAGACAACCACCGGAGAAATGCTAACGATAGACGAGACTTAAACAGGGAAAACTGCCACCCAAACACATATTGTTTACGTGTATGAACACCTTTAATCTTACGAGTAACTGCACGAAGCGGAAACAATTATCCCCAGTTTGTAAATGAGAAAATTGCAGCATCCCCAGGCAGTGTGACATGTGCTGGCCTGCAAACCGAAAGGCCGCCCTCCGATTCCTAGTCACGACACATGCCTGGGTTGCAGGCCAGGTTCTCAGGTGCGGGAGTGCTAGAGGCAACAGTCGCTGTGCCTCTCACACATCGATGTTTCTCTCCCTTTCCCTCCCTTCGCCTGTCTTTAAAAAAGTAAATAAAACATAAAATAATAGGTAGGGATGCTGTTGGCGGCGGAGGTTTCTTCGACTGCCAATGGTCATTAAATTCGAAAGAAAGTTTTCCACTGCAACTAAGTATCGCTAGCAAAAGGAATAAGTTCTTAGTTGTAAAATAATCTCTAGTTGGAGGGAACCCGCCCCCTCTGGCCAAAGCCTTACACTGCAGCAAGAGAGCTGAAGGTCAGACTGCGGTAGGACCACAGGGGCCTGAGGTCTGGGAAGGGGCGGGGCTTTAGTTGTGGGCGGAGCTCGGAGGCCCCGCCTCCTGGCGGGGGCAGAGTCATTTCCGCCGGCGAGCGGCAGGCCGAGCCTCCGGCAGGACCAATTCAGTCGGAAGCAGGGAGTGAGTTAGGGCACGGTGAGCCATGGGCCGAGGCGGGAGCGCGTGAAGGCGCCCCGTCTTCTTGGGGACCGAGGTGGACGTCGTGGCCCCTAGGCTGGAGAGTGGGTGAGATTACCCGAGCCTTCAGCGGCTGCAGGAAATTCCTGGAGAAGGGGACGGGAGGAGGCGGGACTTCCTTTAGCCACTGAAGGCGATCAGCCACCCACCCACCCTGTTTACCTACTTGCCCTTCGGCTGGCCCACAGGAGGGCCAAGATGGAATCCAGTGGCCGCCTTTGGCTGGAGAGCCCCCCGGGGGGAGCGGCCCCCATCTTCCTGCCCATGGACGGGCAAGCCCTGGTCCTGGGCCGGGGACCCTTGACCCGGGTTACCGACCGGAAGTGCTCCAGAAACCAAGGTAGGCAGGGGCGGGACCTGAGCTGGAGGGGGCGTGGCCTGCTGCGGGAGCGGGAACTCGCTTTGCGAAAGATCGACAATTCAGTCAAGGACACGTTTGGCCACCAGGCGAAATTGTGTGGTGCAGCCAAGTGCTGCAGTTGTCGCGTGTCCCCTGGGGAGCATAAGAAGAGAAAGGCTGCGTCTGACCTGGAGCTAGCAGACCCCCGGTGGGGAGGCTCTGAGCCTCTCACGAACCAGTTGTCATTGAGCAGAGGATGCTCAAAAGCCAGGCCACCGTGAATGATTGAATCAGGCCACGACTCTTGTCAAGGAGAGAGCCTTTCCTAGGGAGAAAAGTGCTAAGCAGCAATGAGTGTTGCTAAGCAGGGATGAGTGGTAACGGGCCACGCCCCTGATCTGCACCCAGCGACACTCCTCTCCAATTCTGTACAGAAGAATTCCCACCCTGTCCCTAGGCGAAGACCAGCGTCACAGGCAATACTAAGGCCTTGATCTGGCTACTGCATATCGAGGAGTGAGCCAATTCCTTATAGAAATGAACAGCCTCCTCCTCCTGAATGGGTGCTGTAGTGCCATCTTGTGGCCTGAAGCGGGCCGTGCCCCCTGGTAATGCGGGAAGGTATCACACTGGGACGCATGTCCTGACTCCATCCTCTCAACCCTCAGTGGAGCTGGTCGCAGACCCTGAGACTCGGACGGTGGCTGTGAAACAGGTACGGCTTCCTCGGCCAGGCCTGGCGGTGGGGTGGGGGAGAAATGATAACCCAGCCGGGAGCTGGCCCTTGGGAACCACTAGGTAGGAGGGAAGCAGGTGTGGCTGGTAAAGACATCTCGGGGCCTTGCCGGCTTCAATTAGATAAGACCTACACCTGTAACTTTTCCGAAGCCCTGATTGGTGGTACACAGCGCAGAGGCAGGGTTTAAGGGACTGATTGGCAGGTGGAGAAAAGCAAGTTCTACCCTGGGTGGATGAATTGGAGGTTGGGAGGGTTGGAGCTGGTCTCAGCTCCTCCCTCTGTCTCTGCAGCTGGGAGTTAACCCCTCAACTGCCGGAACCCAGGAGATGAAGCCGGGGTCCGAGGGTTCTCTGGCGGTGGGGGACACGCTGTATTTGGTCAATGGCCTTCACCCACTGACCCTGCGCTGGCAAGAGGCCCACACGCCAGTGTCTCAGCCAGACACCCCACCCGGCACCCCTCCCGTGGCCCCAAACGAGGAGGATGTTGAACAACAGAAAAAGCGGATGCGGAAGTCATCCCCTGGCTGGGAGAGCTTCGAGAAGCTGCTAGTGTTCACCGCACCTGGGGTGAAGCCCCTGGGCAAGGTGAGGGCCAAGCTGGGAACTAAGGGGGCCTATCCTCATTTGCTGTGTGCTCCTGGGTAGGTCACTTAACCTCTCTTATCTTCCACTGTTCTGAGAAATGGACCGGATGATATGTTCAGAGGGTGTTGTAAGCATTGGAGGAATGTATCTATGCATGTCAGGCTCCTGCCTGACCCATGCCCACCCTGTAACCATAGCAATGATCAGGAGCATTTTAGCAGGAGCTTTATGATGGTCTTTTTTAGGCCCAGAAAGACTCAAGTTCAAGTGCTATTATACCACTTTCCTGGAGCCCCTTTTCTCTTACCAGTAAAATGGGGAACCCATAAAAACCAGGTGGCACAGCCCAATGTGCAGGTAGCACCCAAACAAAACCTAGCTCCTGCCTTAATATGCATGTTGACTGGCCCTTCAAGGTGGAGGTCAGGGTAAATAAGGTATGAACCCCATTACAAAGATTGGAATACTGAGGAGTGTAGTAACAATTAGGAGGAAAGGGAAGATTTCAGACTGCACTCAGGCATCAGGGATGTATCTTCGCTGTGCTTGTCCTTATAGATGATGTGCAGGCTCCCTGACTCAGTTTCTCCATCTGTAAGGGATTGTGGTCATAGTCCCTACCTCACAGGGTTGCAGTATACCAACCTGTAAGGGGATCAGAGGTGTCACTTGTTTTTTTTGTTTTGTTTTTGGTGACACCAGGTGGCCAGTTTTGACCTGGATGGGACCCTCATTACCACACGATCTGGGAAGGTCTTTCCTACTGGCCCCAATGACTGGAGGTGATAAGAGGGAGCAGAAGGAGGTGAGTAAGGCTCCTGTCAGGCCCTAGGTCACCTTGCCACTTTCCTACCCACCTTAGGATCTTGTACCCAGAGATTCCACGTAAGCTCCGGGAGCTGGACACGGAGGGCTACAAGGTGAGTGTGTGCATGGGTCCAGGCTGGGGAAAGGCTGGGACATGGTGAAGAGGGCACTGGGTGACACCCATCTGTTCTCCAGCTGGTGATCTTCACCAACCAAATGGGCATTGGGCGTGGGAAGGTGTCAGCAGAGGAGTTCAAGGCCAAGGTGGAGGCTGTATTGGAAAAGCTGGGAGTCCCCTTTCAGGTACAGCTGCAAGGGGGGCTGGGATCGAAACTTGGTGGCAGGTGGGTAAAGTTCCAGAGAGGAGGGGATAGGGATCCAGAAGAGGGAGGACTGCAACCCAGAGTGGGGTGTACAGGGGGTACCCAAGACCAAGAGAGGACCCCAGAGGGTAGGGAAGGAATCCAGAGTTGGCAGGCAGAGTTCTAGGGACCCTAAGAGAAGGAGGGGCAAGAGTCCTGGGGAGGCGGAGTTCTAGAGAGAATAGACAAAGAGGGAGACAGACTCAGGGAGACAGACTCAGGGAGATGGGGCAGGTCCAGCTGTAGTTAAGGGGACAGAAACCCAGCATAAGTGGTGCTGGGAGCTCCTTTGGTGGGTGGGGGATGGTGAAGCATCCCTGGGCCCTGCATGTCCCTGAACGTCTTAGGTGTCCCAGGAGGAATGGTATCTGGCCCACAGGTGCTGGTTGCTACACATGCTGGCTTGTACCGGAAGCCGATGGTCGGCATGTGGGACCACCTGCGGGAGCAGGTGAGCTGCAGCCTCCTGGTTGCTCCCCTTTTCCCTCCTGCAGCCCCACTCCCTGCCCAGCCCCCACATTCCCGGTGATGGTCTCTGGCCTCCCTCTTGGCCTGTCCTTGCCTTCTTGGTCTTTAGCTCTTGAGGCCTCGTGCTGGTGAGGCCAGGGGAAACCAGAGCGGCAGAGTCAGTCCCTGGCTCATCAGTCATGAGGTTGCACAGCTGGGCCCATGCGCGGAGGGTCAGACTGTAAACAGCTGTGGGGCGGCTGGAGGCGGGGGTCTGTCTGGGGTGACACTGGGTCGGCAGCTAGAAGTGGCCAGGGGGAGAGCCAGACGGCCGTCCAGGTTCCTGAAGAACCTTCCAGATTGGAGTCACGGCAGGTGCACAGTAGTGAACCCCAGTGTTAGGGGCAGTCAGCGAGGAGGCCCTTAGGGCCAGTGAAGGTGGGTGTAAGCCAGGGTCCGATGGTGAGGGGCCGCCGAGGGGCGGGTGGCCGATGGGAGCCCGGCGCTCGTGAGAAGAACGTGTTGAGTCCGAGCAGCGCGGTGCCGGCGAGGCCCGGCGCCAGGACTCGACGTGGGGCCGGGCGGCTCATGTCGAACGCCATGCCCCGCGGACCCCACTGCGCTGGGGGAGCATTCGCGGGCAGCTGCCCATGGCCGCGTCTCTCTCCCCAGGCCAACGACGGGGTGCCGCTCTCCATCGCGGACAGCGTCTTCGTGGGAGGTAAGGGTCGGGTGGGGAAGCGGGGTCCCTCAGGTGGTGGGACTGGGCCCTGAGTGGCGCGTGTCCTCGGCCTCCAGACGCAGCCGGCCGGCCCGCCGACTGGGCTCCCGGGCGGAAGAAGAAGGACTTTTCCTGCGCCGACCGCCTGGTAAGCCCCGCCCTGGCACAGGCCCCGCCCCTCGCTAAGCCCCGCCCCGGCACAGGCCCTGACCCCTGACCCCCGACCCCCTAGTTTGCGCTCAACCTGGGGCTGCCCTTCGCCACGCCCGAGGAGTTCTTCCTGCAGTGGCCGGCCGCACGCTTCGAGCTGCCAGCCTTCGACCCGGTGAGTCCGGGGGCGGCGGGGCTGGTGGGAAGGGGGGCGGGGACGGGACTTATGCCTCCCGCCCGCCCTTCCAGAGGGCCGCCACCCCCTCGGGGCCACTCCACCTGCCCGAATCCAGCTCCCTCGTCAGCTCCGACCCCGAGGTGGTTGTCGCCGTGGGATTTCCTGGCGGTGAGCCCCCGTGACCCCTGACCCCTGGGAGCTCTGTCCTCTTGGGGCTCCTGCTGACACCGCCCCCCGCCCGCAGCTGGGAAGTCCACCTTCCTCCAGAAGCACCTCGTGTCCGCCGGATACGTCCACGTGAACAGGGTAGGGGGCTGTCCCTTCCCGTCGCCACGCGTCTGGTGGGATCTCGCTGCCCTCGTCCCTCTGCTTTCAGGGTCTCTCCCCCGGCCCCCACCCCTCATTCCCCCAAGGGCCCTGTCAACCCGTGACCTGCTCCTGTGCCACAGGACACTCTGGGCTCCTGGCAGCGCTGCGTGACCACATGTGAGGCGGCGCTAAAGCAAGGGAAGCGGGTCGTGATCGACAACACAAACCCGGATGTCCCCAGCCGGGCCAGGTACCAGGGTCCCACGGGAGGTGTCGCCTG